>JAOXXN010000471.1:25980171-26018392 GCA_026770055.1 Myrmophylax atrothorax | reverse complement strand
GGAGCATTTCCCTATCATTTACACTATTTGGTGTGTTGGTGAGAAGTCACAAACTGGCACAGGACTCAGGAAGCTGTGTTGGTGATTCCCAGAAGAAAGCACGTGGGATCCAGCTTCTCTTCATTGCTTAACCCTAGCACTGCAGAAACTGCTTTCAGGGAAGAGGGGACTGTTTACCCCGTTTGCTTCAGTGATCTTAATCAGTATGGACACTGCCAAGGAACAGCACTCAGTTGGTGCCAAATCTGGGCTGTGAGAAACAGACCTCAGTCCTCTTGGAAAACACCACAGCCTGCCACTTCCAGGCCTGCAGATGCCTGAGTCTGGTCTGGCAATGCCTCCCTTCTCCCTCTTAGTAGGGTGTACTGAGCTATTCACAGCCTGAAGGAGCCTTTGCAGCAGCTGCTCCCAACAACAGTTTTCCCAGGCTGCTGGAGCTTTCCAGAGCCACAGAGGCTCTACCTCTGTAGCCACAACCACATGGGACCAAATTAGACCTCCTGACCAAATTTAAAAACTAGCAGAGTCAAATACAGACTCCTTCTTCAAGCTCTGTCCATTTCAGCCAAGAACATGAAACTAAGAAAATCCTATTGATCTCTTTTTTTGTTAGTTTTCCTCTGCTGCGCAAGCCCACATCATAAGGATAAAATCCAGGCTGTGCTGAAGCAGGTGGTAAAATTCCTATTGAATTCAACAGAACCTGGGGTTTACTTCAGAAATAAACTGCAGAGCTATGCAATAAATTAATTCAGCCTCCCAGATGCTCATACACTTTACTGGTTTAAATTGTGCTACTCTGGGTGTATAGTAGTGCTATGGAAGCGTAAATTATTCTAGTGTTTCCCACATGTAATTGAAAATCAGATGCCAAACTTAATTTGCCTAAACTCCCAGACTAGTGACATGTAATTCAACTATAAATTGTGCGCAAAAATGTGCAAGCTGCTGAAAGTGGTTTCAGTCAGATACATGTCTGGGGGTGGGGGGTGCTCAGTAACGGATACAAAGTTATGCTTCCTGGTGTACTGCCCTCAGTGCTTCCTGGTGGATACATTCTTGACTTACATTTTTACCTAACTGTAGGCTCCTTTATTTCTTCCTAAAATACATAGAAGAGAACTGAAATGAAAAATTAAGATCATTGTCTAATTTTGTATGAGCAGAAGGTTCTTTGGCATAGATCTGCAGTGAAACAGGCATTACTGACAGGTTTGTCAAGTTTCCCACATGGACAGTTTATACTGATTTCCAGGCTGTTACAAATAATTGGAGTTAAAGATCTCTGTCTGACAAGGCTGGAACAAGAAACATGTATATATGTCTGACTTCAGAAAGCTTATCATTTATGGCGCTGCTGGTTTGCTTCTCCAAGGAACTGGCATGTTGTCTTGCGGCACCAAGGAGCAGAGACTAATTTGGGACCACCACAAATGATCACAAAGTGACTTTCATAAATGATGCAGCCTGAGGAAAGCTAGTAATGTCAGGAAAAATGGAGCAAACCCATATGTTCAGTATGTGTTCAGCAAGAGTCCATTTCACCTGGTTTTGCTGTCCTATGATCTCATTTTCAATATGCAATAGAAACAGTTCTAAGGAAAGAGAAACTTGCCAGCCTGACTAAACATCTTTTTTTTTATAGTGAATATGGCTGTGGCAGTAAAAATCTCTTTATTAAAGTCTCTGAATATGTGTAATTATAGGGTACTCTATGATGAATACAGACAAAGTTAGGAAGGAAATAAATAGTACTTTAGACACTTGCAGTAGTTGTTAGCATCCTAGTTCACAATGATAATGGGTGAACAAAATAAACTCTCCTTGATGACAAAAATTGGCAAAATTACAGATGATCAAATCCCACAATTAGAATCACCAGAGTGATTATTCCTATTTTTTGTGCGTGTGACAAGATTTGCATCATGCATATTTTATATGTTTGTACTTCTCTTCTAAGAAAGTCAATAAGGGCAGGACCAAGAATCCACTGATAACTGATGTGTGTTGTAATTATATTGAGTCTGGTTTATGTCTAATGATAAGATTCCTGTGTTTATATAATTTAGACACCTGAAAAGAAAAATGGGAGTTTGGAGCCTCAAGAACCAAGATTTGTACAAGAAGGGAGTTTCTCTTTCTGCTGATTCATGGAAAATAATAGGGCTGAGGGTTGAGAGGTTATCTAGTCCATCCTACTAAATCAGTGTAAGCTCAGTGCCTTTTGTGCAGCCTCTGAGGAACTGGGAGCACATGAAGACCATTTACATACTTGGAGACTACTCTCATGCCCATTTTCAGTGCTCTTTTTTTAGACTACTGCAGCAGTCTTTTCTACATCAGTGCTCCTGACCTTTCCTTCTTCCTCCATAAGGTTTATTAAGGGAGAAACAAAACTCTAGAAGCACATACAATTCCTGAAAAAAAGAACCCATGGTTGATCTTTTCTGTGAAAATTGATGCAAAACCTTGATTTTCTGCATCTTCAGTCAATAGGTTTAAGCACACATGTCAGAATGGTGCATTTATGGAATGTCACAACTTATTGCCTTTGAGTTTAGCTGGTTTTCTACAAGATATAGAAACTTTTAATCTTCATTGATATATAGGCACTCAGTGAAGCTCAGGCTCATACCTCACTAGTAAATTTTGATGGGAGTCCATACTAGAAAAATCCACCTCCCAGTTATAGCAATATGATGCATTTGCTGGGAATGTTTCATCTGAGAGAAAATCTGGGAAGTATCTGCTTCCTGCTTAACTTCAGGAAGATGCAACACAGTATATAGGTCATGTGTAGACAAATGTGATGAGATATTCTCCTGCATTTTTGTCTGGCTGGGGACACTTCACCTTTTGTTTGTTCTGATAGAAACATTGAAAATCGTGAAAGTGAGTAAAATGTTATCTCATTTGCCAGGTCTCTGTTTCCCTTCTCAACCCATTACAGTTGCGTGGACTCAGTTGAGCTGATGTAATTAAGAAATTGAAATTACCACTGAGTTTTGGTACTTCTCAGTTCTTTGCTTCATTTTACAAAAAATGTTGGAGTTTAATACATGTCTTCCAAATGTACATTGCCTTCCATAGCAATTTCTTCAACTAACTCTTTGTATGATTTCTTTTGAACAGGAATTGCGAGGAGATTCTATAAAATATAAGAGGCACAATAAATAAAAGTAGTATTTCTTTCTATGCCTACAATCAAGATCTCTCCTTCTTGCAAACCTTAATCACAACTTAATGAAACTGCTGCGAATTTTTTTCATTGACCCATTAAGGGTGTGGTACAACTGTCTTTAGACTACTCTCATTTTATGTCTCCTCGTTGTTGTGCTTAACCTTCTCAGTGTCACCTCCTAAGCTTATCTAGAGTTCTCTGTTGACAATAAAAGTGGTGGCTTCCGCTAGGCGTCCCAGGGATGAATTTGGCACATAACCTCAGTGTGCTCTCTTAGAGCATGTGATTTCTTTCTGAAGTCACTTTGATTGTATTAAAAATGTCATTCAAATATCTAAAAACCTACTTGCCAGACTCTTAAAAGGTAAGCAGTGACAGAAATCTCCAAAGTTCATCCACTGGTTGCTGCCAGAGTTCAACACCCAAACATCCTGATTAGCTGTACCAGACTGATGTTTGTAGATGGAACTAGTGAACATTTATAGCGCCAGTGCATAAAATATCATACTGCATTTTTATCTCTTCCTCACAAGTACAAATAGTTAGAATTGTGAACCATATCTTAAAAGTCATTAAAGATACAGAGAGCTAACAGACGTAGTTTTAACTTAAATGATAGTGTTCTTTGAAAAAAAACCCTTTGCAAATCTATTAGATCAAATCCACCAGTCTCACACTTCTGCATCGCAACATTTCGCCTTAGTGTCTCATCACTTTCCACATCAATAACAACCACAAAGAGTGTAATCCTTAATGGTTATGAAGAATTTCTCCCTTTCTGAGTCTGAACTTTACTTGCGAATGTCTGGAATTAAATTTTCATCCACTAAGTGTTATGTCTTTTAAAATAGCTAAGTTTTCATTTACTCTAAGATTAATTCCTCAAGTGTATCATCTTCAGGCCAGATAAGGCTTTGATATCAAAGAGGTAAATCATGAATCTCTCTTGCAAAGTCAGTGTGCATTTCCAGAACCTTTTGGGTTTTCCTCAATTTTTATCACTTTATGTGTGCATTTTACATTTAATGTGCCCTCTTTTTTTCTCTTCCCTAAAACTTTGTACATATTTGTCTCCTGATTATCATTTCTTTCTTGTCTTTTCCTCACTTTTTGCTTCTTTGAGGAAATCCGTTCTCAAGTTTTCAATTAATTATCCTAGCACTGTCATTATAATTGGTGTGACTTTTGAGATTTTACAGTTTTGGCCAATCTAATTGTCCAAGTGACACCTTCCTCATGTTTACTGAATTCCTCTCCTGACTGTAGAACCCCATTTGTTTCGTCTGGGTGACACAGCTCTCTCAGCTGCGATCATTGAAATCATTTCAGAAGAGCCTTTTCTTTCTTATCACTCTCTTTTTTCTTTCAAAATAAATTGTATTAATTAGGTTTTAAATCATAAGTTTGAGGATCTCTGTGTAGTCTCATTCTTATCTCTCAGTTCTTTATACTGAAGCTGTCCTCAATTAGGTTGTGATGGCTATTTATATCACTCCTGAATGTTCATCTCAAGTTATAAATCTGTAAAAAAGACCAAGTCTGGAGTTACACAGACATACTTTGGCAGTTCTCGTAGTATAAATGACTGAAATGTGATTAAACAAACTAAGAGAGACTTGTGAAGGCAATTTAAGGTTCTGAAGTCATTTAAGTTACTGAAGCTCAATTAAAGTGGTGAAATCAGAATTTGATGCCAGAATGGGGATTTTGCAATAGATTTAGAATCCTATCTGTCAGTCTGTGAATTTCTTTTATATTATATGGAAAAGAAATAAAAGCAGATCTCTTAACATTATTGCAACTAGTTTACAAAAATATTTTTGTTCATCTGTATAGATCGAAATTTAATATTTGGCTTGACAGTGGATTTTGTTTCCAGCTACTTAGGCTGAAAAAAAATGCCCACCTGTATCTTTTCTACCAGGTGAGTGCCCATTAACTCACATGAACTTCATATGGTCAGTGTTTGTCATAAAATATTTATTTTTAATTGTAAAACTTGTTTTAAAATACAGTAAGGATGAATGGCATGATACACCTAATGCAATAATCCTCTAGATAAAAAGTAGATGTAATCAATAGATTGAACACAAGTGAAATCAAGGTAAAGATACAAATGTGAATAGAGGGCATTAAATTTATCCCCGGATTTAATTCCTGGTTTTTATGAAGGATTTATATAGTAGCCATTATTTGGATTCTATAAATAACACATATTTAAATGTCAGTATGACTCCCAAAAATGTCTCCGCACACAGTATTTTCTCTCCTCCATAAATAACCTTAAGATTTTCCATAGGTGTTCAAACGTGATCATTCATCTATATGATTAATCCACAAGTGCTGTTTTCTTGTTTTCTTACTGTTTTAATGGGATGGAATATAGATATATTCTTTGGTTAGATTCTGTTATGGTGGAGGATTTCAGGATTTCTACATCAATATAGAAATATCTACTGCACTGAATTTTAGCCAAAAAAAGCTTATTTCTGGACCCTGATTTTGCTTGGGCACTGCCTAGAGCTGCTTTGTTTAGCTATTTTGAGACTGAGGGGACAGTGAAATATCTGTGGACAAAAAGTGCCTCCAACATTAGCACCTAATAGCAAATTCAGGGCTTTAATTTGGGTGTAGAAATCTAAATGACACCTCTCTTTACTCAGCTTTATCTGATTTTTTTCCATCTTGGAGACCTGTGTCTCTGTGCTTCCTTGATTTGTCTCAGGCTGAGGAAATTAGTCTAACTGAAGTTGTAGTAACTGCATAGCCCCAACCAGTGGTTGATTCCTGCGCCTAATGTCTTTGGGATTACACCAGTGATGAATTTAATGCAAGTTTAACAGATGTAGCCCAACTATAAAAATGTCTTGTATAAAGCTGAAAATCCCTTCACCTGGCTCATTAAACAACCTCCGTACTGAAGAGTTGTTCAGTGACATTTTTCCCATTTGTAAACATTTTCTTCTTGTTATAGAAATTCCCATTTATAATGTATCCAGTTGTAGATCTTATCTACAATCTAGGGTGAACTGTACAATAACACCCTTTAAGCACTGCAGTGTCTTCCATCTAATCACTACTGCTCTGGATTGTTTTTATTGTGAGAGCTTCTGCAAGGGCTAAGACTGTTTTCTTTAATACTTTTTGCTAGGTCACAGTATCACTCTCCTGCTTTCCTGCTAAACAGGACTGTGTCTGGTCTAGCACTAGTAACGAAGACAACTGCTTCCTGCTAATGAGGCACCATAAATTTGTGTAGAATTCTTCAAATAGTAGAATTGTCTGGGTGTTCATGTTTGCTCATTGTAGTCCCAGATACATTTGAATTTCTAGTGGATTATAGTTACAATTTATATCTTCTCTATAGCTATCTCAAAATTATGAACTTCATGTGAACAATATGGTTATATGAATGGCAGAAAAAACCAGCAGCTGCACTAATAACCCTCTTATTTCTTATATTCCATGTCAATGTGTCTTAGACAGTGCAATGTGATCATGGGCGATCAAAGAGGAGGAGTCTGAAATCTTCACAATTGAGTCTAATATCCACCATGGTGTGACTGATGTCCTGTCAGCAGTTAAAAGTAGCTCTTATCCTGGCTTGTGTAAACACTTAGAAAGGAAGGCACTGCAAAAAGAGATGCATCTGCAAAAGGTTTAAGGAATACTGCTTTCGAGTTCGTATGGAAAATGACAGTTTCATGAAAACTGGTGAAGTGTTTGCAGTCTAAACTTGAAGTCTCAGGCAAGACTCAGAGAGATGAAGAATCTGATGTTAATTGTGAATTTATTGAAGGAGAATAAAAAATAAATCCTCAGGATTTATCTGAAATATCCTGATGGTAAATGTTTATTTTGAAGGCACTACTCATATATTTTCCTTTTCACTCACAAGATCTACAGTTGTTTTGATTTAGTACAGTTGACTAGACCAATACACTCTTCTTGCCAGTTCTCTTGCAAGCTTTTCATGACTTTTCATCCTTTCACTAGTTTAAAAATCAAGAAGGAAACTTTCATTAATAGCTGCCAGCTTTTTAATTCTGATTCCTACATCAAACCTAATCAATCCCCTTCATCAGTCTACCCACACTCTTTGTTTTCCTGTCAGCAGATAGCACAACAGAGATGAGGGAAGGAAGATCAGTGTGAATGATTATTATGCCTTTCCATTATCTTTCTTTCTGTCCTTAGCATGAAAAAGCAAAAATATTGTGAGACTGAGAGGAACTGCAAAGAAAAGCTGTCCCTTTTTGCTTGGTGGAGGACAGAGGAGCAAGTGAGAAGCAATGTGTATCTAGCCTACTGTTAGCAGGTCTTATTTACCAGCACCCTTTAGTTTGGAAGCCACTGTGTTCGTTTGATACTTACATCTGCAATTGATGCACAGCTGCTATAGAGAACTGTCCTGAGAAAATAAATCCTCTTCCATTGAATCTCTAGTATGTGAATAACCTCAAGCAGTCCCATCTATTGGGAAGAACATCTCCAGCTATTTATTGTGTTTGTAAAATGGCATATGTGCAAAAGCAGACAGTGAAAAATATCACTTTATAATAAAGTTATATAATTGTGTTTATCATAAGGAGGGAAATGTACTGTCCACTCTTATTTGCCACTTGCCACTGTAGTACCTTGAAGAACAGATCTCTCCTTTCAGCAGTATACTTGTTTATGGACACAGTAACTAACTGCCAGATAAATGGTGCTGTCATCATTATTACAACCTCGTAGTCATTTCATATATGCAGTATTGGGGCAGGATTTCAAACTACTATGTTTGGCCACATGTGTTTCCCTTGTTGTGGATAGATGTGTTTCTGGGAATAGCTAACACACAGTAATTGGCAGTATTTTGTTGATAGTTGGTTTTTTGCATTAACCTCTGTTCAGTTTTTGTGGGGATCTGCCTAAGGGTGGCTCACTGCCTGAAACAAATGAACCTGCACACTGCTGAGCTTTTTGCTCTTCCATATCCAGCTCCCAATTGGCATTTGTAGTCTAAGTGCTTGGTGCAGTGCGCTAAGCTCTATCAGTACCTTTTTATAGATTCATAGAATCATGAAGGCTGGAAAAGACCTCTAAGATCAAGTATAGTCATTAATCTAGCACCACTGTGTTCACTGCTAAACCACATCCCCAAGTGCCACATAGAGCCAAATTGCCATGTCCCAAAGACAAACTTCAAGCACATCTAGAGTTTCAAGGAGTTCCAGGCAGTCCTGATCCTGTGTTGCCTTCCCTCTATAGACATTACCCTTGCAGGGAAGTTTGACTTTCTTTATCTACTTGCCTCCTTTGGGACACCTAGAGCAATGTATTGGGAGGCCAAAACAAAAGCTCAGAAAAAAACCCATTCTGTTAGCTGATCTCCCTAGTTCTGTTGAGAAGGGGAAGATGCTTTGAATGAAGATTTCCTACATGAGACAGGTCAGAAGCAGAGAGGGAAGATCAGAAAGAATCTGCAGGATGGGCAGCTATAGCCCTGAACACTGACATCTTACTTTTGGCTGACCTGTATTCCATTTAAAGAAGAGATTTCTGAGGTCTTAGCTGCTCTTGTCCATGGGGACAACTGGGAGATGGAGGAGGTCACTGCTTTTGTGCAGAAGGATGTTGGCAGGGGTATCTGCTGCTTATTTAGTGGAAATATCTGTCTCTGCTCCAACTCTCTCAGCTTGTCTTCATAGGAAAGGTGGTCCAATCCTTTGATCAGCTTTGTGGCCCTCCTCAGGACTCACTCCTGTGCTGAGGACCCCAAAGCTGGATGCAGCACTCCAGGTGGGGTCTCACCAGAGTGGAATAGAGAGGCCAGATCCCCTCCCTTGACCTGCTGGCCACCCTGGGTTTGATGCAGCCCAGAATAAAATTGGCTTTCTGGGCTGAGAGCACACACGGCCAGCTCATGGCCAGTCTCTCATCCACCAACACTCCAAATCCTTCTCCCTAGAGCTGCTCTCAATCCCTTCATCCCCCAGCCTGTATTGATACTGGGTGTTGCCCCAGCCCAGGTGCAGCACCTTGCTCTTGGCCCTGTTGAACCTCATGAGGTTCATACATGTTCAGGTCCCTCTGTGTGACATCTCTTTCCTCAGGCATGTCAACCATACTGCTCATCTTGGTGTTGTGAATCTTAATTTGTTCAACTGGGACTAGATCTCATTAATATACCTAAAAGATACTGACTGTGCCTTTGTCCATGGAGAACCATTCCCTTTCTTTTAAAATGTGATAATACAGTGCATTTGTGCAAACAGAACTTAAGCTCCATTCTAAACTGGATTCTTTTCAACAGACATAGAGAGATTTGGGATTTCTGCAAATGGAATAAAACTGTACCTGAAAATGTAGTTTAGTGTTAGAACACAAGCTGAGTTAGAAAAACAGTATTTTTTACAACTAGTGAGAATTAAACTTTAATTAAATGAAACAGAGAAGGAATTGCCAAGTGTGATATAAAACAATAAATTGCAACACACCTGGCAAGGATATTCTGGACTATCTTTGCAATTTACAGCTATCTGAATTGTTGTTTCATTATCAAAAGGGCTCAGCAAGATAAAGGGAAGTGACACAGGGCAAGAAAGCTGAAGGAAAAAAGAGTAAAGGTGAAAAGAGATAAGAAGAAAAAGTGAGTAATATAGCAGTAAAAGGAGGGAAGGAAGCCTTCACCCATTCAACTTGAAAAAGTATGTGAAAGCTGTGAAACGCAGCTTGCTATTGGCATCATCAATGGCCTTTAAAGGCATGAGGGAGAAAGCAAAAAAGTTGTTGTGCATCATCCCTTTCTGTACCAATTCATATCTGCTGCTGGGGACTGCGCAGGTGGCAGCAGCAGCTGCCTCAGTGGCAAAGAGGTAGTGCTGTGTCTCATGCGTCTGCCCCTGTCCCTCGAGGGTGGCTAAAGGAGCTGTGCAACAGTGACTCTGTGACCCTGGGTGTGCTTGAAGGAGGGACTTCCACTGAATGAAAAGCTTCTTTCTCCTACATTTCACCAGGCTCATGCAAGTGAGGGGTTTTTTACAGTAAAAATAGGTCATTGCAGGAAACAGCTATTATGTCAACTCCAAGATATTATTTTTGGGTATTAAAAGTCTCAGAGTTTTTCAAAAGTAGATGAGAGAAGAAGAGCATCCTTGTGCTGCAGGATATGATCAATTTTGTCATCACAGAACTTTCTTCTTATTAACCTCTTTGATAACCTTATTTACAAAGTAGTAGTAAAAGTGAATGTTCAGTGTATGGTTTGAATTTCAACACTGTCAACATTACTTTTTTTCAGCAGACTTCCAGCTACGTT
The DNA here is from genome assembly GCA_026770055.1 of Myrmophylax atrothorax. NCBI lineage: Eukaryota > Metazoa > Chordata > Aves > Passeriformes > Thamnophilidae > Myrmophylax > Myrmophylax atrothorax. The sequence goes on along the minus strand of JAOXXN010000471.1, from coordinate 26,007,908 downwards.
TCAAGTGTTGGCATCAAAGGTTCAAAACAAGTGCCAGAAAGCAGATATTCAAAACACATATTTATGTCTTTTGTAGGCTCTGCCAAGGCAGTTGTAGCAGTATCAGACACTGGGGTATGCAAAGGTGAGCAGAGTAGCTCCTGCCGCCCCATTCTGGGTCCTTCCTTGAGCAGGTCTGGCAGCTCCTCCTCCCACCCACTCTGTCCTACCTGCTTTGGGGCAGTGGCTGTCCCTTATCATGTGGTTCTGGTGTCCTGCACCATAGACTGTTAGAGACATAACTGTGCTACATCTGGAGTTTTGGAGGAAGTCAGGGAGGTTAGGAAACTTCAACTCCAGCTCTTTCATTTAGGGGTATTATCACCTCTTATCTCTAAGCTATATTAAATCTAAGGGCCTCTCTGCCTTATCTGCTGCCAAACAAAAAGGTAGTCCAGACATTTTGGAAGGGTTTATAGGCAGGCTGTAGGATAAAATCTGAAGAAATATAGGGAAAAAAAAAAAAAAGACAACAGACATCGTATTACTAGCCCCTTTTTTATTAAGTTGCTTTACTGGAGAAAATTGTTTATTTTAGGTAATTCCATCTTTTCTTTGTCTTGTGGACAGCAGAGTTGCAGCCAGACAGTGGTAGTTGTAAATGCCATCCTCTTCCTTACACTGACTTTGTAGAAAGGCAGCATGTCTGTCTGGCAAGTACAATAGAAGAAATTGCTGAATTGCTAAGATGGTTTTAAAACGTTCATTAAGATTGCAGAAACTGGAAAGGCAATGCTTCCATGGGTCCTTTAGAACTACCTTCCTGCTTCACTCAAATAAATTCATACATTTTAGTCTGCTCCTGCATATTGCGCCCAGTGATTTACCAGAAGGTCTTTGCTACCTGTCTTCATCCATTTTAGCAGATGAGCACTACCTTTCTATTTTGAATTGCGGTTTCAAGTGGGAAACAGTCTCATGAGAAGCTTCAGCAATCTGAAAGAGCAATAAATTAGTTAGTAGTCATGAGATGCTGCTGGGAAGAAATGTAATCCTCACAATTTAAATATTCAAAACATAGCCCTGCAGTTTTGATCAGAAAACAATCTTTAAATTTAGATTGTGCTTCCATCCAGAGAGTGGCACAATTTTGGTCACAAGGGAGAGCTGCAGTGTAGTGTTAGCAGAAGGCAAAGTGCAACAAAGCCAAATATTTCACCACACTATTTGCCGTTTTTTAATAGGTCTCTATAGGTTTGATACAGTATGGTCACTAGAATCGCCCATGCATTTAGTCAGTCCTGTAAACCTGCTCAAGGAAACAGAGTAGGCCAGATGTAACTTTTCATACCTTTTGCACTTAGTTGTCTAATAGTAAATAGAATTTTCCACCTATTTTTATCTGATTGTATAAACCAAGCTTGGTAGAACTGCTAGGCACTGATTTAAAGCTGAGATAGTTGAGGTCACAAATCCACCCTTTACCTGCACAGTCTGTCAAGGGTTGAGGCATATTTATGGGAAAGTGTGGGAGGAAACTTGTGCATTTCCAGTGACTCACTCAGACTGTCGGTCAAGTTACTTTGAACACAAAATTAATTTTATGTTACTTTTAATCCCATTCATTTCTGCCATAGCAGAAATGTTTGTTTCTCAGATAAGCTTTTGAAACAAACAGTTATATTGAGTTGAACACATGAGGTGCTTGCACTTTTTTGAGACCGTTGACCTCCCAGATTGCCTGTCAGTCACACCAATGGAAGTGTGAAAGGAATTAACCCTGGTTCAAATTTCCACCCTATTTTGCAGACTATTTTTTAAAATGAAACCTGAAAGTTGCTTAGCCCCAAATATCTGTATGACCTGGAAAAAGCAAATGCATCTCCTAACTGATTATGGATAAAATGTTCTGATAAACATCTCTGAAGTTTCTTTTAAAGAATAGGATTGATAGTCAACTTCTAAATGGAAAGAGCTGGCTGAGTCACACTAGCTTTGATGCCAAGTTCCATAATGGAAGGAGAAGATACTATCTGTTCCAAAGTATTACTACTTTAGTCCTTAATTGACAATACCATGCACCTGGGCAAAATCCTTGTTCCCCACTGGGACTATATAATAAGAATCAAAACGGTTTTTTCAGGACAGTGGAGTAGGAATTATAGGAACAAAAGGGCTCTTTCATTCTTGAAGCAAGCTGTAAATATCCAAGTGACCTAAACCAAAGAACGTACTCACTAATACTGCAGAGCATGTTCACTCTGGGAAAAGAAGAAAGTGTCATTGATTTAATTTCAATTAAAAATATTTAACTAACCAACAGTTCATAGTCAATTACAGTCCACTTAAAACACTATGGGAGACATTGGAATAAAACAGCATTTAGCTGTGTCTAGTATATAGGGATCTAATATATGCTTCAGGTGTATACAGTATCCAGCTGTAAATTGGCAATTTTAAAATATCAATGTTCAATTTGGAAGAAGAAAAGTGGTCAAAAATTCCAGCAATGTAATTTCCCTTTCATTGCTCAATCTTTTAATGTATTTTGAATTCCGTTTGTATCATATTCTGTCTTTAAAACACAAGCAAATATTTGGATCAGCTCCAAAATGCTTATCTGTATTCATGAGCAATGTTTAGTTCCAGCCACCATTTATTTGCTATAACCCAGAGATAATCAGTACTAGCAATCTCAGGGGCAGGTATGGGCACTGTCCTACAAGAACAGGTAACTCAGCTCCAGCCCCAGTTCTGACTGTTAAAATCAGATATCTGCATTAACTGTGAGAAAAAACTCTGATTTTAAAGTATAATATCTACCCTGTGATATTCACTTTAATTTTTTTTCTGGAAATGGGAATGAAGCTGGGCCAAAAACAGCAAAAGCCAGCTCTTTGTTTAAGAAATTGCTATAAATGGAGGTGTAAAGTGCTGGGCATATATATTTCTAAATAGCTAAGGAAGTGCGCTTGAAGAAGAACATAAGAAGAGGCTGGGATCACCCTTGGCATACTGCTCTTGGCAAGGCACAGATGGAGCTCCATGACTCAGCTTCCTTGTTCTGCTGGAAAGATAGGACAAGTCCTTGGTAGATCTAGTGTTATTCTTTCTGTGCCTAGCTAGCTCCAAAGACAAATTCCCTTCAATGGTATATGCAGTCTTCTGCCCAGAGCACAGTTCTCTCCCTCTACCTACTTACACAAGAGATGGAGTGCCGTCAGCATTATGTTGTATAAGTGTCACCATGTTTTTGCCATACAGCTACCACCAAGGCAAAATTACTACTTATCCATAGACTAAAACTGTAACTTGCGGATCTTCAAGTCCCTTAGACTCCTTAAACTTCTTGCTGAAAATTAAATATGTAGTCTGTAGGGACACAGGCATTTATGACTGACTGGTGAAACCAAGTCTTCAGAGAGAAACATTGTGCAAGCAGATGGTAGCTGCTTTCAGTTGCCTTTAACCAAGAGACAAAGGGACCAGCTGGAGTCTTACTAGTGCTTGAAAAGCAAAGGTGGTCGCTCATTGACATTTCCCTGGGCTACCTAGTTTCCAGAAAAATGATTTTTAATGTCTGTTCTGCAGTGCAGAGTTCAGCCAGGAGCTACAGCTCAGCATGTAGGTCTAGCGAATCCCAAAGGGAAGGAGAGGTTTTATCGGCAGGGAGTGATACTGATGTCATCACTGGCTGTGAGTAGAGAAGTTGATTGCCATATAGTCATATGAAAGGAAACCATCTAAATCAGGAATTAATTCTTAGCCAGGCATCCCGCTGACAATGGTAAAGTGCTGATGGGCTTCTACACTGATATATGCAGTAGTTCCAAAGTAGCCGGCACATGCACAATGAAATCTAAATTTCCCTAGTGTAGGGTGGTTTGCTGTTTTATTTCAGACTGAAAACTGAACAGCAGCCTATTATTTTTATATGTTACTCAAGACCATCAACATCTCTCTTATGGTTTAGTGCTGTTTGCAAACTGGTATGGCTGGTTAGGATATGGAAAAAGTATGAAACTGGGACTGCTTGGAATTCAAGCACAAGTTTATTTCAATTATATTCTTTTTTTTTTTTAAGAAAAAAAAGAGTTTTTCTTCTTTGAAGTTGCACAGCTCCCTCCCTTCCCCAAGCATCACGTATGCCAGGGATAGTCTAGAAGCAAATACCAGGCCCTTTCCTTTCTGCTTGCAGACCTTCTAATGACTGCAGGCAGTATTTTGGCCTCCACTGAAGTTCAAATTTTAAAGTAATAGTACGGATAATTTTGGAAAATGGCTGGCAGAAGTTCACGTGTATGTGTGCAAGGAGATCTGCCAACATCCACTTGACTGCTGCCTGGGGAGCAGACTTCTCCTCTGCTCTACTGGAAGCTGTGAAGCTGGGGCTGGAGGAGCACTGCTGCAGTGCTGTGCTCTTCTCTAAAGTCTCACTTCGTGTGTGCACATCATCACTTGCATAACCAATGCCCAGTTGACCACCAGATGGCCTTTGAAGAAGCAAGAAGTTAAGGTCAAGATTTTTTATTTCTGATTTGCAGGCAGCAACTGTTTCTAGTCCTGCATAATCAGCTGATTTCCTAAGGCATAATGTATTTAGATGTGTAGAAAATTTCTTACATTATTATCCTCAAAGCACTGCAAAGTTAAGCAACAATCCTCAGTATCCTTTTTGAAGAGAGACAAAGTAGAGGCATGAACTGTTAATCAATCACACAGGTTCTCCAGTCATTCCCAACAGGCCTTGCAGGGTAGTGGTGCCTCCAGCTGGCTCAGGATGGCTTAGTTTGCAACAGAGTGAATAACATCTCTGTGTTGTACATACAACATCAGGGACTGCAGAAAGTGCTGCAAAATGGGTTGGAGAAGCTGAAAGCTTTGACACTGACTTTTAGTGCTGCAGCAGTAGCTAACCTAATGAGTTTCTAACTTAGGTGTGTTTGCACTATTTTGTTGTTGCAGCAGTGGTGCCTGCGCAAATGGCAAGGGGCGGGAGTAAGAGCCAGCTCTTCTGAGTCACTGTGGGGAAGCTAAACAGTGACCTGTGCATTGGTAATGATAATGATGCTACACCTTAACCTTTACCTCTGCTGTATGTGGAAAACAAGAGTATATACAGGACTACACTGGAAGGAGTTACACATACAGCATCATGGAATCACTTGTGTTGGAAAAGATCTCAAAGATCATTGAGTCCAACATTTGACCAAACAGCATGATATCAACTAGACAGTGTCATCTGTCAACTTACTGAGTGAGCACACAATCTCCTTGTTGAAATCATCAGTAAAGATTTTAAACAGGGCTGGCCCCAATACTGAGCCTTGGGGAACCCCACTAGTGACTGGCTGCCTACTGGTTATAGAATTATTCATTACCACTCTCTTGACCAGCATCCCGGCAGTTTTTAACCCATCAAAGAGTGCACTGTCCAAGACATGGGCTGCCAGCTTCTCCAGGAGAATGCTGTAGGAAACAGTGTCAGAGTCTTTACTATAGTCGAGGTAGACATAGCCACAGCTTTTCTCTCATCCGCTAGGAGGGTTACCTTGCTATAGAAGGAGATCAGGTTGGCCAAGCAGGACCTGCCTTTCCTAAACCCATGGTGGTTAGGCCTGATCCCCTCATTGTCTTGTACATGCTGCATGATGGCACTTAAGATGATTTGTTCCATAACTTTTCCTGACACTGAGATCAGGCTAATAGGCCTGTAGTTCCCCAGATCCTCCTTCTGACCATTCTTGTAGCTGGGTGTCACATGGCTAACCTGCAGTCATCTAGGACCTCCACAGTTAACCAGGACTGATGATACATGGCAGAGTGGCTTGGCAAGCTCTTCTGCGAACTCCTTCAAGTACCTGCGATTGGATCCCATCTGGTCCCACAGACTTGTGGCTGTCTAAGTGGCACAGCAGGTCAAGCAAGGCAGTCATGGCTGGTGGTCTCATTGAAAATACCTTCCATAAAAGTAGGGGCAGAAGGCTATGAAGGAGCTGCCAGTGGTCTCCTGGGGAACCAGGAAAAGTACAAGAAATCCTTCTCCCAGAATACCACCATCACAGCAAAGGAGAGGTTTGTGGTGCAGCTTAAAAGAAAAAGTGTTTTTACAGTATTCCTTACCACACAGTTTGAGATGTCAAATGAAAATTATAAATATTAAATGGATAGAAGTGGAAGTCCTGAGCAGGAGCTACTGCAGTGGTTGAATTCACAGGTCACATCTGCTTAATTCTGTGCCATCATTAATTGTTGCCTTGTGAGGTGCAATCAAGCTTTGGATGAATAAAGCCCAGAACAGAGGTTTTACTTATATAAAACAATCACATGCTTTTTGCTAGGTGACAGATCGAAACCAATGGGAGGTGTTTATGTTTTTTTCCCAGCTCAACTTGGAGCTCTGTTTTAGCACAAAATTAGGACATACCTCATTCATATCTTTGGCCAGCCAGGAAAATTCACCTTTGGTTTCTGACCCAGCCACAGTTCTCCTCATTTTGTTTCCTTCCCAAAGCCAAGTTTCAATTAGCGCGTTATGGGCAGAAACTCGGGCCCCACCTGACAGCGTGTAGCTCAGAGTGAAACCACAGGGGATTGCTGAGCAACCAGGACTGCTAAATAGTCCTTGGGAAGTAGTGCAGAAAGAATAATTGAGGAGCAAATGAGGAGTTTATGTGGCTTGCGTTCACACAGGCATACACAAGCCTGCTCTCAGTTGCAGTACCTGAAGTTGATCTTAGTAACAAGTCTCAGCTGAAACCATCTGGTTTTATAGTGGACAAAGGACGTTTGTACAATGTCAAATAGTTGAAATGTAACATATTTGGGTAATTTTTTTCCCCTCATTTTTAGCGTACTGTATGTTTTGTGAAAGCAACCCCTTATAAATCTCCATTACATAATGATGTTTTAAAACATTCTTAAGCTCCATGAAAAAAAATCTCTTAATTATATGATCAATTTCTTCCTTTAGTGTACATTTTTTGCATGCTACATACCTTTCTTTCAACCACATTATCTTCATGAGAGGATAAAGAATAGCACTCTTTACTGTTCGAGGATTACAGTTTCATAAATAAAACATATAGTAAGAATCACCACGTCTAAATAGGATTAGTATTATTTTTCTACTTATTTTTTATGTGGATTATTTTTACATAGTTTATTCTCACCCATCTCTTCTGTAGCAACAAAACAGCTTTAAGCTCCCAACCCTCTTCTCCTCTTCCCCTGCCTGCTGAACATTTTCTTAACACAAAAGATGCTGAATAAAACCGAAGGCCAGGTCATGTATGAAACAGGATCTGAAATTTTTTTTTTTTAACTGGAACCATAAACTTAAAAGTCTATATCTCTCTTTCATCCTTTGCTTGGGCTTCCTACCAGGAAACATACACTAAATGGGGCAGTTCAAATGGGGAAAAATGCCCTCCCCAGGGCTGAATTTCTGGGGGGTGTTTTATGAGCTCTGCCTAGAGCATGCCAGTGCTGGGCCTCCACACATCCTTGGCTGTGGGGAGAGCTGGGCCAATAAGCAGCTGGAAGAGGGTCCTTGCAAGGGTCCTTCACCATAGCTATGTAAACAAATGCTTCAGGGAATAGAGCTTGAAGCCTTCACCTCATTTTAAATCCAGGCTAGTGGTAATCCATTTGACAGACTCTAAGCAGGAATATCCTCTGAAGATAAGGGCCACAACTTGTTCCCATCTCACCAAATCAAACTGAAAAGCCCCAAGGCACGGGTGCCTCTGCCTTTCACACTGCAGGTCACCTCTTTGAAAGGGTATATGGGGGCTCAGACTTGCCACTGAGCTTTGTGCAAGAACCAGACTAAAGGAGCTGCTGGTAGCTGCTTTTGCAAGCATGATACACGAGGAAAATATCAGTTTGATTGTTTCAGAGTGGATTAGTTCCAGGAAGAGAAATACAGATGCAATTAGGATATGCTGCTTCCATGGCTAGGTGGCAGCTGAGAGAAATCTTGAGGGTACCTTACCTGAAACAGAGAGCCATTACGGATAGTTTTGTTAAACAGTTTCACTGTGTTTCCAGACAAGTCTGAGACACATTATATAAAAACTTTGTTAAAGAAGATATTTTTCTTTCTCAACAACCAGGAGTTTTAAGTGAGCTGGCTGAGGACCTCGGTATTTCTAGGATGAATTTTAAATAACTCTTTAGAGACAGAGGCATCTCCAGTGCTGTGCCAATGTTTACAATCAGAAGATGGCATGACTCAGATGCTTTCATCTGCTATTTCTCATTCTGACATTTATTCTGAGTAAAATATTTTAAATGGGATACAATAAGAAAATAGAGGAGACAATTAATGGGCTTATAATTATTACTTCTTCCTCGTTATTAAAGAGCTTAAATGGATGCTTTCATATTGAAATAGAGTGCTAGATAAAAATAGGATAAATTTGGCTAGCTTTGGGGATGTAATGTGCTCAGACATCTGGTAAGATTTTGATTAGATCTTACATAATATTTTGATGATAAATAAGATTGCTACAAAATTACTATAGCACATCTAAAAAAAATGAGATGAGTGACAGGTCTTCAGTACTTATTAAGCAGGTAACCATGAGCAAGCATATCTGCTTTTAGAGTGGTCAGCTGGGAACTGCTTCTTGGTCATTGCCTAACTGTCAGAAACCAAAGAAGTTTACAATGACAGCAATGTGGGGCTTAAAAGTCATACAGAACATGGTTCTCTGAATAAACTGAGAGTAAGCTATACAATGTAGGTCTTAACCTGAAGTTTATTACACAATCACATGATCTGCAATTTATAATAAAAATGAGGGGAGTAAATCTTCCTGCATCCCAGAAAGCAGCATTTCTGTAAAAGATTGGAAGGGTAATTTGATCCGGTGGGCTAATAAGCTTCTCCTTGACAGGGTAGTGTCTAATGCAGCTTTAGGATGTAGAAACAGAGGCAGCTCAAATAGCAATGGAGCAATGATATTTGTGTTTGGCACTGGAGAGAGCACTAATGGAATCCTGTGTCCAGTTCTGTCAACTGCAATTTGAGAAGGATATTAGCAAACTAAAGTGGGTTCAGAGAAGAGTTAAGAGAACAGTTAAGAAGCTGGCACATATTTACTATGGACCAGAAGTCCATGATCCAGGAGCTAGTATGTATTTCATAGAAAAAAAGTTAAAGGGTGACTTATTTGCAATCCATAAGCACTTACAAAGGAGGAAAGCTTTGGTGATGGCTTTCTGCAGTCTTGAAGCCAGAAAAACGGAACTAGAAATACAGCACAGGATTTAACAGTGAGGTTCTAAATAAAATTTATGGTAGCAAGATTGTAAAACTATTTTTTTTTCCTTACAGACACACTTTAATGAGAGTAAACATGGGAGAGTGCTGCTTGAGAGTGATCCCTGCTGGCCTCAGGAGCTATGAATCTGAGAAAACTAGAGTATCTCAAACAATAAGTGAGTTAAAATTGCATGATCAGCTGCACAACCATAAATGAAAGCATGAGGTCAAATTTTTGCTTTGAATATTGAGAAAATTGCTCTATGCCCACATGTTCATAGGAAACAGCCACCTTACAGAACAGTGGCTGCCAAGAGAGATGTAAGAAAGTTCGTGTTTGAGGCTGACATGAAAAAGGAATCCAATATTGCAAGTGAAAATGTTGGTTGGGCAAATAACATGTGTAAAGCCTGAAGCAATGAGAGTAGCAGAGAAGCCAAGTAACTCCCAGCCATGCAAGGTCTGAGAAAAGTGGGGGTTTACACAAACAGATGAGGGTGAAATGAATCCTAAAAGGAAAATGGATGAGGTAAGGATTTGTGTTAGGCTTACTTTTTATGCAGGTGTTCTAATTTATGTGAGAGCAAGGGAAACTCCATATGATGTCAAAGTATAAGTAACTGCCCTGGAGGAAATGGAAAATAAGAGTCAAAAAAAGGTTGTAAAGGATAACAATACACTCACAGAATAACAGTGCGAGATTCAGGGTGAAAATATGTAAATTAACTTGTTGAAACAGAGGAAAAGATGGAAATAATCCAAAAGAAGGAAAAATTGTACAGAGCAGCTATGCTGAAAGATAAAAAATGTCCCAAGATGGAAGTACATAGCCAGAGAAATGAGTCTACCATGTGATATGGTAGCTTAAAAAATGGCATTAGTTCTGGATTTCAGGTGTAAAAACACAAGCTCAGAGTCTAAACTCTACTTATAGGAAGGTCTGCTGCCAGTTTCCAAGTATAGCATCAGGTGAAGATGCTCTGGTAATGTTCTGCTCTCCTAGGAAGAAAAATACTGTGCTGTGAGTTGAAATATCAGTAATACAAGGCAATTTTCAAGTAATTGAAATTAGTTCAAGCAGGATCCAGATGTGGGTCAAAGTACATTTGGATCAGAATTTAGCTGAGGTATTTTGACATTTGTCAGGCTTTAGCCAAGCTCCTGTTTGCATATTGAAAGTGATGCAGATTGGATTGAGGCACATTGCTCAGGAAGTTAGGGACTGAAACCTGGACAAAATTATTCTGAAGCTGATGTGGAAATCTGGATCTTCCTTGGTCATGGGACAGGGGATTTCCCTAGAAAACTTCTAACAACATTTTCACCAGCTTAGATACAGCACTAGCACAACTATAGCATAAGGAAAAATGTTTCGAAGGCAAGGAGATGGATGAGATGACCCACTAGGCATTTTCCATCTTTAACTTGTGATGACTTTATGAAAGCACTTTGTCAGCTCTTCACTAACTACTGTGTACTTAGCTCTGATCTGTCCTGTCAGACTATGGTTTGGGAAGTTAGATTTAGCTATAAATTCCAATCTGAGTCTCTCTGAAATTTAAAAATAGAATAGTTGAGAATGTATGGGCTGAATTATGGATCAAATGTGTCACTGCTGAAACCAAGGACAAAATGTGTGACATTAAACTGATGTAAAAGAAAAACTACTTGACTATTTCTGTCCTCACGGAGTGCATTTTTCATACACAGTGCTCTGTGAAGACATTAGCTAATTAATCATCACAGGATGTCAGTGGATCATTCCTCACACCTCCATTTTTTAGACAGAAAAGGAAGTTTAGAGAATCTTTTCATGTTACAACTGGAGTTAAGGAATATGAATATCTTGCCCCATGCTGAAGTCTCCAGGTCATACTGCCACCTAATGCCTGTCTAATACATTTAAGAAAATGCAGCAAGTGCTTTGAAAAACAAATATTCACAATGTTTAATAGTTTAAAAAATTATAATGCATAAATGGATTTCAGGGAGGGAAAAACAGCCAAATGTGTGATGTGAGGTTGTGGCAATTGCATGCAGAACCATTGCTTCCTCCTGTGAAAGGCTGAAGGCAGCCTTCCTGTTCTGGTTTGGTACAAATGTGACTCCTAGCAGCATAGTGCACAGCTCAGGCTCCTCCTAGCCTTTCTGAACATTACTAATGTGTTACCCTGATACCTCCTGGTTGGGGTGAGCAGTGACTGGGATGAGTTTCCTCATCACTTAGGGGCTATACCCACCGTTGCTGAGGCAAGCATAGGCATATGAGCTCCATCCTTCTGGTAGAGGGGAAAACTAGGCCACTCTGTGAATCCCAAGTCTTCTCAGAGACCTCAGGAGTCCAGGAACCCAAAGCCGTCATTTGTGATTACAGTAGCTGCTTTGCCCAACATACTGATGAGGCCACAAACTTATCATGGGACCACAAAGCCGAATTGCTGCTCCCTCCACAGCAGTAACTTCTATCGCGTCATCAGTCACAATTTCATCAGTTTTCAGATCTGCCACAAACAGTTATGATAGCTGTTATTCACAGATTCAGCCACATCACGGTAATATTCATAGCTACACAGGCCTCTGTGTGCTGGCCGTGGATTGTTTGCAGCTGCTGAAGCAGAGAGACGCATCCGCGCTGGCTCTGGACCAGTAGCAGACAGTTTACACAGCTATCGACTGCAAGATATAAGTGTCCTTGAAATCAAAAGATGTGGTATACTTGTTGTGCTGAGGTAATGTTCCTTATGTACCTATGCTCCAGACTAGCTAAGGAAACATGCCTCTTTTGCTGTGGTTGAATAACCTTTAAATGGGGGGAAAAATCAGGCCTATGCAAGCACCCTATGTTTTTATATACAATATGCTGAATGTAGAGGGTTGCTGACAAGCAAAGGAAGCTTTCATAGTGAAAGCCAAGCTTTTACCATTGGAGAATATTTCTAATTGTCTTTCTGACTATTATTTAGAAATCCTTTATTAATGTAATTAGTGACTTGTCCAAAACTACAAATCTATGTAGAGAAACGTAATTTCTATGCCTTTGAGGATTTGGAGATTACATAGTTTGGTTCTGACCTAATTCAAGTGGAAAAAACAATTTGAGTCCCTCATGTCAGCACTTGAAGGCATCCTTACTCTTGACTAATGCTGTCTGCATAGCAAATGTTGCTAGAGCCTTCAGTCCTAGAAGTACAAAAATTTTTGACTGCCAGGAAGACTAGCTTACCTGGCATCTTTTCCCCAGGGAAGAGAGCTGCCAAGTGACTGGGAAGTAAGACAGACAAGAAACCTGCTGAAAAGACTTTGCTTGTTTTCTTTCTTTCTAAATTACACTGATATGGACACGTATTTGCAAAGCATTTCAGGTTCAGTTAATTAAAAAATTAAAACTAAAATTACTGAATATTAACTTTCATTAGAAAATGTCAAAGTGAAAAATTCATAGCCTAATTTTTAAAAGGTAATGACTGCAAACTCCCCCAACACAGTGCACATCCTCAAAGAAATTAGGTTATTTTCCTGTCTCAGTATCTTCCAAAACAGGCCAAATTCAACTTGGGAGGAAGTAATTGTATTTACTGTAGGAGAACTCAAGTTTCTGGGAGGTCAGTGTTTTTTTCCCCAGGAAAGCTTGCATTGTTATTGTTGTTGTTGTTCAGTGTTTTTTTCCCAAGAAAGCTTGTATCATTATTGTTATTGTCATTGTTGTTGTTATTCCTCTTAAATCTGTATGGCAGTCCCACTATGCTATATAATATAAAAGCACCAAAAGAAAAATACCTCCTAACTCAAAGAAGGTAGATCCCAAGCAGACAACAGCAAAGTAAGGAAAGGAAGGGAAAGGAGAGAAGGGAAATTGAAGTTCTTGCATAGACTCATGTGTATAGGCCTTATCAGTTCTTATGGGTCATCTTCATACTTTCCCCCCTGCCGCTTGAGTTTAAAAAGCGAATATTTTTGATGGCACCCACCCACATCTCAGAGCACCACAGTGAAGGAGACAGAGTGTCAGCACTCTGTGTCGGGTTTCCAAGTGCATTCCCAAGCAGGCAATTAAAGCAGACTAGAAACATACCAAAGGAAAAAATAAATATTCGTCAGCTGCCACCTCATTACAGAATCTAAGTGCTTGTCTCCTGTCAGAATCACTGAAAGCCTTTTGCAAATGCATAAAGTGCATAAATTGTGTCTGTGAGATTGCAGCTACCATTGCTCCTGGAAGCACTGTGCAACTTGCTAGCTCGCTTTTTAGGTGTAATAATTAAAACCATAAGTAAGATCTGAAAATTCAGAGGTACTGAATCTAGAACATAGATTCTTACAATATTAACAGTGATGCCTCTTTCCACGTTTCTTGACAGATATCCTCCTTTGCCAACCATTTCTATTCAGCTGTTTGCTAGATATGGGACAGGCTGAATTCAGGAAGAAGGAAAATCCTGGGTTTGCCTAAGAGCACAGACTCAGTTTCTTGCCTGCACAGTCAGGTCGGTGGTCACACAGATGTTGAGATTTAGGTATGTTAAAAAACATCTCCCTCAGAAGAATAATATCCAATGCCTATGAGACAGCAGACTTCAACTTAGAGTATTTATTAGGGATCAGCCATAATTAGCAAAAGAGTACATGCTAGGCTCAATAATTTTAGAGCCAAAGTTATGTGGATACTGTATTTGTAAAATAGAAATACTATGCTTTTTGTTTTGTTGTTGGGAAAATCAGTACATAACAGTGTTATTTGTATGGAAATAGCAACTCCTTTCTCCCCACTGAGCAGGTGGTGGGACAGAGGACATCTTGGACTTTGATTTCTATCTTTAATTGTTACTGTTTTGTTCTAAGACGTAGGTTAGAAAGAATATGTATTTCTGAGTCTGATAAAAGAAGCTGAGATCAAAGGGTTGATCTTTTTGTTCTTAGTGGCATTGCTGTAACTAACTAAATTACCTGGAATGCAAAGATAATCAATACAGAAAATGGATTAGAAATGTTACCAGAATACTTTAATGAAATTAAAATCTTAATAAAGCATTTCAGCAACACACTGATTGTCCCTTACAAAGTCACATGCAACAATTAGTGCACAGTGCAAAGTACAGGAGGAGGGAGGGACCAGTTTCTATTAAGTAATAAAACCTAACGACTGAAGGTGTTTAACAACTTCACCTTTGTTGAACCTTGATAATGTTAGTGAAGTTTCTTATGAAACTTCAGATCTCTTGGGTCATTTTAGGGGACAACAGAAGGGAAAATTTTGCCATTGCAAATTGTTGGTTTAAATATAATCCCAGTTGCTAGTGACCAGAACCCTTCATGGTGTGACAGCTGCTTGCTGGCAGCCAGGCTGTGGGTGAGATGAATGTCCAGATCCCGGAGATCACCACGACTGGCTTTATTTGCATTTGCAAGCAAGAGTTGTAGCTGGAAATTGTTCTGCATTTCCACTTCTGCAGGCCAATAGGATCATGCACGCTGCTTTTGAGATTTCTTATACGGAAGCAGACGATTTGCCTTCGGTCCTATCTGAGGCTCTCAAAGACACCTTAACTGCCTCGCTGAAGGGGAGTTGCTGGTGCATGGAAAAGTGTGTTTTCCCACACACTCTTTTAACTCAGACACTTTATAGCCATAACCCTTACAGACTCAATACCTCATAATAATGCAGTAGGAATAGAAGAGTACTTCAACTCTGTCAGTTCCCAGGTGTTTTCATGTAGCTTTTAAAAACCTGGCACCTTCAGCAGCAAAACCCTGCTTTGTAAAATCTGAGTTGCTGTTTTTCTGGCAGAGCTGAGAAAGTTGTTGGCATCCAAGCTGCACAGGAGAACATCTTATTGTTCTGCTTGTCAACTACAATGCCGGGATCATTGCCTGCACGCTTCAGTGCACATCTCACAAATTACAGCTGTACCTGTATGCAGGTTCAATTAGGTATGTTGGTGTGCAGGGGAGCTGAGACATTTCAGTCCTGGCTCCGGCAGTACCTATTCCCAGCACTCTGACGTGGAAAGAAACAGTAGGACTCTTTTTCACAAGAGAAAGCAGAAGAGCCAGAAAGGAATTCTACAGTAAAACTGGTCAGTGCTTTCCATTGTGTTATCTACAGTGCAGGCTGAAAGATCCAAGCCATTTGCAGAGGCCTGAGACACGCACAGGCAAGTGGGAAAGCCAAGCAGGAATATCAGTGGCATTGTGGGGAACCCAGGCCAGACCTGCAGGGCCAGAGAGAGGTTGGGAACAGAAGCAATAATCTTGAACTGGTCTTTAATTGTCTGTTTGGGACTTTTTTCCATCCTTCCCCCAAATTAAAGAATGGAACAACAAATTAATATTTCTCTAGTTTTCTGGTAACTGAAGCCTTTAATTTTACTCTTGAGCTAAAAAAGCAATTAAAAAACATTTTCAGAATGAAAATTTGAACCAATAGGTTTCAAAGGCATTGAAATGAAATTTTGGCTTATCCTAAAATATGTTATCAGGGGCAGAGGGGAGAACAGGATCCAACCTAATTCAGCTGAATTCATGTGAGCTCACCTGAGACTGAATCCTCTATTACACTTAACTATATTTGCTAACAAAATTTAATCCAGACTTGCTTTTTTTTTTGTTTAAAGTTAAAGTTTATGGTATAACTGTGCTCATGCTGTAGCCTGGATTGTTCCAACATGTCTATGCCTGGCAATAATATTATTTCAAATAAATTTCCACTCCTTTTATTTTTTTTATTTCTTACTATTTAAATAAATATTGTTTCTGATCTGGAAGAGGTCTAGATGTTGAAGAAAAGGTGTTATAAAAATGGCATATTGCTTGTTTTAAGATTTGATTTCAGTAAATACACATGGGTTTGGATAAATTAAAGAAATCTTGCCAGAAGATCCCTGAAATATTTTTATCTAGGGAGTGAGAGATGCTTATGATCTATAGATCAGGAGTTGCCTTTAAAATGTGTTCCACAGTTAAGGTCCTTATGCCACTTTTATTTATTAATTATTTTAATAAAGGAGGTATCAACCAGTTCCTTAACATGTGACTGAGGTGATCACTTGTCATTCAGGCTCTGAAAATGTAAAGGTAGTGACAAAGTTGAATGAATGAACACGATCATTTAACACTCTCCAAGAATAATTTCCCTTTGACTTTAGTTTCCTTTCTCGCCTCTCCTCATGGAACCTCAGTAGTTTTTGTCCCTGCTATTTGCCTTCTTGTTCAGAGCACAGCTTCCCTGCAGAGAAAACACAGATGAAAGGAGTTTTGCCATTGATTTGAAAAGGGACTTGATTTTACTCCAGATTGACTTCTTGGCCATCACAACAGAAGAGTAAGGGCTGACACACAAAGTCCAGGCTTTATTCTAAGTGCATTCAGGTGTAGTGTTTCACAGGAAATTTCCAAAGGTCCAGCCAGATGATAGAAATCAAAAGTACAGTCTCACAGCCAGTCTGACCGCTTTGCCTGACACTGAAAATGATGAGGATCTCCTTTGAGCAATGCTGACCCCAACAAGTGCATCAGGCTTTTGAGGTTAAATGTAGCCTGTGTGAAAGCCAGTCATTAATGTCACTGGAGTTATAGCAAGGATGCATTTATGCCAATGTGCTTAGAAAAATCTGTGGTGTAGAAGTACAAAATGCCAGGCACAGTTGAAGGGGTTTGGGGCATATGTGTGCAGATGGGTAGAAAGATATGATTTCTTTCTGCTCTGTTTGGTATTTGTTTTTTTAAACTATTAAATTTTTGGAGTAGTAACTTACTCTATGCAATGTGTAGTGCTATTTTTCATCTTTATTCCCTCAACTATTCCAAAATTGAGGCTTACTGGTTTGGGGTGAATTGGGAGATGACAAGTTTCAGGTCCATAAATCAGGAAATGAAAAGCCTGTAAACCACCAGGAAAAACTCCTAAAGGATTGCTATTACCAGAGGACTGAAGAACAAATATGGAAAAAATATGGCTGTGTTTCCTATTTCTCTGAGCAAAAAAGTGACTGTGACCTACATAAGCTGTGGACATGACAAGGTATGTTTGTCTAGACACCAACCATGGCATGGACACATACAGCACTTTCTTCAGGGTTCCTGAGGGGACACTTTAGACTGTCCACAGCAAGTCAGTATGGAAGGTTTCATTTATAGATGCCAGAATGCTAGTAGTATGGAGGATTTTCCAGTGTCACTATGCAATTGGATTGAAATCTCGCCCATCACTATGCACGGACCATAATAATTGTGTGTTTGCATGAGTATTAACTTTGTTGGAACACAGTTTCTCAACCTAGGAGTCTCCCCTCAAAAATGCTTAACTATTCTAAGGTAAATTCAAGGTGTTCCCACAACCCTTCTTATAAGTGAGAGCATAAACTATCCACAAAATACAAATCACGTTTGTCAATTAAGGCATCTCAGAAAGAATAAGTCAGTAACACATTTTATTATTCATTTTGATCTCTAGGGGGTCTTTGCAAAAGCATTTAATGAAAACATGATTTGGAATGTTTGCACTGGATGTGAAGGTGAAATAGAGTCCTTCCCTACCTTGCTGTCAGCAGAGGAAAAAGCTGTGATCAGTTCATAGCAAACTTGGACCAGCTGATGTCTACTGCCCTCCTTCTGCTGACTTCCACTCAGCTGAAATGGCTGAACCTCAGTAAAAATCTGCCTTAGTAATTCTGGTCCTTCCCCAAATCTGTCTCTTATTAGCATATGAGTTTCATGAAGTACCTTCATGCATCTTGTGCCTCTCTTCCTACCTAATCATTCTTCAGAGTACGACATTCTTCAGTAGAATACATTTCACTAGGTTAATTTCCCTAAAGTTTATAAATAATAAGTCGTATAAGCAGAGCATGATATTTGCTGTACCTGCTTCATTTAACTCCATATGAGTTGTATTTCCCTGCACAGAAATAAATACCTTGGAAGTACCTAACAACACTCAGGATGGTACAAAAGATGGTACTGAGGAATGAACTCAGCACAACTCAAACATCCAGTGAAGCTGTGACAAAAGCCTCCCCAAACCACAGCTTACAGACCCAACCTCCAAATTACCTCTTGGTGCAACAATCGATACTCCCTGCCAAACAGAGGAGGAAGCAACACTAAAAGCTAGCTCAGCAGCTGGACCCAATTACCAGGGTTTCCCAATCCCAAGACTGGTGCTTCCCATGCCTCCGTTCAGTGCAGGAGATGGAGTGGGCACAGGAGCTGAAAATTGCTGTGTAGACTGCAGGAATTAATTAAATTCCCACTGGAGCAGAGATGAATGAATAGTGAGAATTCATGTGCTCTGCACCTAAAATTTACCAAAGCTCATGTGCCTGACCCTACAGTTTATTCAGTGCCCATCCCACATCCAACATTGACACCCTTGGAACCCAGGGAGCCTTAAAACCTGCGTGGGAGAGCTGCTACAGGCATCATCCCTGGAACAGCAGCTTGGGAAGCACAGCCTACCTGGCCCTCAAGGGCACACACTGGTGGGAGAGGGGTTTTGAGTGACTTACTTGGATTTTAGCACTGACTGTCCCCTTTGCCTAGTTTGGGGTCAGGTCTTACCTAGCAGTGTCCAAAACACAGGCTCCAGCAGAGGGCACAGCCACCCAGCAGAAGCAGAGAGCTGGGGCAGCCACAGAGGCAGCAGCAACAGGAAGATGCTCCTGGGAGGTAAGATGCCCCAGCACATAAAAGGGCTGGTTCCTGTTGACCTCAGCTGCATCCTAAAAGGAACTGGGGTCCTTTAAAAACACCTTGGTCCCTACCACCTTCAAGAGTGGTGCAGTGTCCACTTCTGGCACCAGAGCACGTGAGTGCCTGGTCTGGGCAGGTAAAAGGAAGCTGGCACAGCCAGATGTTGCTTTATTTGCAATGTTATGTTTGATCTTATCTTGGATATGTGCATCAGGCAGGCTTCCTAAGCTGAGAGTTATCATTTCTTCCCACTGATATGATACTAGATTCAGGAGTAAGTGATGCAAGGTCAGAATTTATGACTGAGATGAGGATTTGGCCCTCATTCTCTACTTGCAAAAACCTTCCACTAATTTGGGATTTACCTAGTGAGCAGTGTGCTTGCTTTGCGAAAACAGAAAACCCACTAGCTGTAACCTGTAAGCTGATATTTTTTTTCTAGCATTTGTGCCTAGTTCAGCAGTGAGCCATGTGGCAAAGGGGAAGGCAGGGGCCTGGAGGCCTTTACTCTCTGAGCTGGGACAGCTCTGCTCGCTTTCCTTTCATTTAGCCTGTGCAGCATTTCAAAGGGGGCAAAGCAGAGGAAAGGACATCCTCCTTTTGAGTCAACATGTGCAGAGAAACTGATATACATCCCTCAGGGAGTTACAAATCAGGGGATGTGCCTTCCTTGCTCAAGGGAGAGCTCAGAGGCCTGTTCTTCCTATGAAGCCTCTCAATGTTCTTTTTAGCTCTGTGTTCTCCCCAGTCAAGGCTCTCCCTTCTGTGGCACAATTAAAAGCACACTTGAGTTTTCTGTTTGTCTCAGTAGATCATCATGGCAAGAGCAATCCTCATATTATACAACATTAAAGCAATTAACACCAAGCTACAGTGCTATGGCATTTAGGTCTTCACTGATGACCACAAATCACAGACAAGCATTTATACTATGAATGGTACAGATATGGCACATTTTAATTTTGTGGACAATGGATGTAACAGATAAGCAACACAACAATTATGCTTTGTATAAAATAGCAGTTTTCTTCTAAGGTGCTCACAACTTCTAACATTCAATAATGAATTTAGCCTTGCTATATCTGCTGTGATGGGAGAGTTGTTAGTTTTGGTCTTCAGAGAGAAAATGAAGCAGAGAAGTGACTTGTCAGAAGCATCTCGGAAACCCACGACCCATTTAAGCTCCATGAATAAAACTCCTGAAGTTCACAGTTTTGGGGTATAATTATAAATTGAGTTTGTGTGTGCCTGCTTCTGGGGCCTGACTGAAGTCCAACAAATATTCTGTTAATTTCTGTAATTAAGAATCAGTGCTTCTACTTTTGAAGCCTCTGCCATGAGTTTCTGGTGACACATGTTATACACATGGGAAGTAAGTGATGAAATTTCCAGTCTTCTGAGTGCTGGTATGAACAGATGAGGTGCTTAGATAAGAAATGCATTGATTCACTGTCCTTCCTAAGGGAGCTCACAAAGAGCTGTGTAGGGAAATACGAAGACTCTTCCACTGGTCAGTTTCCCATGCTAATCTGTGGTCATACCTGACCTATGTGTATTCAAACCTTCATTCAAATAATACGAGCACGCTGGAAAACTCCTGTCTCTTCTTTGGATTGTCCTGGGAAAGAGACAGTGAAATTACTGGGAAAAGGAGTATAAGATCAAAAAGTGTTATATTTCTTTATCTTCCCGTGGGAAGGCAATTCCTATCCCTGGAAAGATCCTTCCCAACATCTCTACATTTTAAAAGGCTGGGAAAAAAATTGTAGTTCCAGATTATATCACCATTTTTTTCCTATTCAATAATACTTACACAGATATATTCACGTCCTACCTTGTGCCCATGTGACAATTTATGTATGACCCTAATACTAGAACTGTGAAACCTTCCATTTCCAGCTCAGGACCCAAACCTTGCTTTAAAGAGAGCCCTCTTCCACATCGAGCACAAGTCATCCAAGCTGAGGAAGACTGAACTTGCCCCTTTCTGGTCAGAATAGCTGGCCGTATAACAATCTATTTCAAGCACTCTGCTTCTATTAGTGAGAAGTCATTTCTGCTGAAAGCTTGTAGTGCCATGGGCTTATCCTTGGGCAACACCTGGCTGTAACAATATGCATTTCCCAGTTTAGAGATTGGTAGATAGATAACTACTGAAGCAGTAAAACAAGGTTCAAAAAACAAGTAGATAGTTGAAACTAAGAAACAACCTGTCTGCTCAGGAGTATATAAAACCCAAAGAGAACTAACACTTCAGCACCCTCGCCGTACTTAATTTAGCAGTTAGTCTTTCTTCCCCTGCCCATTTCACAGCCCCTGGACCAAATGCACCATTTCAGGAGTTGGCCACTGCAGCCTGCTGGCTTGCTCAGCCCCTTGCAAGGGAGCATCCTGACTCCAGCTCCACTACTGCTCACCTCCTCCATGAGCCAGATGTGTGACCCTTCAGGGAGCCAAAGCAATTCACTACACAAGCTATTTACCTTTTCTTTTGGGTGACTTACACACACACTGTAGTGAACTGAATCAATTGATGGAGGGTCCAGTGGAGTGCCAAGGGTGCAGAAGCAAGGGGAGTGCACGACCAACAGGAGAGCAGGGACCAGAAACTCTCCTTCTGTGGCAACCAGTCTGGCACAGCCCTTTCACCATGGAAGTCTCTCCCTGCCAGTGTGGCAATCAGTTGGAGTGCAGAGAGCAGGATGACCTGTTATTTTGGAACACTCCCCAAATAGCATTCATCCTCCAAACGACTGGCATTCCTGTGGCTCCTCCGTTGGAATGCAAACATCTCGTGGCACATAGCCATGGTTATTTACCCAGCTGCTTCCACCAGTAGGTGGGCTAGGGTATCCCCCATTCCAGGGGTTGGTAGATGGGACATGGGATGTAGAGAAACAGCTGCTGGAGGTCAGGAAGAATATTGGAGGGCATCTGAAATAGCAGTACCAGACACCCATCTCTGAAAATTAGTTGATACTGAAGTGACTAATATTAGAGTTCTCATCAATGACACAACACAGCTCCAATTACACTGATAAAACTGTCTGGGAGATGGGGTACTCCAAGTCTTGAGTAGCAGTGGTAGAGGCTGCCCACAGACTTACCCATACCTCTGAAATGGTGACAGCAGATTTTATATACAGCTGGGTAGAAAAGCTTCCTTTTGACCCCACTGAATTCCTACAAAAATCCTGGTAGTTTTATTATCATCTTAAGTTGTTCCTCTTTCTTCAAGTATTCAATCTAATGCTATCATAGACCACCTCTTTATGGCAGCAAAAAGCACTTGTGAAGCCAAAAATACCTGTGCAGAAGATGTTCACAGATGTATAAAAAATTAAAGGCAGCCCTTTAAAAACAGATTCTCTGTGCAACCGTGAAACTACTTTTCTATAAAACATTTCCTTTTTGTACTCTAAAGTGTATGCATCTCTAAATTGCAAAGTTCTTTTATATACTATTTTTGCACATTTCAGATGGCACAGAGCAAGTGACTTTGCTATGCAGAACTCAAGATTTTAGAGGAGGTGACTATAAAGATTTACTCAATTTTTGTACCCCCTTCCTCATTGACTGCAGGATTTAATCTGACTGATAAAGGAGTGAACAAGAGAAAAGTTCAGCAATCATTTCCCATTTCCAGTCTTGAGGAATCAGCCCAGACATCATTTTAGGGGTTTATTTTTTGGTAAATCCCTAAAAGAGAACACAATCAATATTTGTATGGTTAAATGCCCCATTATTACATGGAAAAGTGAGATCTTTTTCCCCTTTCTAATCAGTGAGCCTCTGTGCATACCTGTATGATCTCAGCAGCAGCAGGAAGACTATGAAGCATAACTGATGACTGAGTCCTGTCCTTCATTTTTATGCATGGCATTTGTGTAACACATTCACATTTGATTTAATAATAGTAGAAAGTAATAGTAACCTTAACCTGAATGGTTAAGCAATAATTAAGAGAAATTATTCCTGTTATTGCCTTCCTGCTGTGAAGGAAGTGCCCAAGTGAAGGTTTGCATCTTCAAATAGGCAGCACGTGGGCTGAGCACTCTTTCCAAATCCTATCGCTGACTCCATTACCTCAGACAGCAAGTGTGCCACCACATCTAGCCCCTGCTGAGGTCAAGAAGGACTTTCCAGAGCCACTGCAAGATACAGCACAAACCCCTGCAGCAGAATCACGATGTGTATATACTGCAAGCTGAAAAAGTTGGGATGAAGCCTATAAGCCATTTGGCAATACCACTGTTGCGTTACCAGGTTGTTTTAAGGGAGGGAGTTAACTGATTTGTTAAGGAGAGATAGTAGTATCAGTTGTGCTGGCTCTGGAAGCAGCTAAACCTGCACAGAACAGAAACAGGTGAAGAGTCCAAGCCTGCTTGATGACACTTTCCTAACTGCCAATTGGCAGGCAATCTCACTGCTAGAGGGTAAAATCATGAAGAGAAAAACCCAACCACGAGATTTTTCAGGGTGCCCCTAGTACCTGGCTCTGTGGCCACTTTATCAAAGTGCCTGTCAGCTTTTTGCTCACTGTCCAAGATCATGAAATATGCACAAACAGGCTTTCAAGAAATCCAAAGTATAAAAAAGCATGAAACGTTAAGGTTGAAGTACATACACTTGTTGCTATGTTTATATCTTTCCATTCATCACCCAAAATATACATACACCCACGCATAAATAGACACCTGTAATAAAAGCACTAAGCATATGAAGCTTTCTGTTTCTGTGGCTCTTCTTGACTGTAAAGTAAAATTTAAATAGTCTTTAGAATGTCATTGCACAAACCCCATTATTTTAACCACTTTTTCCATTTTTAACTTAAATCAATTAAAAAGTAATACATAGGAATGTCAAGAAAATATATGGATTAACATCAAATACTGTAAGTCAGTTTATATTCCAACCTCTACCATAGACCTTTAGCATAACTTCAGCATGCAGACTTAGGTAGTTCAGCACAGGTATCTATCTCCAAAATGGTGTGCCTGTATTTGAACTAATTTGCCTTTTGCTTCTGCCTCTTACCTCCTTGCCTTACAAAACATTATTTTTGTTGAGCTCTGAGCAGTGAAAGACAATTTATTTTCTCTCACATACTGATATCACCCTACCCAAGGTTGTAGGGAAGAAAGGATGCTGTTGGTGTCGTGCTCTCTCTGGCTCGTAGGGATGAAGCACTCCATAGGTCTGCAGATGTGCTGGCAGATAATGTAGAAGAAGCCTGGTGTCTTTTGCCTGTGAATGAATACCATCTGGGATATGGTTAGAACTGCTACTAATGTGCAAAAAGATAGCAAATACAAATTCTGTGATTTACATGAAATGGCTATAATGAGGGAGGTCTTGCTATTGGATTGCGTTTTATACACAAGACTTCATGTTCTCTGAAACCACAGACATTTTCCTCTTCTTGCCACAAACCATAACCTAGAGCTTTGGCACAAATTGAAAAATGATGCTGCTCCTTATGGTTGTGAAGGAAATACTGAGAGCAGATGAGGAAGTGAACCATGTGAAGAGAAAGACAGAATTACCCCACTTACAACAGTAAACTTTTATCAAGCCAGTCTAAACCACAGCCCTGACAATGCGGAGGGGCAGATTTCCATCTGAGCTACCCACAAGGGCTGCACCCTGGAGTTGCTGCCCGGACCTAGCAGAGCACTCTGCAGCTTGCTCCTGCCCATCATCTTTTCTGCTGTAACTGTCATGGGCTGCACTAAAAATATTTCAGAAGAGCTTAGATCTGGGTGGCTTCAGAGCTCACAGGTGATTTCTAAGTGTATGGTTAAGCTGAGGTCCCCAGGTAATGTAGCACAATGGAATGGGAGTAGAGTCATGGGTTAGTTTACAGACCTGAAAAATGACATAATAATTCTGCTTTAAATTTCCTTATAACATTTTAATTCAGATTAGTGCTTACTATTGATTTATTATGAGCTGACACCTCCTGAGTACAACAATTTCTTCATGGGGTTTGCTTAGACCTACCACAGCATCCATTCCAGTAGTTTCCCAGCTGCCTGTGGTTGAGTCTGGGTTTAATGCAGTGGCACAGATGAGAGTGGGAAGACCTGAGTTGCCAGGTGGACTTGGGCTGCCCCATAAACATCCCTTGGCTATTTTTTGTTTATTGCCCGTCACTTTCTCTTTTTTAGGACCAGCCAGTAGTCCTAGGGAGGTCCATTAGTCATTCATTCTTGATACTAACTCCCATTATCTTATCCAGGAGCAACACCCAACTGTTTCTAAATAATGGATTATATCAGAGAAGCCAGTTTTCCATGGCTTTCAATACTTGTGTGATGCATTGCTTTCAAGTATGGCAAAATCATAGACAGAGATTAAATTCTTTAATCCATTAATTGATACAGCTGGAAATTAACTTTTGAGCACACAGGCCTCCTTCAAGTCCTTGTGTGTTTTAGTAATTGATGTTATGTTTAAATCATGATGTCGACTCTCATTGCCACTTACTATACCTTATGTTGACTTGTCAGCAGTATAGCATCTCATTCCCAGCAGCTGTTAGGAGTTTAGTTGAGACTTAGCTATACATCAGTACAATAAACTATTCAAAATTACTTCTTATAGCAATAGAAGCCTAATGGTTTTTGCAATAAATTAACAGTGTGACAGGGGGTAAAAAGTATTTGCTTAGTAGCAGAAATGATAATGGTAAGGTGCTCAACCTGATTAGAGAGTTATTTGTAAATCCTGAATGAACCTGCTTACACTATTCAACCAAAGGACTTTGGGTAAATGGAAATGACATTAACATGTATCTGATAGAAAATGTACCATTTAGCTGCTGCACCTTCTACACCACTTTGGGAGAGAAGTTAAATAAAGGGAATACAAAGTAATGCTCAATAACTGTCCACTTACTGAACGAGATGGGCACCCCATAAAAAAACACAGCAATATAGAGGTATGCACATGAACGTGCACAGAGGGACTAAGATTGTCTATTGAAAATGTATCATTCTCTCCACCTGCTTTCTCCTGAGAGGTATTTACTAGGTCAAGTTCGTGCATTTATGTGAGAATTAATTAAATTACTTCAAAAATGGTTACATAAAAGTTATTTCCCCTTAAAATAGACCATATTTTTGTTTATTGCCTTGAACTGCAGTCGATATAATCAACTAGAAGCAGGGCTTACAAACTACTCAAGGCCAACAAAGTTTTATATGTTCTCCCATTGTCCATGCAGGTATTTTAGTGACCCCAACCTTCAGTACTAACTTGCAGATAGTCACATGCTAGGGGAAATTTTCACATAGTCCCTATGAGACCAAGACAGGAAGGAAAGTAGGATTCATAGCAGATTGTTTAACCTATGTAGAAGTCCTGTGAGCTATAGAAAACCTGGAAAACTCACAGTGAGCTTTTGAGACTCCTATGAATCCCAGTGGGGTTTAGGGTTTCCAGGCTGTTAGTGTATTTTCTGAAACTGCTACAGTTGATTTTCAAGTGTTGCTATGACTTAACTATGGTTAAGTCATATGCTATGACTATGTGATGTCTTGCAGATCAGCACTTCGGAATGAGCACTAAGTGTCACGTGCTTTGCGAGTCTGGATGGCAGCTGAACTCCCAGGTAGACAGAAACCCTGGGAGCAATAGTCGAACTCATCTGAAACTGTGTGGCTGTCCAAATCCTAAAGGAGTCCTTGCCATAGCATTTTATAACCTTCAGTTTCATCCTGTGCACCTCACCAGCACAGGCACCAACTTTAGGAAGCCGCCAGTGTAAAGGATCAGGTCTCAGCCCCTCGGGTTAATGTGCTGAAAAACACGACTCTGAAGAGCCCGGTAGTCAAAATTCGAGCAGGATCATCAGACTGGTTAACTCTTGATGTCCCACAACTTTAGGGCTCCTTTTTTTTATTTTATTAGTGCTTGGGTTTAAATTAAAGACTTCCATGTCAATGAGAACTGAAGTCCACCAAAGTGAAGAGCATGCTGACCTGTGAGGATCTGCCTCACTTACGCCTGGCTTCTTTGACATGAAATCTGTTCTTCTCCCGCCTTCAAATTGCAAGCTCAGTGGAGGCTGGGACCACTATTTTAGGTCAGCTCGTACTGTAATAAACATCCAGGGTGCTGCTGGAGTCGGAAGAACACAGCTGGAGACATCAGCAAGTGGCAGATGAGGCAGGAAAGCAAAATTAAGGCTACATAAACACCGTGTTACCGAGCTGCGACAGAAACTCAGCAGGTGATAGTTAGACTCGGGGTCTCTGCCTCATGTTCCACCAGCTCCACGCATACCATAACATCCAAAAGCCTGTCTGTGCACAGCAGGGAGCTCGGGGCAGCCTGCCTGCAGGACAGTGTCCCCTAGCATGGGGACACCCAACTGGAACCCCTTACTCCGCAGCACGCCAGGCCCGGCTGGGCAGGGAAGACAGAGGGTCCTCTCCCGCGGGGTGGCAGCACCCACAGCAGGTGCACTGGGATCTAAATGCAAAAAGGACGCGTAGAGGTGGCGCGTAGGCTTTTTCTGGGGGAGTGTATACGTCTGCCCCTCTGCTTAAATCTCAGCTTGTGCTTCTTTAGTTCGCGGGTGGTCGGGGACGGCGCGCAGGGCGCTGCGGCATGGATTCCGCAAAGGGATGGCGGGGTTCCTATTCTTGTCGTTATTTTTCACGGCCTGGGGCGGGTGGGGGGCTTTTCCTCCCCACCAGAAGCGCAGCCGCGTTGCGGAGCGGCGCGGAGCACGGAGGAGCGGTGCGGGATGTGCGAGGGGCGGCGAGGGGCGGGTGTCCCGGGCGGCGGCGGC
>JAOXXN010000471.1:25950117-25979108 GCA_026770055.1 Myrmophylax atrothorax | reverse complement strand
AGGTGCTCAGCAGGGTATGTTTTATGCAGCTGAAACCGTTGGCTTGATTTTTCTCTGCAAAAGCCCGTCTCACCCTGGGAAAGTGCAGCTCGGAGGCTCCTTCCCATGGCCCGAGAGGTGGGAGGAAGAAGGGTTAAGGTCCACTGGGAGATTGGTGCCCTTTTGCTCCCAGCACAGGGAGAGGGCAGGCTGGACCCTGCCTCCATCCCTGCCTCCATCCCTACTCGTCCCTCCCGCTCCCCGCGCTGCACCCCCATTCAAACAAGTTGCGCGTTTGCCGCGTTCCCCGCGGAGCCCCTTTCTCTTCCCCCTCCCCTCCCCCTGCTCCTAATAAAACTTCATTTGCAACCATGCGGCTGTTAACTTTCCCGGCGTGTGAGTGTGGCCGGGGACCGGGGCCGCGCAGAGACCTGTCGGGGCTTCCCGGGTCGGAAGCCTGATGAACCCGCAAAGGAACACACGCACGCTCACAGCCTGGCCCGCCGAAGGGGAGTGGCTGTGCCGGGAGCCTGCTCTCTGCCCGGCACTGCCGCGGGGGCATCCCTGGGCCCTGGCTGCCAGCATGGAGGCGGGGATGGAGGGAGTGCGCCAGCTACCCCTGCCCTCTCCGCGGGATCTGCTGCCCTGCCCTCGGGGCCGGGATCCCTCCGCTCCATCTCACCTGCCCACACCTTGCCCCAGTCCTCGCCCTGGTTTTGCCCACCTGCACGGGCCTTGTGTTCACGGCTTGCCCGTGCTCACCTGCGCCTCGCTGCTGCACTGACCCTGACCACCCTTCCCTGGTCCCCAGTCTTGCCCTGTCTGCTGCTCCTGTGGTATGTCTCCCTAGCTAGCCCCCAGCTTTCCCATTTCCAGCATGCCACCCTTTGGCAGTGCTGCCTGCCCTTTTGGTCTCCCCAGTGAGGAACTTGCTATTGCCACCCTCATGTGACAGTGGCAGGATAGGACTGTCTCTGGGCTCAAGTTTCGGTGTCTACATTTGTAGGGCAGAATGGTCCTAGATACTAGGTGGATCTCAGCCAGAGATTTGCTAGAATCCTCTAGTGACTGGTCTGGGGACTTTTAAGGGCAGTATAATTAAAATGACCATTTAAGTGCATGTATGTCTCCCTCTGTTCTCCTCCAGAAGAGCTCATTAGCTCTCGAGTGCCTAGTGTCACTCATGTTTCAGAAGACAGGAGACCACATAGATATTTTTGGGCTGGGAGTGTTGGATGCATCCTATTCTGTCCATATTCCAGAAGAAAATTGGCATCAGAATAGGACAAGCCAGTAAAAGAGGATGGAGGGGTGATACATGAGTGTACATAATAGTCAAATAACCCAGGAAAGATGCAGTTTAGATTAAAGAACATGACAAGCAAACAGCATTCCTACATCTTCTTGGTTCTCCTGTGCTTCATGATATGACCTTGGGAACATTACATAACCTCTCCCAGGCCTCAGTTTCCCCAGCAGGGGAAGACCAGGGGAGTGGGCGATAGTAACACTGAAATGCCCTTATGGGGTGCTTTAATGACTTAGGTAATGTTTGCTTAGTGCCTTGAAGATGTCAGGTACTATATAAATGCTAAGCAGTGTTACTAAAATCTCCCTGTCAGTTTCATGTGCTGCAGAAGTTGCCAGCTGAGACTCTGTAACGCTGGGCTCCCACTTCCCTGGTTCAGAGCAGGAGACCATCAGTGCTGCTGTACAGCAAAAGGGACGTGATCATCCATGTCCACACGCTTTTAGATCTAGTTTCGCCTTCTCTAAGGGAACTGATGAATTAGTAGCTTTGATTAACATGAAAGTAAAGGAGAGTGATCTGCTTGTGGGCTAGGAACGTTTCTGGAAATGAAATGGAGCTGTGCCCTCTGAGATCTCTGTTGTGGCAGGCTTTTCCTGAAAATGCTGATGATGACTTCAGAATTTCAGGTTAAACTGTGAATTTTTATCTTCAGGAAATGCATTTGCTTAATGAAACGGGTCTTGTTTGAGCACCTGAGTTTTGCAGGGAGCTTAACTGGAAAAATACAGCAACTAAATGCAATATAAGAAGGCTTTTTTCACACTTGTCAGAGTGACTCAATAGGTTTGTGTATGCAGGCAGCAGTGGCAGTACATGGCTTCTACACTTTGTAGGCGTAGCCTTAATGTACACATCATTAACATGAGTTTTCTAAGATGAGGTTGTTAAGTAGTAGTTTGTAGGGATAAACATGTTTTTTCGTTCTTTGGGCAGGAAGACAGACTAAGGTGACTTGCTTAAGGAAAGACTAGGGCAGGATTTTACACTGTAATCACAATTTAAATTAGCGTGCAATACTATTACAATGTGTATCACGGAAGGAAATTCTTTAGGTGTGGCATTTGTTACTTCATCTCGGAAGTATTTCTTGATACCTTATAACACACAAAAAAAGCCTGTAGGGTGTTAGGGGGAATGAAGTAGCTCTAAGGAGTTGATCCTGACTTTTGGATTTGAGATGTGCCTTTGGAGTCTGACTAGGTTGCATATGAAGACATAGCCTAGTTTGATGATGGCTATGACTTCTGAGCTGGTTAAAGCACCAACAAGCCCTTTTAATTAAAATTGCGTAAGGGTAAAGCTGGAAAAGCTTGAATGCAAAGCCTAGAGGTAGTGGCATACCCCTAGGTACTGCTATGGTTGGTCAGGAAGAATCACAGTGCCCTCCTTTGCCTCCGTCCTCTGAGCCTGTTCCAAGCTCCGTCACCCCATGGTGAAAGTGCATGTGTTCTGCCCTCACCAATCACTGGCACCCAGGCTTTTTCTCAGCACACTCCCATCCTAGGGCTTGTTTCCTCACTGCCATCTGCCCCTGGAAATCATCCCTCTGAGTCTGGCATGAACGGAGCCCATCTGATGCATATGGGTCTAATGGCAGTGAGTTCATTCCAGATGTTCCTGCTTCACTATATGGAGGATCTCATCCTGCAACGTGCATCGCCCTGAGACCTCTTTAAAGCTTGGGCCTGGATTAGCGTTTCTGTAAAGAGAGTACTGTTTTGTAAAGAGGGTACTGTTTTGACACAGAGGAAAAATGAATAGTCTTATAAGCTGATGCGTTTCTCACCTCCCTGAGTGCTTGGCTTTATGTTTATGCATGCCTTCATGGTGTTGCCCCCAGACTGCCTGGTTCTCTCCTGCACAGAGGCAGGAGTGGCTGAGCAAGGTTGGAGGCTGCAAAGACAGACCTGCAGCCTGCTGGTCTCTGACGGTAAGAGCTGCCAATTAGTTGCTTTTCCTAAACAAGCAATGGCAGGTTTTCAGGAGGTTAAAGAAGTAACAGGTCCGTTTACTGTCATGAAACTCCTTACACTTTATGTTGTGGTAAAGCTGTTGTTGAAAAGTGTAAATATAGTGCAGTTGGGTAGCTTTGAATATAAAATACGGTATTACTTTAAGCTGGACTATCATGTTATGCTGAAACCATGGATAATTTGTGATAAGCATGACCGGCATTAAGTCAAATGTTTATTAAAATACTGCTTAAAACGATTTCTCAAATCAAACTCTCCCAGCGCCTTCTCCCAAACTTCTTCAAACAAGGGAGTAGTGTGAAGTAAGTAGTCTGCAGAGGATTTTTTTCCCTTAAACTGCTGTATGAGAGTTAATGCAGCTTTAGTCCTTTATCTGTCATAGGTAAGTATATTATTATTTTTGCAGAAAATGTACAGTTTTGTCATAGACATGTAGCAAAAGAGGGCTGTAGTGCCAAGATGCTGATTCCCAGCTGCAGCCAGTGAGGCAGCAAAAACTGTCTGGTGCTTAGGAAAGCCGAGGTGACAGAAATGCCTGGATGAAGTGGTGACCGCTGGAGTCCTTCTCCATCGTGCTGCAGAGCACTAGGTTCGGGCATCAGCACAAAGTGATAGTCGTTCCTGTTATAATTGTCTGGCCAATAATAATTATCTTCAGATGTCTGCTGACAAGGGGCTCGCCAATGGGGAGCCAGGAGGCCTGTGCTGACTGCGCCGAGATTATCTGGGCGAGGTGACGTCACACCAGGGCTTGCCTAAAATCACAGAAACTTTTCCTCTGCTGCGCTGTCGGCTGCTGCAGCGCTCCAGCCATCCCTGCCCTGGCACCGATGCCCTCCTGTCAGCTGCTGCCCTGGGCAGGGCTCTCCTGATCCTCTCTCTTTTGCCTCTTCTGTTTTTCTCCCGGAAAAGCAGAGGTTTAACCCTTGGCAGCCGGCAGCGTGCTTGCAGGAGCTGAGCAGGAGTGCAGGAGGACGAGCAGGATGAAAGCAAAACTGGTTCTTCCCTAAAGATACTGTGGGGCTCTGGTGCAGAAACAGGCTAGTTTTGTTGTCATTAACAAAAGTAATGATTCAGTAAGGAGAGAAGTACTGCATAGGGACTTCTGGGCATGTTTTGGTTTTTAAAGGGCTCTGGCAACTCAAACTCGATTCTGAAATTAACTTTGTGAACCTTAGATGAGTATAAATGTTTGTGTATTTGAAAGAAAACATCCATGCAGGAAGTTATTTTTAACATTTTGTTACAGAAACTTTTATGTGGCAGAGGCAGAAAACACAGCCAGTGCTGAGAGTAATTTATCATTTGGTGTGATTCTCTTTGAAGTCAAAAGTGCAGATAGATGTGGAAGGGCATATGGTCAGCTAATTTGGATTTGTAAATACACTTTCTTCTTAATAATTCACACAAGCACCATCAGCCTAGACAGGTTGGTTTTCTAAATGCAGAACAAGCTCTCCTCATCCACTTAAGCCGCTCTTGCCTCATGCAGAAATCAAGAATGAAGGGCTATGAGCGTATCTCTCCAGGCATACGTGCAGCCAAAAACGGATGTAAATTATTTTTTTTTTCCCTGAGTTCTTGCAAGTGAAGGATGTGGAGAGGGATGCTGCAGTCACCCTGTCCTTTTCTCTATGCTGCAGCAAGGACTCAAAGGGAAGATGTATGAGTTGCTCTTTTCAACAGAGAGACTGTTTTACAGAGAGCCAAATTCAGCTGGCCCAAGAATTTAGACTACAAGTTATTCTCCAGAGGGGATTTTTGCTGCTCTCTTGTGCAAACTGACCGTAAAGCTGACAAGGCCACCAGTGCATGGCAGCTTTGGTGCTGCAGAGGATACCCACCTCTTTGCCTTGCTTTCGTCCCACAGGCCTTTCTGAGCAAAAGACTGATGAAATTTCACGGAGCTTTGGCTCCTTGAAAACACAAGGGTAGAGTCTTTGGGGAATAACAGTAAGTGCCCTTTCATAGTTCAGGTATTTTCGGTTTTCAGTCTATGTATGGGCTTGGGAAATAAAAGAAAAATATGGTGGACACCAAAATGCCATCCCGAACATAAATACATCAATATCTTCTGGGTTCAGCATACTACTGAAACATAGGGCTTGGCCTTTTGCTTACTCTTTCCCTAGGGTATTAACACATCTGACATCATCTTCTTTCAATAATTGTAAGCCTCTGAGAGTGAAGACATCTCTTCTACTGTACGAAACACCACGTGTTTCTGGGAATAATACCCTTGTAAGAATGGAGCAAGGGGTAATTTAGAAGCTTGCCATCATTTTCAGAAGTAAATATGGGCCTTCAGAAACATTTGGGTTTAGGATGAGATGTAGGATTCTGGGTTATTTTGACCCTTTTGAAGAAGTAGCTCATATCCTCAACTAAGCATACACTGTGAAAGCAGAAGGGTGCTTGTACAAGCACAGGCTGAGTAGCAAGTGGTGGTGTGGACCCTTGGAGGCAATGTGCTTTTTTTGGATGGGCAGAGGAGTGATGGGAAGAAACCAATTTTTCCCCAGCGATTGGAGTGCAGAGTGCCCAGCCCTCTCCTTCCTCCTCTGAACGCCCTAGCCCTTTTGAATCTCAGGGACTGTTTTGCCTCACCGTGAGGAAACAGCAGTTTGTATGTCGGCAATGAGTTGCTGTTGGCTGTTCTGCTGTCAGGTTGCATGTGGTTCTAAGCCTTTCCTGAACACCACAGCAGCATTCCTTTCTCAATTTCCAAGTTCTATCTTGAGGATGAGCCACTATTACTGAGGTTGGTGTGTTTTTTCCCACCTGCTAGTTACATGTGTGCTGTCCCTTTCAACTTAGAAATGTTTAAAAACATCTTCTTTAAAAGCAGTGAATGAAATTTACATGGCAACAGCTTCCATATTCTCCTCCTCCCCCAAATGGGCACAGTCTGGTTGTCCATAGTCTGGTAAAAGAAGTGTAGACAGGCTAAAATAACTTGTTAGTTCCTGTTCTTTTAACAAACTCCGTTCTTGTAATTGCTGCCTTTAAATGGGCTCAGGGAAAGCAGGACATTGCTGCTTGTAACTCATAGTGTGATCTGCAATGCCTTACATAGCTGGCCTTTCCCCTGACCCTCCTGTGAAAATGCAGTGATCATTCATGTCCAGTGTATCTGCTGCTCCTTTAAAAAGTCAAATGTGGTCACATTCCCATTGGTCTCAGCAGAGAAGGGTCTATCAGACTATTTAGCTCTCAAGTTTATGCACTGTGTTTTGCTGCTGATCTCTTCTCCACAGCTGTCTATAGTGGTACTGTGAATAAAGGACCTTTTGGACTTCTTTATTCCGTCATGTCACTGCACAGTGTCTGCCCCTTGCTGAAGAGTCTATTCCAAGTCCTTTTTGGCTGACTTTAATGTCCTGACTCCTAGGAATAAATACAGAGATAAAAGGGAGGAAAAGTTTTTAAGGGAAAGGCTTACAGAACTGGAAATGTTGGAAGGTCCAGAGCTGAGATTTCTTTTTTTGCTTTGAGGGTAAACTTCTGTTGCTGTTCATGGAGCTCTTTACAGCTTTGAGAATGATTCTGTAGTGCAGGGTCCTCTGGGACTGCACAAGGCAAGATGATGTAGAACACTTTTTGGAAAACTTAATTAAGAGTTGAAATACTTTCAATGGAAATGAGCAGAGGTTAAAATATGTTATTATTTTTAAATGTACATTAGCATAATCTAAAATGTAAAATAATTTTTTCACTGACTGAGGCTGTATCAACATGTGAGATGTTTGTGTAACCATGTTACCCATGTACTGCCACCCAGTACCTATTTTCTTGCCAGCCATTTTGTCAGCCTACTTGAGCCTTGTCCCGGGTTGGAGTAGAAGGGTTCTACTGTGCAGCCCCATTCCTGACCAAAGCGTCCCAGACTGCTGCTACTACAAGCCATGCTGTTCCTGTTCATGTCAGAATATCACATTCTCTGGGGCTGCCTGGGTTTGCTGGGGAAGGCTAGTGCAGGCTGGTGGGCAGCTCTGCAGGGACATCCAGGTTAGCATTTTGCAAGCTAGCACCAAAGTGGGAAACAGTGAAGTTGTGGTTAGACCCAGGCTAACAAAAGGAGAAAATTGTACCAGTTCGTGTGCAGGATTTGCAAATATGGTTATTATTGCTTTCAGATCCAAAGTAAGAATAGTACCTGATACTGCCCTTCCTGGTATGCCTTGTACTATGTGCTTCATTACAAACTGTCAGTTGCAAGTCTTGTTGACTTTTGTGAGGACATCTTACCCTTTGATTGCTGCAAGTTGTAGTTACAGGAACTAGGAGCAAGGTAGAAGGACTCTAAAAGCAACATGACCTCGGTTTGGCTAGAAAAGGGACCCAGGTCCTACAGAGCAGACATGAAATGATGGGCACATCTTACATCTGCTAAGCAGTCCTTTACCTCCTGTGGGAAGAGCTGGTATTCAGAATGGGGAAGAAAAGATGCAAATCAATGTCACCTCATGCCAGTGGAGTTGGGACTTTGCAGAGCACATGTAGTGGTTTATGCAATGCATGGCATGCAGGGGACTGATACCCCTCTGTGAATGTGGGGAGTCTGACTTCAAACTGAATGCCGCCATAGCCACCTTGTAGAAGTCAGACATCAGTCGGGTGTCTGAGTCCCATGACTTCAGTGGAAATCAAGAACCTGTGTCATCTCTGAAAATGTCTCTATGCCTCAGTTCCTCAGCTGTAAAATAGGGAAAATTCCTTTCTGGGAATGTTCAGAGCTGTTTTTCTGCTGTGTCAAAGAGGTGATCCTGAGGTGGTAAGACCGCTATGAATAACTACATTAAAACATCACAGAAAACATTAGTGGTCTTACACTACTACTGCACAGCATTACACTTGTACTAGCACTGAAGAATACTTTACTCTTGCCAAGGATGTGGGGCAAAGTTTGTCTCCTTGATTGTGGTAATTGAGGACTGAGAAGCACTGCTGTACTATTAGAGAGACAAGGCAGTTTAGTGTTGGTATCATGGGATTAAACTGCAAAAGTCTGGACCATTTTTAATTGCCAATTTCAGAAAGGAATTGTCCTTCAAATAGTCCAAGAAAACTTGACAATTCAACATCTAATGATAACTTCTAAATAGAAATTTTAAAATTTGTTGATAGTTAGTGTCAGTATATGAAGTCTGCAAAATGAGTGAAAAATGAATTGTCCATCATCCAGGTTGTGAACTCCTCAAATTGAATATGTTGATTTTGATGATACCCCTGGACATAAAACTTAAGGTCACTCAAGAGCATTAAGGAGAAATGTCTGTCCTATGTGTCTTGAGCCATCAGTAGTATAAATACATGTGGAATGCAAATTAATGTTTTAAGGGGAAGAAACAATAAGCCAAGTTAATTTCAGAAAAAGTACCAGAATGCTGTTATTGAGGAATCTGATCTTCTGACCGATAAAATTGCCTGGTTTTCAGTTTTCTTCTTTTTTTTTTGCTTATTTGGGTTTTTTAAAAATTTATTTAGAGCCCTTAAGAGTTTCTCAACATGACAGTAAAATCCCTTAGATATAAACAAAAGCAGGATGGCAAAGTTGTTGCACTGTGCCATTCAACTAGTGGGTTTATTAACAAACGTTTACAATGTCTCCACGCTATTTTTGTACACTGCATTCTTGTCCAGATCCTCTTGTCTACCTTGTCTTTCACAAAGACTTTTGCTCTGTTGACACAGTAGCTGTGGGGCTGCCATTTACTCTGGCCTGTGTCACACTTCAGCCCCTCTCCTGGGTGTGGACTGGGGTCCGGCCCATGTGCTTGGGCATCTTCCATACTTGAGCAAAACCTGCTGCTGGTGATTTCACTGCCTTTCCTAGACAGAAGCAGAAGCTGTGACGATGTGATAAGTGGAACTGCTGATGAGAGTGTGCAGCATTGATGGCAGACTCATGGCAAAACAGGTTATTAAACGTAAAAGTATTTCAAGATGCATAATGTCTTTATGTTTACCCGTTAGAGGTTTTCATATGGTATTTCTGTTGGCTACTGTCTGAAACAAGATCCTGGCCAAATTCAGCCTTTGATCTGACCTGATCTGTGTGCTTAAATATCCTTTTCTGATCGCGGGCCTGATAATGAAAACACTATTTTTGGTCACACAAAGACTGTCTGGAAGTGACATTCCCTCTTGCAATGGCAGCATACACAGACAATCTGTTTATTTTGTTACATCATTATTTGTTATTTTAGAACTCTGTAAATACTGTGGAGTTAAATACATTATTTTTAAATTTTGCTTGGGAATCTGATGCTTGGCAAGATTCCTTCTGGGCGAGGCACTGCCCATGGATTCAATTAAACACTCTTATCTTGCCCTCAACAGCTTATGGGTTTAGTTTAAGACTAGTACCCCAGACAAAACTTACTATTTTTTGAAAAGGTGCAGATAAAGTATTGTGTGGACTATGAGAGCCAGATCTGTGCAGCTACATTGCCATCATCTCTGTGACCCAGTGGGGAGTTTTGCTTCTGTCCCAGCAGAGGGGATGGCTCCAGACAGCCAAACACAATGAAGAAAAGTAATGTTATAACACTGAAAGGAATCCTTAGCTAGTGTGTCCTGGTTCACTGACTTCTAGCATCATGTCTGAAATGTATATTTTACATTTTTAACAAATTCACATGAGCTTTCCAACATTTTCCAGGAGCTTCCCTCCTATATCAGTGCTTAGATCATGGACAAATTCCAAAATATAGTTTGAAAGATAGGATCAACACCAGATATTCCTATTGCAACACTTGAAACCAGACTGTCACAAGGCTGTTGTACCCAGGATGCTTACTCTTGCTAGGAAATGAAAGAAATGTTTTGAAAACATGTCCCTCAGTGTTCATGAGAGGTGGTCCTTATGTAATGTTTCCCTTGCATGAAAATGGTAGTTACACTGGATGCCCTTCCCAGATTCCTCCATGTATATCTTTTGATCCTGCTCAGGATGTTTGCATGTCCAAGATCCTGGTATTTGCTGATTGTGGATAGTTTATGTTACTGTTCACTCATTCAGACCTTGGAGCAACTTGCAGACTCTGGTGATGGGGTTTGTCTAACTATGGATGCCTGCTGTGTAAGGTGTCTGAGTCATCTCACAGGGAAATAGGGAGCTGAGAGAAATGAGTTGTACTCCAAAACCACTCCCTTCTCTTAACAAATGTAGAGACTCCAGGAACTAACTGGATCATAGCTATTTTCGCACGATCCTTCTTACTTCCTCACCCACCATGAATTTTCTTCTTTTTGCAGATATCTATTTGATTTTCACTTTTTACCACCCTTTCCCCCTCCCTCTTTCACTTTCTGTGTATCTTTTTCCCATTTAGGAACAGTCAAGTCAGCAGCATGGGTGGCTGTATGCTTCCATAAAACAACCTGCAGGGTGGGAAACAGCTGGCACATGCTTTGGTGTTGGGCTGGTGAAACTGGGCAGCACAGGCCTGGCCCTGAGCTGTCTCTGGGTGAACAGAAAAAGCACTGCGTCAGGATAGGACCATGGCCACCTTTTGATGAAGTCACTTGGTCCTTGATTTCTGAAATAAGGCAACAATAAGAAGAGTTCTTGCTTGTAGCTTTCTGCAGCCCCCTTTGTATCCTGGTATAAAAGGCCCATCTGTTTTAAAAGCCACTTTCCAGCCACTAAATGGAAAAATCCTAAATAAAGTCTACCGTAAAACTTATGTTGGCATCAGTGTAAGAAGTTGAGTTCCTAAACTTGTATGTGTTTGGCTAAATGTAATGTAGCATCTGGTATGTAAAACTATTATGACAATTCACATATTTTGAAATGGTCATTACTGTAAATGGAATAACTGGGAAAGATGCTAGAAGAAAGTAAGGAGAAAAGAAATTGTGTATACATTTAGGAAAAAATACACACTAGCCTGATAATATGGGCAATCCAGAGATTAAAGAGAAATGGTAATTATAAGAGCTATTACAGGTTTTTAGTGTGGGGTGAACAAGCAAAGCTCCTCTCTCTGCTTTCTGTAGTAGCATGCCCTTGACCAAGAAGAAAAATGGACTAGGGTAACAAAAAGGGATCTGTTAGCTTCATGGATTGGCATTAAAGCTGGGAATGCAGATTTTGACCTCAGGCTTTCCAAATGCTCTTCTTGCCTTAGCAGTCCCTGTGACTTCAGCTGTTGTGGTATCATGGAGCATCTTCCCTGATGAAGTGCTGGAGGATTCAGGGTAGGCTAAGTGTGTAAAGTACTGAGAGTGGTACTTTGGTGTATCTCAGTGAACGTTGCAAGTACTGCAAGCAGTTTTCAATTGGTTCCCTTAAAATGGCATATGGAATTGAGGGAGGCTTTTGACAGACCACAGGTATTTTGCCTACACTTTTCTTTTATGATTATGTTCCAGCATTTTATCTTCATAGGCTCTGTCCTGGTGACCTTAGTTAAAATCTGTATTTATTGCTAGCAGAGGGGTAGGCCCCTTTCCATTAAACTAGATAGCTTTGCATCTGTTTACAGGGGACATGAATTTTGACTTCAGACATCTTTAACGCATTTACCTTGTTTAAATTTTCAAGAGTGATGTTTGACGATGGAGTTTCAAGTAGCTCTTGTGTTGTTAAAACTGCTGTACATCTTGAAAGAGGGACACTTATATTTGCTGTATTACCATGGAGAATATTACCATGGAGAGTTACAGTATTTTAGTATCTTTTTCCTTTTGCTAAGGTCTAGACCGAGTCTCACAGTCACATTCTTGGTGAGAGGCTTTCATGACAGAAAGCTCTATAACATTTCTAAGAACAGGAGGGATGCTTTGAAAGTAGTGGATCTGCATAACCACCAGGGCTGCTCTGAGAGTTGCCTGAAGCCATTGCAAATGGAAGTCTTGACAAATGAAAATTACCAATTTCTCTGACTTTCCGCTGATGTCTCTCTTCTTATCTCTTCGGGGTGATGTCAGGATGGGGTGCCTTGCAGGTGATGTGGCCTAAATAGTACCCATGATGGCATATATACAGAGGTGCTTGTGTGCCCAAAATGTTGCTGTTGCGCTCATGCAGTCAGAACTGTTTTCTTCTAGCTGTATGAGTAAGTTGTGAATTAGACAAACCTCATTCTCTAACTGGATCTCGAAGTCTGCTATGATAGTGCTCTGTGGTGTGGTCCTGAGACATGCTTCATTCAAAAAGTCGGTAAGGCATCCATCTGGAGAACTACAGACTTTCAAGGACCTTCATTATTAAAAGTGGGGTCAGTGGGAGACATCTGTGATGTGAATGGGAAGAGGATGTAAGTTTTTGTGCATAAGTACATGAGATGGTTTACTATTACTTGTAGCTTTGATGCAGAGATACGAGTGCTGGCTGAAGTTGGAATATGCCTCCATCCCACAGGCTTCCCACAGAAGTGCCAGTGAAGAGGGATGTAAATGCAGGATCTGGCTGTGGAGTAAATGGGTTTGTTTCCCAGGCACTGGCTTACATGCAATCCTTTCTGTGCAAGTGCTCCTCTTCCAGAATAAAACTACCCATATCCAGTGTTGAACCAGTTAATGTTAGCAGTAGGTAAGGATGCCTTCTGTGCTCTGAGGTAGTGGCTGTACATTGCAGAAAGCCTTACAGAACAGGAGGGGGGAACGATGTCATTTGAAGTCAGGCTGTGTTGACTCATAGGAGACATTCTGAAGGTTATGTGTTAAGTAGGTATATGTTAAGTAGGTATTAAATAGCCCTTGCTATATAAATATCATTTTCAAAAGCAAGTATCCTTCAGGGTGCCAGAGTGTATAAGAATGTGCATTAATTAGAGTCTGCATTTTCAAAGCAGCAGAACAACAGGATTTAGATCAGAAGAACTGCAAGTAAGTTTGCTGGTGACTTGAAATCTGGTGATTTTTGTGAAACTTCCTGGCCTCATGCCTTGGTTTTTCTTCCCTCACTGCTTTCTGCAGCTGTGTCCCTTGGACTTGGTGTAGTGGTTTGTGATGTGTTTGACCCCAGAGAGGAGCGGTGCAGCCGTGCTGCCCTACGGCTGTTGGCAGAGGGGCAGGTTCACCCACTGATGGGGACATGTCAGGGCAGTACTCAGAGGCACTGTCACTTGTTTTGCAGAGAAATGTGGGCTGGCAGGAGGAAGAGCCAGACCACAGGCCAATTTGTAAACAGCCTCGGTGAAGCATTTCATGGCCTGCAAAGTGACCAGGCTAATGCTGGAAATCTGTAGCCTTTACCATGACATCTGACACAGCAGCACTGCCAGGCCCCTCTGGTTGACCACATGTCCATGCACACATCTTCCAGCTTTTGAAACATGGCACAGATTTTTTCCTTCCGCAGGCTTAAGGTGGGGGACGGGAAGGGAGGAGCTGGGCAGCAATGAAGGAAATCTACATTAAACCTTCCCCAAACCAGTATGAAAATGCAGAGGTGAAAGGGAGGGACCCTCACACCAGGGTGATGTGTCGTTCAGGTTACTGAGGCAGTGACTTTGTCTGCAGCATGAGCAGCCTGGTGGTGCATTCAGAAATGCTTGCCTGACTAACATATTGCTTACATTTGCTGACTCACTCTTGCACTGCCGCTTTCTTTCTTGTTCCCTGGATGTGTTGATTTTTATCTCTGTTACTAGGGCTGTGCCCCAGACACTGTATAATCAGCGTGTTTGTGTTTGGCTCCAGTGTGGGTGGGAGGCATCTACATTTGGATACAAATGTTAATAATATGCTTCACCCACAGGTGAATAATAGCAACAAAATATAGGGGTCTGAACCCCCCTGTCGTGGGAGGGAGGTCAGTGACACACTGCTCTTGGGGCAGGGCCATCCCCAGAATCATTGCCTGGCATTTCGCACCACCTGCGTTCAGTGTTGCTGTCTCTTCAGGTCCTGCCCTGTTAGAGGATTCAAGGCGTCGTGACACTGCCCCCCTCACCCTCAAACTGCTTTGACTGTTTAATTTTAAACTCCGAATCACAGGGTATTCTGAATTGGAAGGGACCCACAAGGATCATCGAGCCCGACTCTTAGGGCAATGGCCTGTAGGCAGCTTTGTGCTTTCACCTGTGGAAGTTGCTAACACAGGCAGCCTGTGTCTGGAAGTGCTTTCAAAGTGGGAGCCATACACTGGAATGGCTGAGAACCATGGCAGAGCTGCTGGGTCCCTGCTGTCCTGCTTTTCTAGGGGAAGTGCAGGTGATCAAAGGCCCTGCTTACCACCTGCCCTTGCTGTGGAGTTCTCCTGGAAGGGCTTCATCTGGCTGTTCCTCTCTGGCTGCGCTACAGCAGTCCTGCATCTGCGCAGCCCAGCTTGCTTTCCCACTCTTTCATGCAGAGCCACTTAGTATCTGTGTCTCTTGCCACTTCAAAGGATGTCTGTTCTTGATGTGTAGTGTTTCTGTACTTCTGAAGGTACATGTCTTCTCAAATACCAGTGATCCTAAATGATTGTCCTAAAATGTTTGTGGATCCGGGTTAGTTTCCAAGGACAATTATGTCTTCAGGTGTTTTCCCTTTACGACCCAGGCTTGTAAATTTTGTATATGAGTATCACAAATGGTTGCAACTATCTCGTCTTCTCAATGTCTTTTGAACAGGCCACCATTTATTTTTCTTATCCAGCTTGTTTAGGTCTAGTTTGAAGCCCATCTGATTAAGTTGTCATCAAATAACACTCCTGCCTCCTGTTTTAATCAGATGATGTCCAATATTTTCACAGTAGTCTTCATGCAAGGAATGATACTGCATGGCCAATTGCCAGGAAACTAATTAGCAGCTTCTTCCCTCATGGTTCAGAGAATGTTATGTATGTATTCCGAGGAGATCATACCACACATAATCACCTTGTAGCAGCATTGCTGTAAATGAAACATGCTTTTTCCCTCTGTTCCTTTTCCTGCTTACCACTTTTGTGTCAGTCTGGGAGCAGATAGGCAGTGCTCCCCAACATCACCAAGCAGAATCCTGCTTTAATGATGCACCTTCAAAACCCTCCCTGTGTTGTGACTGTGGCTCCATGTGCCAGCTCTGCACAGCAGCAGCAGTACAGAGGCAATCTTCTGAGTACCTGGATGTTTCAAGGAACTTCAGCCTGTAAAGGGCTGCTTTTTTGGTTCCTTCTAGATATGAATGCTTTTCCCAAGTTAAATAGCATTTATAATATTTCTTACTGTGGGTTACAGTATTCCACATTCAGTGAGATCAGTGATATTTAGCATTTGCAAACAGAAATCTCAGAAAAATCTTGGCATTTTTGACTGTGACTTTTGTAAGTGCTGAAGGGCATTAAACATGCAGCTTCTCTGGTGTGTTCTCATAGCCTGTTTCTTCATAATGGAAATGACTGTCAGCTTCTTGAATCAAGCTCTGAAAGCCCTCCAG
Source organism: Myrmophylax atrothorax (assembly GCA_026770055.1). NCBI lineage: Eukaryota > Metazoa > Chordata > Aves > Passeriformes > Thamnophilidae > Myrmophylax > Myrmophylax atrothorax. The sequence continues at coordinate 25,963,493 of JAOXXN010000471.1, read as the reverse complement.
GCATTTCAGTGGCAATGCCAAGGACTTGTGACCAGCTTTCCTCACTTTAGGATTTACATTTTTGTTATTGATTCTGAAAACATAATACACCAAATACATATTCAAACAATATCAGGACAATGTGCGCTTGTACACACAGTTTTATACACTTGTTAATGCATTTTTCTCAATCCCTTTGTCACCAGAGTGCGGGCTACAGTTTGCTCTCACTTGGAGGGGCATGCAGTGTACCTGAAATCAACTGCCACAGTGATAGAAATACAGCCCTACCATCTACTATGGGCTTACCCAGTCTGCCCTGGAACAGGATGAAGCTCTGGAACACCTTCAGTACACTGATGATATCATTGTATGTGGGCAATGCAGCTGAAGAAGTGTTTGGGAAAGGAAGAAAATTGTTCAAATCCTTCTGAAAGCCATGTATTTTTACTGACTCTCAAAAGCAGTGCCTGGCACGTTGACCCCATGCAGTGAGAACTAAATGATGAGCAGAGCCTTTGTTTTACATTGTTAGTCTATCTTCTCTATTCCAGCTTCCTCTGAATTTGTGTTATATTTACTGGAAAAGAGCATCTGGCATGGCCTATTTGTAAGTCATACGTTTAGATTTATTTTACCCAAGTGAACAGAAACCAGTGCCAGAACAAACAATAATAAGAGAGCTTTAATAAAGATGCCTTATCTTTATCAGTGGTAGCACATGTTCTGTTGATATCTGCTCTACCAAAATATTTCTTCATTTCTGTTGCCTAAGGTGAGCAATAAGCTTTTTCTTCAGCATGACACACTCTCACAGGACTGGGTGAGTAGTGATACTGGAACAGATGAACTCTTCTCCACCTCCAGACTGCAGCACCTGCTCTCAGTAACATTTTTATGTCCCCTTGTGCAGCTGGATGATGAATTTCTGGGATGAAAAGCTGCTTCTTAGCAGAGTTTAAAATGGAAACCAGGACTTTGCCACCCTGCTTTCAAATGCCCTCTTTCAGAGTGTTGAGGAGAAGGTTTCGTTGCCTTACCAGAGTACCCTGTAGGATGGAAACCTCAAGCCCACTCCCACCCTGACTGGCTCCCAAACTACTGACCCTTCAGCTTTGTGCCATATCCTCTCCTCAGCCCAAAGCTGATCACTTGACTTTTTCTGTAAGATAAAGGAAGAGGTTTGGACTGCAGGCAGAGTCAAGGAAATACCCATATATTAGTTATATGGATAGTTCAGATTTTCCAGCTGTTTATTTTACAAGCATGTTGAGACATCTTAATGCAGTTAGAGGTTATGAAGTCGAAATTGTTAATTTTCATTACTTTAATAGACCTTTAGCATTCATGTTTAATCCAGCACTACTTATTGGCCTAGACAGTATTGATACTTTTTAAAGCTTCAAATTTGGCAGCTCTCTGAAAGAGTACTTGTATTTCCCAGATACTTGGATAAATTTCTTTCTGCTGCTGTTAAGCAACATGGAATTAATTTCTGCATTTGGGACTAAAAGCCATCTGCAGAAAGGAGCCTGATGCTGTCATTCTAAGCAGCATCACTGGCTGATTTTAAAAATGGTCCCTATATGTGTCTGCCAGGTGGAGGCACTGGGTGGAAGGCTGATGGCGAGAGAAAGAAACAGATTTAGTTGGATCAAATGAGGCATAAAACATTGTACCAGCCAAGGAGGTCTGAGAAGCTGCCCAACAGACCATGCAACCTTGTTCAGTGAAGTGAAGCCTAGCACAGGATGCTTCCAGCTCTCTTCAGATTCCCTGGGAAAAACATCGTTCTGGCTACAGCACAATAGAATAAGTATCAGTCACAACTTTTTTCCGTGTTGTTTCAACATCTTTCCTTTTGGCATAAAAATGCTTCTTCAGCGATTCAGTTTTAAATTTCAGAGTTTCTGGACTACATTAGCATTTAATCTGCCTTGTACTGGCTGGCAATTTCTATCCTGATTTGCAGTGATTAAAAAGTAATCTAGCTAGGATTTGGTGGTGCTCCAGGATTCAGGCATTTTTCTCTTGTAAGTCAGGTTTTAAACTAAATGCAGATTACATGTACACCTGCTTTATTTAAAAAAATAGAATTGGTGTTTCATTCTTAATGTAGAGACTATTGATGATTTCCTGGTTTATTGAGAATTGCAGATGTATAACTGTAGCTATACAGTGAGAGAGCATCTTCCAACTGACTGGTTGTCTCTTCAAAGGGGCACCTATGTGGCCAGTATCAGAAAAGTGCTAAAGCAGTTTTTAAGTCTCTGCTTGTGACTGCTACATGTTTCCTGCAATTGTGTACAGGAAGCAAACTCAGCCCTGCCATGCTTTGCTGAGGCAAAGCTTACACTAATGCCATAGGGCAAGTTTTTTCCTATACTGTAAGCAGCCATAAAAGAATGCTAACTTAGAAGAGATTCAAAGGCATATAAATACTTGATTCTTTTACAGAGAGCATCCTTATGAGATTTTATTAAATATTTTGTCAAGTTTTTCTGTGTCTTGTTTTCTTTAGTGTATGTTGGCACTAAATGTCTGCTAACCTTCCTTGCATCAGCCTTCATTGCTTAATAACTCAAAGTAATGTGTGCAAATCCTGGAATTTATATATTTGATTTATGAGTAAATGCATTTCAGTGTCTGTTTAAATCTGCTTGAGCCTTAAGCCATGCTGATGTTTATACCCTACAGATGTATTGCAGTTATATTGCAGGTACTTGCACATGACAAATTTTATTTATTACCTCTTCTCTGATTATGAGAAAGTACCAAGTGGGAACACTGATCTGGGTACATAAGAAGGACATGGACCTCTTGGAATGAGTCCAGACAAAGCCACAAAGATGATCAGAAGGCTGGAGCTGTGAAGACAGACTGAGAGAGTTGGGGTTGTTCAGCCTGGAGAAGAGAAGGCTCTGGCGAGACCTTACAGCACCTTCCAGTACCTAACATAGGCCTATAAGAAAGCTGGAGAGGGACTTTTTACAAAGGTATGTAGTGATAGAACAAAAGATAACAACTTTAAGCTGAGTGTAGATTTAGATTGGCAGTAAGGAAGAAATTCTTCACTGTGAGGATGATGAGGCACTGGAACAGGTTGCCCAGAGAAGTTGTGGATGCACCACCCCTGGAATTGTTCAAGGCCAGGTTGGATGGGGCACTGAGCAACATAATCTAGTGGAACATGTCCCAGCCCATGGCAGGAGTATTGGAAATAGTTGAGCTTTAAGGTTCCTTCCCACCCAAACCATTCTGTAATTCTGTGATTTTCCGTCAGATCTGTGCAGTTTTTGCAGAAGTTGTATTTAACCTGTCTGCAAATATATTCACACAATTTTGTTGTGGTGGTTTTTTGAGTTTTTTTACAAGTATGCTTTAATTAATATTCCTCTGAATTCTTCCTGGCTGCTTATCAGTTCATGAAGGGGTACACAGAACTTTTACTGGTTAAATTCAGTGGTTAAGCATGTATGATGAAATCCATCCTGTGAAAGCTGTAGTCTTTGGTCCCTGGTGTCAGTGCTATGTCCATATGACTTTCATGGCTTGCCTCTCACTTTTTCATGTTGTGATCTGTTTAGCTTAAGGCAGCTTATGATATTTGGCTTGTAAACAAAAGCAGTAAACACTTCTTTAAAGTCTTCAGGGCTTTGTAGAGAGAGTTGTCCTGTTTTGCCATTAGGCACTGTTTTTAGTGAAATACCTTACCCCAGTACACATGGAAATGTATTTAAATGGGAATCCTATTTCTAACCCAGCTTATGCAAGTAACTATTTGGACTGCACCAAAGGTTAGTGTATTATCCAATAGGCTGCAGTCACACTAATGTGTAACATTGTTTTATCACGCTTGAGTAGAAAGTAGTAGCATCCTTGAGCAGCATCATACAATGCTCTCATATGGCACTGCTCAAAAGCAAATGTAATGAGTGTTGCTTTGTAAAGACTTTCTGCACCCTCAGTCACTGACGCATAGGGATAAACCCCTGTTTCCATTTCACTATGCATTGTGTGTACTCTTGTGTTTTACAGCATCACATTTTATTTGGTACCAGCCTGGACTGTGGCCCTGCATAAGATAGTACCCTTTCTCTCACTCTGGGAGCTGCTTCCAGTTCACCTCAGGATGAAGATGCAGCATATCTGCATGCACAAAGTGAGATTCAGGCCCAGGTTTCAACTATATTAGAGTTTTTGAATATTGAAAATCTTTGATTTTGATTCTTATTCATTCCCTACAGTGAATGTGAACTAGGTCTAAAATCCCAACACGCTGTGGGTGTGTCCTTCGAGCCTGTGCAGTGGATTTTTTAGGTGAGGCACAGCGTGCATGGAACTGGCCCCACCGTTTAACTCCTAAGGTTCATCTGCCACGGCTGAGCGAGCTTGGACGGTGACAGCGAATACCTCAGGACATAGGTTTGGTTAGAGTATCCTTCTCTTCGATGGATAGCGTTACAGGGCTAAGCGAGCTCCATCTGCCTAGGTTTTGCAGTTAGAGTTGTCCTTCTCCCAGGATGGCTGCCAGAGGGCTAGCGAGCCCATCTTGCCCATGGACACGCTTTGGTCCTTCAGTTGAGACCTATCTGGCATGGTAGACCCTACCAGAGGCACATACCACTGCCAGCATAGCACACAACTCCATGAGGGCACACAAGCTTCTCCCCTGCAACAAGGGGGTGTCCGTGGAGAAGCCAACATGCTGTACATTTTAAAGTTCATGAGTTCATTTCACTGAATTCAGAGAAGGTTTCAGTCCTTCCAGGGTTACTTTTTGCAAGTGAAATATAGAACAATTACTGTTACTGTTCTTTTGTGTATAATTCTGTTCTGTAACTTCTCCAGTTACATACAGTACAGTTTTGGTGTTGCTTGGGTAGTCATCCTAAGTCTGACAAGACCTTAAACTTAAACAATGTGGTCTGAAATACATAGCAGAGTTTTCAGCATTATACTTTAGTCCTTTTCTGCAAGTAGATTCATGTCAGGACCAAGGTTTAAGTTGAGTAACTAGAAAATAAAGTATCAAGTACAAAATCTTACAGAATCTAAAAGCACAAGGCCATTTCAGTTTTTAATAAGATGTGAAATGTTCTCAGGAAAAGCTCTCCAAAGAAAGATCACTTTTCTTTAGGTTATTCTGTGGATAGTTGTATTTTTTCTATGTCTAACACAATTACTGCTCAGTTATAAAATAATAATTTCTCTGGAGACATCAAGGCTTTCTTCTCTTGTTTATTATACCTTCTTTTTGTTCTCCATAACAGCTGTCCTATTATACAATAGATGTAGCAAACCAAATACAAGCACAGTAGTCTTTTCCCAAAGCAAACATTTTCCTGCAGATCGAATAAGGCAAAATCAGGTAGCCAAGTTCCAGAGATCATGGAAACTTCGACTTGTTATGTGTGTGAATCTGGATGCTCAGCATGGGACTTCACATCAGTGTTAACTGTGTAGAGAGAGTCCATATTTCAATGGTAACCTTTTAGAAGATGATAAAATAACATCTGAAGTTTAACATAAGCTATTCCTCAGTAACAAAAGGTGATGCAGTAACCTGCACAGGTTAGTGTGACCACACTAGTGTGTCCAATTCAGCATTACAATAATGCTGTTTCTTACTACCTATTATCAGTAGAGGAATGGTGGGCAGCCCCAATTACAAACTCATGTAGACACTGCATGCTCCTTCCCTGGTCCTGTGCTTGCAGACCTGTGCAGAGATTCATCTGTTCTTCTCTGCACTTCAGTGTCTACATAGGGAGAGAAAACGCAAAGGTTTGCAATGTTTTTAGGCTCACAGTCTTCAAGAAGGCAAATTCTGAAGTAATTTTAGAAAATCATAATGAATGAATTGGCCTGCCCTGTACTTTTTAGTTGTTGTTAGTATGATCACATAATTCTGTATTAGATTTAGTTCAATTCAGTATAGTTGAGGCAATTAGAATAGCTGGGAAATAAGAAGGAAGACTGGAGAACAAGTACAGAGGGAAATAAAAAAAATGATTGAGAGCTCCTGGTCAACATCTCAAAGGCTTAGAAAACTAGCTTCTTTTCAGGGAACTTTAAGCTGCCCTTTCCTGTAAGGCCAAAAGGAGTTTGCTGTATTCTGTCTAATCTTTCTGGATCACTCCTCATGGCTCCCAAGTAAAAGATGGCTAAATCTAAATTTGCTTAATGGTCAGTATAAAGGGGTCTTGTATTTTTAGACCTCTTTTTTGGAGTCCAGGACAGAGAGAATTTGAAAGAGAAGAACAGCCTATGAGTCACTGTCTGGACCTTTCTTTGCAGACCTGATTAAACATGAGGAGCTCTTAGCAATTACGGGGTTTGCCTTTATAGGGTCCCTTCAATGCTGGGCTTCATGTAAACAGGAAACAATTGGAGAAGAAATATGGTGCTCTATCTCCATTGCATTTCCTATGCAAAACTGTGGGCTGAGGCATTTGGGAATTTCCCTCTTAATTATACCCTTGGTTGTGAGAAATGTGTTGATTGAGGTTCAACAAGACTGAGCACTGGATTCTACTCTTCAGCCACAACTCCATGCCAGCACTGCAGGCTGGGGGGAAGATTGGTTGGAAAGTGGTTCAGTGGAAGAGGACCTTAGGGATGCTGGTTGACAGCAGCTGAACATGAGGCAGCAGTGTGCCCTGGTGACCGAGAAGGCCAGTGGCATCCTGGCCTTTATCAACAACGGTGTGGACAGCAGGACCAGGACAGTGATTGTCCTCCTGTACTCGCTGCTGGTGAGGGTGCACCTTGAGTGCTGTGTCCAGTTCTGGGCCCCTCAGTACAAGGAAGATACGGAGGTGCTGGAGTGTTTCCAGAGAAAGGCAACAGAGCAGGTGAAGGGTCTAGAGAGTAAGTCCTATGTGGAGTGGCTGAGGGAGCTGGGGTTGTTTAGCCTGCAGAAACAGAGGTTCAAGGGAGACATTTTGCTCTTGACAACTTCTTGAAAAGGGGTTTTAGCCAGGTGGGGATCAGCCTCTTCTCCCAGGCAATTAGTGACAGAGCAAGAGGCAATGGCCTCAAGCTGCACCAGGGGAGGTTCAGGTTGGACATGAGGAGGAATTTTTTCACAGAAGGGGTTGTCAAGCATTGGAACAGGCTGTGCAGGGAGGTGGTAGAAGCAGCATATCTGGAAATGTCTAAGGAAAGACTCAAAGTGGCACTTCATTCTGTTGTCTAGTTGACATGGTGGTGTTTGGTCAAAGATTGGACTTGATCTCGGAGGTCTTTTCCAACCTTTTATTTATTCTGGGATTGACTTTACCTAATGCCCACACACACACTTGCTGGGAACTGTTTCAGGCAAATTGCTTTGTGTAATGAAAGGTGTTTCAGCCTAGTTTGCTATCAAGAAAAAAAACCCCTGAGGGCTGTATTCAGTACTCAGGCAAGAGAAGTTGCAGAGAGATTGTGCCCCTCTTGCCAGCCGTGAGAGGAAGATGGGGTGGTATGAGCTTGGCACCATCCTCTTTGTCAGGCATTCCCAGAGAAGTATCATCATGATTATGGCTTCTGCTGGTTGCAGGTAGCCACACTACATGACTGGAGAACTCAACCTGCCTGCCCCTGCCTTTTGGTCACACATGAAGTTGTGTGTGTTGTACAAATAAACAATCCCCTGAGCTCTGTAGGATGAGCTACTCTGCTTGCCTTGGCTTCCTGTTTGTTGCCATGTCACATGAAGTAGTAATGATATAGCTTCAAGTCGGAGTGGAAAAGACCACCTGAGACAGGCAAGTCCTTTGAATGTTTACTAAGTGCCAGCAAAATGAAACTAGGACATCAGGGTATCCAGAAACCCTTGAAAGTTCAAGGAATTTGTGGATAATTAATAGCAGTAATGAAAGCAGAGCAGCAGGTGAAAATTGGTCTCGACTTTCAAGTGAGGCCAGAAGCAAGTTCCAAAGCTGTCAAACTTTATTCAAGATGCCACTGGTAAGTTTTATCACCATTGAGGATCTCAGAATTGTATCGTACTTTAATTTGGCCTCAGAGATGCGTTAGTTCTGAGGCATCCAGTGGAGGTATTTGACTGTATATATACGGAAACCTGAAAGCTTCTGGAATTGCCCAAGATGACTAAGATCTTTCCAGAACTGTGTAGTGCTAGTTCAGAGCAAGGCACAGGCAATTGTTTTCAAAGTTCCCCTATAAGTCTGCACCTAAAAATGATAGGGTTTTTTGATACTTGTTGGATTATCCGTCTGGATTATCCAGAATATATAGCTGTGCTGATGTATGCCTACATGTAAACTTTGGAAAGGCAATTTTTATGGAGAAACGGTAAAATGATACAGGTGGGGGATGACTGCCAAAAAATGCTTGATAAGCCACAGGGAGGTAAATAAGAAATAGATATATGTTCTAACTTAAAATGATTTTTTTTATATTTGACTGCATGGCTGGTGATACATGGACTCTTTGGCAAGATGATTTTTCTTGGTATGATGAGATGTGTGTGTGAAGATAGTGGTTGGGCTGAGAAGCTTCTGTGTGAAGTGCTACTTTGCTTCTGCCCCATAAATTTTCATTAAAAAGCATTTTATGATCAGCCAATACGCAATACGAGATTGGATTGATAATACATCCATAGCTATAGAAAAGAATGCCTTTTGAATCTATGCACATGGTGCAGAATTCATTTTTTTATATAGTTATACTGGGGCAATGGTATTAAATTACAGCCTAGAGTAATTAGAGGAAACCAAACAATTACATTTATGCATCTAATATTTTAGAGGTTTAGTTTCTTAAATATATTTGCTGAACAAATGTCGCCTTGCTGGAAGTTGCGCAACCAGGTGATTTGTTCACTTGCACAATCAAGAGCAATTCAAACATGCAAGAGGACAAAGATAAACTTGGTTTTGTAATGATAATGCCAAAGGCCTTTATTTTTGTGCAATTAAAATTTCACCTCAAAATTGCATGGTGAGTTGTTTGCAGAGCACTTCCTTTGATTCTTCAGCCTTCTTATCCCAAGAAGGGCATGTTAAACATGTGTTAAGCAGATGCTGAGCTGCAGTTTGTTTGGTGCTCCGCTGGACCTTGGTGCTTACTTCTAATGAGACAGTGGCTAAGGTCTTAGGTGGTGCTTTTAGTTGTAGCCATCCTAAGGGGTTTTTTGACGTTTCTTCACAAGGGCTGGGAATGACCTCCAGTCAAACATTTGTGGGTAACAACCATTTTGCAGTTTGTCTTGTGCTGCTCAGCCTTTGAGTGCTTTGGTATTTCTTTTTTATAGCCAAGAAGGAGGAGATTCCAGCTTCTTTTAATAATTTTTAATCTTTTGTAAAGTGCCTTGTAGAGAAATCAAATGCACATAGCTAGTGTTTAATGTTACATCCAGTGTTTCTGGACGTCCAGTGATTCCTAACAGCTCTTTTGGAGAGTGTGCTGGTGCATCTGCTGTTACTGTTACAGCCAGGTCAGATTTTTCCTTGCACAGAACATGCTCAAGTCAGTGACCAAAGAGACCAAACTTGGAATAAAGTAAAAAATGGTTTTGGATATTGAAAAATATAGTATGCATGTATCCTGCATTGACAGTGTTATTTGGAAGATCAGAAAATTTGTGGAAGAGCTCACAGATGATTCAAGGGTCACAGAAGATGCCCTCTGAGGAAAAATTCAAACATTTATCTGGTGATTTAATCGAAAATTGTCATATTAGCACCAGAAAAGAAAGAAAATACTGGGCACTGTAGTCTGATTGTACATTGAAGCAAATTATTAACTTACATAATGAGACTACTGTAAAACATTTTGGCACCTAGGAAGATTTTGCTCTTTCCTTAAGTGTTTTCTGTCAGTTCTGCTTGAGATAGCTACATCTTTAGAAAAAGCATATATTCTTCTCAGTCCCTAGATAGAAGCTTTGATGTAGAGTTTCTGGAATTTCAGTTGTGAACCAAGGCTAAAAAATTGTATTACTCTAACTGCCATATACAGTTCTTGATTTGTACAATTTCATGTGTTACCAGTGTTGATGGTGGCATCTCTGGAAGGTAAGCCTTCGTGTCACAGAAAGAGCTGCTGGAAACTAGATGCATGCCTTTCTTTACTTTTGCTCACTGTTGTTCACAGGATCAGCTTAAATGTATGTTCAGTCTCTTACCTGCATAGTTTTATTACATGCTGTGGATGTAACAATACTTACAAATACCATTGCCTTCCTTTTTCCACTGTATTATGTTCTTTTACTTATACCTGTGACAAAATTAATCAGGCAGAAATGAAGCTCTGAAAATGAGGAATCAAAAAATACTGAGGCCATTGAACTTTAGTTATGTGTACCAAACCATTTCTTTTTCTGAAAGCAAAAAATGTTAGCAGTGGGTAAAGCTCGAGGATGACAGGATTTTTTATATTCCGAGTTGCTGCTTGAGTTTCAGAACCCAGATTTTCAGATAAGATAGAACTAAATACTTGAAAAGAAAACTATTAAACCCTTGCAAACTAAGTTTGCATCAACATGTAATTTTCTACCTGATAGCTTGAACTGAACTGAGTGCTGCCTAGGTTTTTTTCCATAAGGCACCAGCTCTGAGAGGCATCATTTGCTGATTCCTTTGTGGGCAAACACAAAAGAAGTTGGCTGGGGACACCCTGTCTGAATGCTGTCCACCATCAGAGGTGTGATGGGCTGAGTATGAGAAAACAGTTTTGGGGTTTGTTCCAACTGAATGCCCTCCCAGTATCAGTATGCACACATGTATGTACACAGTACATATGTATTGTTTTTGCACAGTGCATGAGAGATAGGTGGTCCAGGTTGTACATTTTGTGAGCTTATCTTCCCTAAATGTGTGTGTTATTAAAAAGCCCATTATTTGGCTTCTTCTGGAGCAAAGGCAGGACAGTTCGTGTTGGGCAGAGGAGAAGAACCTGACTCTTATGTAAAAAACATTGCCACAGTCCAGCTCAGCTCAGGCCGTCCCTGCGGGTGCTCTGATCTAACTGCAAGTGACCTCATGCTTTCTGCAGGGACACAGTGGCTCAGTAGCAGACAGATCCCATATAAACACCATAGCTCTGATTGGCAAGAACTCAAACACAGCAGCCAACAGGGATTTGAATATAGTATCTGCTCTTGAGAAAAGGAACCAGAGGCAAAAAAAAAAATGATGCTAAATTGCTGGAAATTAGAAAAAAAAAGCCCCAGCAACCAAAACCAAACATCGCACAACAACCTTAGAACAACACTGATTTGCTTACTGAGATTTATCTGTCTCTGTGTCTGTTTCTGGTAATCTCCTGTACTGTTACTTGGTATGACTGATTTTTGAAAGACTAGGATTGTTTTTTTAATAAGAAACTAACAAAAGCACTATGTTAATTAGTCAATTGTTGTGGAAGCAGACTGCTTATTTTAGTTTATTGTAGGAGTAAAATGTGCCGTTAGGTCAGGAGAGACTAGCTAAGCCTTGTAAAGCTGCTTACGTTGTATTAGAGAACCTGTAAAGTAAGGGGAGGCTCATTATTTCTTCTTCAGAGTTATTTCAGGAATGTCACTGTGAAGTGCACAAGATCCCACTTCAGAAGAATCACAAATACTTAAAAAAAAATTATTGCAACCAGCAAAAAAAAAAGATCTGTCAATGGTACAACAGTGCCATAGCTTTGCTGTTTGAGGAAAAATATAAATACAGAATAAAGTGCCACTTTCTAGAGAGCCAAAGCTTTATATTCAAGCAGTGCTATTAGGAGTGCACTTTTTTTCTGTCAAGTCTCTGAATTCAGACACAGTTGCTGCACTGAGGTAGTTCTTCTGTTGCCTTTACTTTGTAATATCAATAGGTTTCAGAAGCTGCCATCCAATCTGTTTAGATTAAGTATTAAAGTCAATAAACAAATAATTTGAATGTGATTGTAGTTTAGATGACAACACTAACTGTGTTGTGACTTCCTATATAAAAGTACTAGCCACTCATCAAGAAACTGAAGTTTGTTAAAGGTCTTTTGGTTGGAGCCAAAGAGAGAGAAGTTGTCCATGTGGCGCCAGGAGTTTATACAAGTACCGCAGCTGAAGAAGAGTAAATGAAAGCACGGAGCACCTGGGTTATTACTGCAAGTTGCATGTTTAACTTGGGCAAAAGCTATGTTTGTTTGTGTGGTGTGGGCTTTGGAGGGTTCTTAACTGATTAATTGTTTAATTTTTTTTTATCTTATGCATGACATTCATTGCTGCACCTGCTTCTGTGAGAACTGGAAATGGTGGGGAAAGAGTGCTTGTGATCAGGCCAGTCACAATGGAGTTAAGGCTACAGGATGCAATCAGAAAGTTTCCCTTTGAAACATGCATGAAGTGAGATGCTTAACCTTGGATATCTACTATGTCTCAAGGTTTTCAGAGTGACTAATGGTTATAGTAACTCGCCGGTAGGTTCCTAGTCAGAAACACCTTATGGGAGTCTGCAGGAGGTACTGAGCAGCTCCACTCTGAAAACCAGACTGATTGCCAAGATCTTGGCATCTGAAAGCTTCAGGACTGTATAGTCAGTGTCCCCTGTGACGTCTAAGACAACACTGCTTGGTAAATTGTACTTGGCTGTTTCATGTATTGTTAATTGCTGATGCCAAGCCATCTATATGTGTAAAAGTAAATATATGACAACTGCCCAGATGAGTGACTGATTTTTACCCACGCTGAAATTCTTTGAAAAAAGAGTAAGCTAGAATTACTATCTTACATGATATGACTGAAAGCTATGTCTTGATCATTATTTTTAAAAGGTAATTAAAGAACCCTGCAAGCATTTTATTTATCCTACACCTGCACACATGGACATTTGAAGACCATAGCCCATAACTACATTTGAAATAGTATGCCTGACATAGTGTCAAGTCAACAGAGGCCTGGATGCCACTCAGCAGTTTTAATTTCATTTTCCACAGCCAAAAGAATGGAGAGGGTTTGTGAGATCTCCCTCCAGTAATCTCTTGCAGAAGATAAGCTAGTCCAAACAAAACTATATTTGTAGGAAACTGAAGAACGGGAAAGCTAAGGTAAGCTAGGGAGTTGCATTTATTGCATGCATTGCCTGTTTTTTTCCAAATCAGTGCTTTAGGATGATCCTTGTTCAGGATTCATTGTGCGTCTGTGTTGTGACTCAGTGTAAAGGCAGGAGTTAGATGGCAATGCAAAGGAATGTGGTGCCGAAGGTATCACTCCATTAGTGAGACATAACCTCAGCTGAGTCCATGTGCAGTCATAAGAGAAGGGTTGCCACCTTGAGTGCAGTGATTGAATTTCTGTTTGAGTAATGACGTTGTGCCTTCCCTTCCTCAAGTTTCCTGTGAAAACTTAGTAAGTCCTAGTTCCTTTAAGTCCTTGAGCAAATAATTTTGTTGCGTGTGCATGTCACATTTTACTG
>JAOXXN010000471.1:25923478-25950017 GCA_026770055.1 Myrmophylax atrothorax | reverse complement strand
ATTTTACTGTCTGTGAAGAGGTGGCGATACATTTTAAGGCTTGTACTGGTGTCCTGTCAGGGTGAATTTATTAATTTTGGGATGTGCTTATGTATGGGCTGAATTAGATCAGTGCCCATACAAAAGAGCAATATTTTTGAAGAGTGAATGCAATGTGTTGGCCACTACTGAATGTCATGTTTAACCTTTTGGTTTGCTGGACTGACAAGAGGGAACAACATACCATGAATGCACGGTTCACCTCTGAAATGCTCTTCCGAACCTAATGAGAGACTGGCTGAAACTTAGACCAAGTATGATCTTTTATGGGTTTATATATATTTCTTTATTTTTCCTGTCCTCTTTACAAGACTGCTAAAAGCAAACAATCTGCAACAGTGAGTCAGAGAGGTTAATTGTATCTTGCACAGAAAATCCACAAGCTTTTTCACCTTAAATTATTTCTCTTCTACCATCATTAAATTCATTGCTGGAGAAAGATGGTGAGTGAACAGTTCTAACAACTGAAAGTGTCTGACTGCAGCTGGGTAAAAGCACACTGCAGTGACCTTTCTCCGCTTTGCTTTTCTACTGAGAGCAAATTATAAGGCTGTTTTTTGCTAAGCATGGGCTTAATGCTACCGGCCTGTCTTGCACAGAGTATCAAACAGTCTTCAGGTAGTAATGACCTTTGGTCATGGTGGACATGGGCCAGATCTGAACTAGCAAACTGTAAAAGGATCTATATCCCATTATCAAATCACTATCTGGTTGTACTCATTAACATTTTAGTGGCAAAAGTTCAAATGAGTTATTTCATTAATAGTCATGAAACTAATTACATTGAAGTGCATCTGTCAGTGGAAAAGGCAACTGACTTCTGTGCTTCTGAATAAATTCAGCCTGTGTTAGGAAATGTTACTCTGCTTCTAAATGAGAGAAATACATTGCAAATCATGAAGAGGTATTAAAAAGGAGAATGCAAATGTGTCCTAAATGTGATGTGATTGATGCTGCAGTTCCTTCATACAATCAATTAATGAAATTAATAATCAGAAGTGTGTTTGAGTAGAGGAAGGGTCTTGGGCAATATTTTCTGTCTTATTTGCTCCCTCAGACACCAGAAAGTATGAAAGAAAAGAAAGGTTGTGAGGAAAGGAGGGTTGTCATTGACTTGGATAAAACCAAATGCAACCCAATATCAAGACTAGTTTGGATATGCAGAGATGAGACTTGGATATCCAAGGAATTCTGACCAGAGCCCACAAGGTTCAGGTGATTTTACTGGGAATTTGGCTTCTGATTGTGACTAAGGACATGGTTAGTTTTTCTTTGTTCAAGATCACAGGAAAGTTTGTGGTTGAGCAGCTGAGTTCTAACCTAGCAGCCTAACACTGTAATGACTCTAGTCTGCTCAGTGTGTGTGAATTTTTCCACCACATAATTCCCATACCCAGTAGAGCAGGTCAGATCAGGTCTGGTTCCAATGCTGCTGTGAGAACTGTTATCTTCCTTTACTATTATCCCTTTTTTCCCATGTGTTCCTGAACCTGCATGTGCTCCACAGATGGCATGGAGGTGTGGAGGTGTAAGCACACAGCTGGAGGTATCTGCTGCCTTAAAGAATAAAAAACAAAATTGTCCTTGTCTTGTGGTCATTTATGGTCCAAGAGGTGTTCAGTGGGGCCACTGAAACAGCCAGTTCCTCCACATGCACGCAGGTAAGTGGAGGAAGCAGCTCCATGTGAGACCCAGGAATAGGTGTAGTCTGAAAGTGGTTTGTAGGCAAGTCTCAAGGTTTTCCAAACCACTAAACTGCTCCCCTACAGGCACAGATTGAGAGCTGGCTGGTTTGACATCAAAGAGATAGTTCTTTGCTAAGGGTCATCCAAGAGCACCATATTTATAATCGTAGTCCCTGTGAGTAGTTAATTGCTCTAGAGTCCAGATATGTTTATATCTTTCCTAGGGTGAGTGAGCTGAGGAGGAGAGAGAAAGGGGCAGAAGTCTTAAATCTGTTTCTGCTAATTCTTTCCATTGGACAGCATCCCCCCACAGAAGGGACTCAAAAGCAAGGATGGGAATGTGGCCAAGTCTGGTTTTGTACCACAGTCTTCTGTCTGTAAAATGGCACTGGCCTGTTCTGGGCTGAAGTAAGAGGTGTGAGAAGAGTGTGAGCAGTAACAAGGTTACACAGGCATTTCAGGTGGATGAGCCACTTTATGTAGTAATTATGGCCTGAAGTCAGCAGCATTTACCAACAGTCCACTGTTAGGAAACGTATTGTATATGGGTAGTTATTACTATGGATCTATGCATATTGGCATGTCTTTATGTGACTCATAATGCTGTGGTATTTTTCACAAGTATGAGAAGTTACGGAAAAAAGATATTTTCCCTCTTGGCTTTATTATCTTTGATTTTTGTGTTGTTGCAGGCTCTGGCAAACACAGATGTGTTACAGACACATTGCAGGAGGTGGGGCTCTCCAAAGTTTAAGATGACAATGCAGACTTAGAAAATGTAGATTTATTTTATTTATAATTATATATTTATTTTATACCTAGAAAACTAACCCGAGGTACTTCAAGTAACCTAAAATGAAGTTAATGAGGTGATACATATGTCACATACATGCAGTATCCAATGAGCTATTGTAAACAAAAGATGAAGCTGAGTTACTTTTGCTCCAATAATTTCTGGCTTTATTTCTGTTCTTCAGACATACTCTAGGGAAACCTGCACTAGAGTAAGTGTAATGGAGTTGCACAATGCAAATTGTCAATGCAGACAACCTGGCACCAGTGCAAATACGGTCATGTAGTACTGCCACAAACGCCAATGAAATGAACTGTAATGGGCTCAGCTGGGTTGAACAGGCCAAAAATTAATAGAAAGAGACAAATTGGGTTTTTTATTTAGTGGAGTACCACTTGCTTTTACTTTGTGTGGAATGTTCCTCAGTAGCCTGGGTACTTCTCAGTTTGTCTGAGGAAGCTAAGCTGCAGTGGGACAAGGAATGTTGCTACCTATGTACAGAAAGGGGGAGTCAGACAAGGATGATCACCAGGAAGCCTGCAGTGATATCTATTCCACTCCTTACTCCCAGCTCATGCCTGTTGTAAGGATGCAAGAGTTGTAAATTTCTTGACTCCTGTGGCTGGCCACAGCAGGAACACAGTCAGACGTGTAGTTCCACTATTGAGACTCCTTTGTTTAACTCAATCTTGGCAGCTGGGCCACGTGAATTTTTTAGATGAGGAATAGCTTTTTCAACTGTTTCTTTTTCACTTAGTAAGCAATATAGATACAGTCAACATACGCATATAGGGAGTGGCAGTCTTACCAACCAAGTGAGAAAAAGGCAGAGTTGAACACTGGAGGTACTGCAGGGAACACCAGTGAAAAGGAACAGATACTCAACGGGCCTGTGCCTGTGAAGAGGTTGAATAGAAGGAAAGGTCACTGAAAGCTGCTCTGTTCATTAATAAAGGTTGCTTAATCAAGAAAGCATACTGGATGAGGGGCTTGGGGGAGTAAGAAATTAAGTAAGAATGTTAAAGCTGTTGAGTTTTGCTGTCTGACTTAGGGATGAAAAATGACAAAAACAGGGTCCACTAATTAATGTGCAACCTTTCTAAAGTGCTCTGAAATTGTAGGGAATTTTCCATTAATGCCCCTGAGCTCTGAAGGAGGCCTAAGTGTTTCTCTGGAAGTAAGAGAGAGGTACAATCTCTCCTAGCTTGTGCAGTTTCACCACATACTTTGGCAGTGTTTGGCCTCCTCACTGTTATTTCCCACTGGGCCTGTGTGGGTAAAGAGGACAGGATGCAACTATGTTTGTTATTTGACAGGTAGTAGAACAGCTTTGCCTGCAGAATATATGTTTGGCTTGGTGTTGCTGAGCTGTATTTCTCAGCTGTAGAAATAGATGCTTTCTGCCAGTTTATGCCCTAAGCAAGGGTTGTTCCCTACTTTCACTGCCATATAAGTTGCACTAACCTATGAGTGTGCCCAAAGGGGGCAGTGAAGCTGGTGATGGGTCTGGGGCACAAGTCTCAGGAGGTGAATCAGCTGAGGGAGATGAGCCTAGAGAGAAGGAAGCTTAGGAGTGGACCTTCTTGCTCTCTACAGCTACGTGAACGAAGGTTGTAGGGAGAGGTGTGGTGGCCTTTTTTCATTGAATCACAGAATTCTTTGCATTGGAAGAGACCCCTGGAGATCATCTAGTCCAACCTCCGTGCTTACAAGTAGATCCCCTAGCACATGTTACTCAGGGCTGTGTCCAGATGGTTTTTGAGTATCTCCAGAGAAGAAGACTCCACAATCTGTCTGGGCAACCTGTCTAGTGTTCAGCCACCCTCACAGTAAAGTTCTTCCTCATGTTCAGGTGGAACTTCCTGTGTTCCAGTTTCTGCCCACTGCCTCTCATCCTATTGCTTGGCACCACTGAGCAGAGTCTGGCTCCATCCTCTTGACATCCTTCCCAAGTAAAAATTTATAAGACAATATGGCTTCTAGTTGTGCCAGGGAAGATTTAAATGGGATATTAGGAAAAATTTCTTCACAGAAAGAGTTGTCAGACACTGGATCATGCTGCCCAGGCAAGTGGTTGAGTCATTGTCCTTGGTAGCTTTTAAAAGATGTGCAGATGTAGCACTTAAAGACATGGTTTACTGATGAACTTGGCAGGGCTGTGTTAACTCAATGGTCTTGAAGGTCTTTTCCGACATAAACGGTTCTGTGATTCTATTTTTAATTGATACATGCATGGTCACAGCTAGAGAATTATATGGAAAAGCACACTTACAACTGGGAGCGAACACCAGCTTGTCAGCCCTTGGTTGACCCTTACAGGTTGATTAGTACCAGTCTCTCCACATCACCTCAGCCATGACCTGGGCTGACTTGACCTGGAGTGAGAGAGTGACTCAGTTAATTCCCCTTCAGCCCTTTTGGTGTCTGCTGCAATGATGGCTGAGCTGCCAAGTGCCATCAGTGCAGTGCTGTCCTTTAGGAGGTCTCCGGGAAGGGGGTTGAAACTGCAAAAGACTTGTCAGCACCAGCTGATGGAAAGTTATGGTTACCAAGACTTCAGCTGAGATAAATATTGTTATTTTTAAAAGCCAGGCTCCCTTTATCTCTTCTTTTTGCACACACAGTGTAGGGCCAAACCCTGAAATCTTTATCCTTTTCTTACTCTGTAATGACACCACTACAGAATAATGCCACTGGTCATACCAAGCCAGGCAAAAACATGCTCTTACTACAAGTGACTTATTTACTAGGAATGGGCTAGCAAATAGTTTATTGTTTAGTTCCCAGGAACACACTATTGTCAACCAAACACATCCATGTAACAAAGCATTTCAGCAAAACAAATGAAAATAAAGAAGAGGAATCTGTGCATGGGCACAGCTCAGTGAGCTCTTTGAGTCAAGTGTTTAAATGTTTGGCTCTGAGTTGCCTTCTGAACTGGAGCTACAGAGATGTGGTGCGCTGAGTAAAGCTGGGCTGGACTTGGAGAGGTGTGGGAGCCTGTTTGCTGGTAAACTGCAGTTCTTCATTGTTCTGCTGCAAGGGAGGCAAGCACATGGGGGAAGGGAAGCACAGGCCAGTAAAAGACTACACTTCTGCTGTGAGTCAGCCCCCAAGGAATTTTAATTTTAATTTATTTGTTTGGGGTTGAGCTACCAGCTTTTATCGGTGCAGCCAAAACCCCTGGGTCTACAGAGCACTGTGCTGGAGGCAGGCTGGATACCTTGACAAAGACCACTTTGGGATCCTGCTGATCCCCCTGCCAGAGCAGCTGCAGCCGCAAAAGCCCATCTCAGGGACCAGACTAAGGAGACATTTCCCAAGCCACCTCACAACTCCTGGTCACTGTGTCGGAGGGGTTTAGATAGCCCTGGTCTCCAGAGGCCCTGGGAACAGAGACCATCCTTTGCCACTGGGCTATAATGATGCAGAAGTGATGCAAAAGAGGATATAGCAACTGGGCTGGGCAGACTGTCATCAAATGACTGTACAAGGTCAGATCTCTCTGTCTCTTAATGCTTACAAACTTAATTTTCCTTAATTCCTTCTCTGAATTTCCCTTCCTTGCTGATAACTCTATAGCTCTCCTCAGGATGAGGTTTGTAGGAAGTTTCCTGCTTAGAGGATGGCTGTATATTGTTGCTTCTATGCTGTAGTTCTACACAGGAGACTCAGTCAGAGTTTCACTGTGTACATCTTGCTCAACACGTCCCAGACTTGCAGCCGGGGCGGGGATTGTGTTGACACTACAAGTGCCAGAAGGCAGGAGGGAAGCTTTTGCAAATTAAAGGTGCCAGGTTTGTGTGCTTCTGTTTGCATTTATTCTTTTGTAGGGTAGAGGTGAAACTTGTCTGCCACCTTCACGCGTCACACCCAGCTGTACCAAGCACCATCAAGCTTTTCCTCTCCTGGATCTGTGTCCTCAGTGTTCACTTTCAGTACAGTCATCCAGGAACTGATGGGCTGCAGGCAGGAGTGCCCAAGCCCAGTTTTATTTTGTAAGGGACCTGAAAGGTCATGCAGCCCATCACCTAGTCTTCAATTTATTTTTTTCCCCAAACTTGCCAAGCCCCATTTTTGAAGCAGGCAAACATTTTTGCACTTGGAAAGCAGAGTCTCACAGAGTTTGGATGTCCTAATGCCTGGGAGTCGTGTTCCTGCCTACACTTAGTGGTGGCTGGCGTCTGTGCGTTTGTTCTGGTGCCAAGAAAAGAGGAGAGATATGTATCTTCCTCACCTTCCCCCTTATATGAGAGCAAACTCAACCTACCAGGTTTTTTTAATAGGCATGTATCAGGAAAGAGTTGTGTAAGCCTATCAGAAGATCTTTTTTAAAAAAAATAAATTTAAAGCATCTATGGTTAGCACAGGCTGAGGATCTAGATAGTCTTTCAGACCTTGTGAGGTCAGCCACACACTGTGTTTGTTGCAATAGATTTTTCCTAGCCTGCATGCTAGAGGCTGTTATTTTGTTAGTGTTCATCATTTAATGTAAATGCAGAAATCCTCAGTCACTGAAGACACTCACTTGTTCTTCTTCTCCCTCCCAAATTAAAGAACGCTGAAAGGTAAGACTGTACTTAAGCAGAGAAAAACCAAGCCTTTTCCCACTACTAAAAATGAAAATGAATTGCAAAAGCCAGCTGCATTTTGGGTTTCTTTTTTTTTTAGTGCAGAGAAGCGTGTTTCCTTTTCATTTGTTATTTATAAAAGAAAATTCACCAAGGTGAGTCTCATTAAACAAGTTGGGCATTGAGGAGAGAGGGGAAGGAGAGGACCTGCCTTAATTCTGCAGCTTGTTGACCTGACTCACAGCCATGACCTGAATTTAGTTTCCTTCATGTTTTTTGCCATGTTTTTCCTCCATTTGTTTGGTCCAGTATTGACAGCTCCAGAAAGGACAGCAGAGCCCTGTATTTTGCCCTGAGGCAGACCAGAGAAACAACAATTTAGAAAGTTCACAAGGTTTGCTGGGAGACCCAGCTATACAGAGAAGGAGCAGAGCCTTCCTTGCGTGAAGGAGGCCTAGTCCTGGTGTGTTCATGGAGCCTTGGATGCAGTTTTCCAGAACTGCTCACACTGTCCAAAATGGATTGGCATACAAGAATAAGCCATGCCAGGACATCGTGGCAGTATTATGTCACTTTTCAGTTATATTGGCTGCAGAACTATTAGGTTTAGTACCATGAATTTCACATTTTTGTTTTGGCTGCAGGATGTATGCCAGAAGGCTGTTTAATGTGCCACCTCTATAGTTAAACAACTTCATGGTTTAAAATGCTTCAGTATATCATGATGAGGAAGAGAAGGAGCTGCTTGAGAACATTTTTGCATTGCACTTTTGGATAACCACAGCCACTAAATTCGCATAAGCCCATGATCAGCAGGTTTTTCTTGGTCTTAAGGAGCTCCCACAGTCTTGCTTATATATACACCCTGTTGTTAGTAGGTTTTAGGAAGTCTGACAGAACCAATTCATGAGCCTTCTCAGAAAGGTGTCAGCCTAGTGCAGTCTGTGAGCACCAAACTTAGCCAAATAATTTGAACATGGTTTTACTCAAGGTTTGTGGTCTTTCTGTGAATGCAAATGTAGCGTTGTGGTTGGGTTAAATTTCAATTACATGGTGCCATATTCTCACCTGTTTTATCAGTAAATACGTATTTTGTTTAGTTATTATTTAAGAGGATCATTTAGCATGTTACCATAGTAGTAGTCTTAGTAGTACTTGGTTTTTATCCATAGTGCTGGTATTATTTAACAGGAGTGAGTGGGGAGTAGAAGTGGGATTTATTCCTCTGCCATACAAGCAAACAAGCACATCTGAGACATGGATAATGTTCGTTATAGTGCTATAGGGAGTTCAGTGTATATCAGCTCAATGTTTAAGTAGACAGAAGAAGAAAAAAGCACAAATTGATTTAAGTAATAACGACTGGCACAGCTGTAAATAAAGTCTAGTTAGGTTCGTCATCTAGTTTGTAGCCGTTAATATCCTTGTTTGATTTAGGGCAAAAGCTGCCAGGGGTGGAGCAGGATGGGTGGAGTGCTGTAACACAGACTCAGCATTTTTCAGAAATGTGTATGAGAAGTGCAAAGCTGTATTTATAAGAATTCACTCCCTAAAAGGCAACTGCAGGTTTGGTACATCTTTGAACAAGTCACCAGTGTCCTGTGAGGTTGCTAAATGTCTAAGGTGGGGAGATGCTGATTCTTTTTTGCTGGTAGAGTAGACAGGTAGTGGGTCTAAAACTGTGGGCTGAAATAAAATAATTTGCAATGAATCACAAACTGAATGTGTTTTTGCTTGGCCCAGGCTGTTGTATCAATGAGACTGAAATTGCTGAACTGAAATGTACTTTGAACATGGGTGTTGTGCCTTCTTGTCAAAAGAGAGACGACCCAAATATTTTTCTTCAGAGATCTCTCTCTGCTACTTATTTCTGCAAGTGCAGTCAGCTCGGTGATTCAGGCTAGTGGCAAGGAACAAAATGAAGGACTGCATTGGACACATCCACATGAGCCAGTGCACCCCTGCACTGTGCTGACCATGTGGAGGTAGAAGCTCAGAGACCCAAAGAAGCAAAGCAGAGGTTGTGCCCAAGACCATTGCCCTGGCTCAGTGCAGGTACAGATTGACCTCAACACAGCAGTACCACAGCCAGTATGCAGGCAGTTTGTCAGTTGTTGGTGCTGGTCAGGATCTCTAAAATATTTCTGTTTTCAGTAGGCTGGAGTCCCAGTGAACTGGAGAAATCAAAATAAAGTGGAAAGCCCTTGCAATGGGACAGGAGTGGAATCACTGGTGTAGGTCCCTAAAACATAAATAAACTCTTGTTCTTTGGTGTTTTCAGTTCCAGCATGCTGGAGTGAAGTGTTGGTCCAGGTGCAGAGTAATTGTGGAAGTCTCTGATATGCACTTACGGTGTGCTTGCACTCATGACTCTCAAAGCAAGCTACAGCTAAAGAAGAAACAAAACCAAAAGCAATAAACATTAGCAAACTGCCATTTGCTCTAGGGTGTTCTGGAAGTGGAAGAACTTGTTGAATACACAGTGTTGGAACTTTTTCTCAGGGCACTTAGGTTAACTGGGTGGCAAATATGCAATTATGTTGATCCTTACTGACCTCAAAGAGACAGCGTTCACCTTCCCAGAGGAGAGAGGCTCATAAAAGCAAGCTATTGCTAACGTGTATTTAATGCCCAGAAACTGGAGTGCCCCATCCGAGCAGACTGTGGTAGGCACTTGGATCATGTGGGCTTAGCAAGAAGGCATCAAAGATGCCCAGTCTTGACATGTGTGAGTGGTGTAATGGAGCCACCAGGTGCAGTGAGGGTCACCAAGGCCTGGACATTTTTTTGGTTCAGCTGCTGGCACAGGCTCTGATGGGAGAGTTGCAAAGCACCTGGAGCACCTCAGGGAAAATAGTATCATTTTCTTCCCCCTCTCTCTTGCCCACCAGATCCTGCACTCAGGGGCCAAGAGTTTCTTCTGTTCCCTTTGCAAATAGAATAGAGCATGTCATCTGATCATAACATGGCAAACCATGGTCAGATACAAGAGCCAGATTTACTGCTGCTCTTACAACAGCCACATGAAAAAAAAGTGGTAAGCATAGATGATGAGAATAGAGGATATTTTACTATATTAACTATGTAACAGAGAAAATAATGTAGGAGTATCCGGGCTTTTTACCCAAACAGGTATTTTTTACCTCTTTATAGGCCAGCCATTAGTTAGTAAACTTGCCATGGAGAGAAACCTGAGCAAAATCCCCAAGTTACAGAGATAATCAGTTGTGGGCAATCCAATTAAGAAAAAAAAAAACAGTCAACGGAATATGTTTGGAGATGTAAAAAAATTTTGGTAATTTGACCTTTGGGAACAAACAAAGATCGGGTAACTTATTTAATTTCTCCACCTTCATGAGATGCTGCTTCCTGTTTGAAAAGAATCTGAAGCGGTATCACTGACATACTGACAGGCTTTCTTATTCATTTGTGATATTTTTCTCCTTTTTGCCTCTCAATGATTATAACCACTAAGTTCTGACTGTTGATGCATGTGAATTGTTTAAAAATGTATCCGTATTTATGGCCTTGCTTTGTTCCATTTGTCCACCTGTCCAGAAGAGCTGGATATCAAGCCCTGCTCACTCCTTGTAATGCTCCTTTTCCTTTGCATGGGCTATGCAGCCACTTCCACCATACTCCAGATACTGCCTTCATTGTCTGTGATGTCTTTGCTTTTAACAGGTCCCCTGTGACCAGCATTCAGCAGAGACTAGGACAGGCAACCCTCTTGTATATATAACACTGTAGTGTTAAACTTGCTAATCCTTTAGTAACCTGGTCTTCTTATACTGTGATGGAAAGTGAAATACTACTAAGCAGTTTAGTATCCCATCTAATTAGGTAAGGGAGTGGCTAAGGGCAGAATGCAGTCAGCCAAACCCTCAGAGCTGGAAGCAAAAAGAAAGACCCAGACTCTGGTTTTGGAGAGCTTGTGGGTCCTGCCACCTCAAGAGAGAGATGAAGGGGCCTGTGCCAAGAGTGAAGCTGTAGGCAGAGGTGGAAAGGCAGGACAAGCTGTCACAAACATATTGCTGACAGGATAGAGATAAGCAACATTAATGCCGTGTACTTTGTACTGCTATGTGCCACTTCTACTGGTTTATTCTGATTGTTTCAAGCTGGTTCAGGACTGCAAGTGGGATCTCTGCAGGAAATAGCCAAAAAAAAGCTGGGCTGTGATATTTAGTTGAGGAACGTGTGTTGGTGAATGTATAGGTCTTGCTACATTCCTCTTTCCCATCTTTTCCACTACAGGATCAGGTATATCATCCTGCCTCTTAAATTTTGTCCACATTAGATCCTGAAAATTCTGACAGTAATTAGAAAATTACTTCTACTGGTTTATTGCTTGCAGTATTTCTCATTGTGTTTAATGTACTCCTCAAAGAATTTTAGTTGGATTCAGGCCAGTTTGCCTCTTCCTTTACCTTTGAAAGTGTCTGCTTTAAAGGAACTGCCATGACTGATTTCAAGTGAAACTACTCTGGATTTAATGGAGAAGCTATAGGTCTTGGTCTGTAACATGGAGTTGTGACAGGTTGAAAGTACTGCAAAATTTATTAGCATATTATTCTGGGGAGTGAATCCTCCACTGGGAATGAAAAGCAAAAAATTCTTGTGTAAGTAGTGGTAAGGTTTAGTTCATGAAAATGCCGTTTGATAATGATGACAGAGGCAGCTAATGCTACCTTCTCTGCCAGTGGATGTGGTGGTCAAGTGGCAAAGCATCATGTTGAAAGGAGGTTGCAGCATGTAAACCTGCCTCCTAGCGACTCAGAACTGCTTCCTGTTGCGGAAACACCTTTGTATTTGTTCTGACCTGATTCCCAGTTGGCTAAGAAGGATGGCTGTTGGGTAGAGGTCTTTCTTTTAGAGAGGTAATTGAAAAGATTATGACAAGATTGCCCCATTTTTTTTCTGGTTTCCTATTGGTCAAGAGTTAGGTCCAGGTTCATTACAGCATTTCCATTAGCATCCCATGTCATTTGCTCTCTCAGCAATAGACAAAGGTCATATATCCCTGAAGATTTAATTACATACATCAAGCAGTGTTTGACATCATGCATCAAAAAGTACTGTGGGACCAGTCAGAGCAGCTGTTCTCCAAATGACCTGATTTTTCTTCAGTAAGGGATGCTGAAAGATATTCTTTCATTTGCTTCTCTACCAAAATGTCCTTTTTTAGGAGTTCTATTTGCTCCCTGTCTTCCACAGGGCACCTGAGCATTCACAAGGTTTGAAAGCAAAACATCTTACTCTGCAGTTCCATTATTGCAATGTCACCGGTACCAGTATTCTCTTTTAATCAGATAGGCCACCAATGGTATTGCTGGCTTTCTCTGATCTGTCTATATGGTTTTAGGTCTTTAGATATGGAAGAGAAGAATGGTAGATATATATTGTAAATTACGCTTTCAAAGCAATCCCTCAGTTTGGTTTCCTCCAGGATAATGTAGTTTTCCGGTACTGAAAGTGTTATCGAGTGATGTTTTCCATAAGGTGGTCACCAAGCCCAGCTTTAAGGGCTTATTTGTACATTACTTTTTGCTGCTCTGTTTCTAAAATTGCACAGGAAAATCTTTCATGACTATTTTGGCTGAGAATGCTCTGAGGAAAATCAGAACAGTTTTTATTTGTTTGTGTTTTGCAATCCACTGACAGTTGTAGCAACATCATTTTCTGAGGTCATATTGCAGAAGGCTGGAAGGGAACAACGTCTGCTGGAATGTCTTTTAGGGTGGATAGATAGAAGAGTAACATACTGCTTGCAATCCCTGCATTTTCCATGTTTCATTTTGAGTGACTGCTTTATTTTTAACTTAAATATTTTTTGAGATCCAACAGACTTTTTTTAAAGACTGTTTACAAATTGCATTTGCACTTAGAGAGACCTGAGTACAGTACTGGGGTGCATAGGCTTTCTGCAGGTGCAGATGCAAAGGTAGCTTCAGTAAAGTATTCTTATTGATCTGTTACTTGTGTTGTGTTGTGTCCTTTTAAATAAACAAGTATGTATCTGCTAAGCAGTTTAAAAAAGCAGCACTTGTCTATATAAACAATATTTATCAGTTTCTTCAGGAAGCTTCCTGGAGTTGAGGGACTTACATTGACATACTCCTTTAAGCATAAAGTTATTAAATCTCATAATCATTGATTGATTTGATCAGATAAAGCAGGCCAAAGGAGTAAGGCGGTTGGAGATCTAGTTATTTTCCTGCTATGTCTATATGACATACCTCCGCTAGCATCTTCATTAACTGCTTTCAGATGAGATGTGGGAACAAACAGAATGACTTCAACTTGGAGAGATGTAGGTTAGTAGTCCCTAAGTTCACTTGCAGTTGTGTTTACTAGCTCCAGGTTCTTACTGTGGAGGCCTGAGGTTTACATTTACATTGATGAAATTAGAAATGAAAGTACTGTAGCTTTTCATCCGAACTGCAGTGCCCATGACCTACATTAGCTTCTCTGCTTTCTGCCATGTCTCCACCGATTGCCTGAAAGCCTCAACAAAGCATCAACAAGGGATCATTGGGACCCCCTACTTAGTCACTGTTATAACCCCAAGCCCTTGTCTTAAGAACTAGATATATTGACAGAGTGATATGAATGGATTTAGCAGAGGCTCCTGGTAGAGAAAGAGTTTCTCTGACTACACTGATCTGCTGTAACAGCTATTAATGGGAACAGGAATGGTCATCATTTTCCCAGTACGCTCCTATGACTCTTCCGGGGCTAAATTCAACTCCCAGCTCTGGCCATGTAAATCTTGGTAGGGTTATGCAAAAATGATTGTTACAGGTGATCAGTGTCAGTAAGAGCGAGGTCAGGTGCTGGCCCGTCCCTGGGGATTAGTGAGGGCATTGAAGATGGGGTGATGCAGTCATTGGCTCAGGCTGGACCGTCTCACCTGGGATGCCAGCTGGATAGGAGGGTATGGTGGGGCTCATCCCAGCAATCCAACCTGCTGCTGTCTGTGCGAGGTGAAAACTCAGGGGTGGCTGTTGCCACTGCAGGCACACTATCACCTGCTATCTCCACTGGGTAGGTCCCCATTCAAAGCATAATTTAAAAGTGGAGGAAATACAGGGCAGAGACAGAGATGAAGCTGATTTTCCTTTAGTGACAACAAAATTTTGGCAACTTGGTTTCAAAAGCCAAAGTTTTGGAGCTTGTTTCAGGTTTTGGGTTTTTTCTGAAGTGCTTTCTGTTTGAGAGTTCTTTTCTCTTGTGATGTTGCTTATATTTGGGATTGTAGCTTTTGAGTTTTTTACAGGTTTATGGTTTGTTCCATCAGACCTGTATGAGGCTTATAAAGAACAAGGGACTTCATATGCTTCAACGCTGAATTTGCCTCTTCTGTCTCAAAACAAATGAAAAATTGTTCCTGAATTTTAACTGTTTTCTCATCCTTATGCTTCTCTTACATTTTCCCACTTGCAGAGAAAGCAAGAAAAATTTGCTGCTGTTGTTGTCCCTAGCTGCATACATTTTAAGTATATGGCTAATACTTTGGCAGCCTCCCAGTGCTGTGTTCCTTTCTTTTCTGTGGGTTAAGGACTCGGTGCAATGATACAAGTACTGTCTGTCAGTAATAACCTGAATTTGGTGCTGGGAACGGGATACTGGAGAGAAGGCAGATGTGGGGGAATAAGAGTTTGTGGACTGTATGTTCCCAGGGCTGTGACTCCTCTTCCCTTGTTCCCAGCAGGGACAGGGGTACCTGGAGAGCTGCTCTGGTCCTGGGGGAAGCCCAGACCTGCATATTCAACAGTACCTGTCATGAGGAGGCTGAAATGGCCTCTTGAGAGGCAGGCTTTAGAAATCAAGGGATCAGATGATTGGTATGAGATACGTCCCTGTTTACTCTCTAATAGCTTGTTACATCAAAGGCCATCATCAGTGAGTCACCTACACGTGCGTGTGACTGTCGTCATTGCTGCGCTAAATATAAATGTCAAAGGATATGGAGCTGTAGGAGTAAATCAGACTGTGTTGGTATGTGTGTATCCTCCTCTGTGTGTCCTTCTCTCTCCATTATTAAGACTCGTATGGCCAATGGGAAACAGCTGCAGAAACTCAAATTAAAGCCAGGAGTACAGATTGTATTTTCATATGCAAATATGTCATATCCACACACTGGATCTCTTCTTGCCGGTTCTGTCAAAATTGTACCAGTGAAGAAAGAGAGGAAGGTTTGCTTTGACAGTATTTCTGAAGTAGAAACACTGAGAGACTGAGAAGTATTTTCACACCCTTTTTTTTGTTGTACAGAATGTGTGATTGTTAAATAAGCACCAGAGAGAAAGTAACTTTGCAATGCTACCAGCCATACTTGTGATCTGTGACATAGGTATGCTGTGTGATTCATATGGGTTCGGATTAAATCAAATTAGACTCTCAAGTTAGCAATGTCAATTATAAACACAAGTGATTGTTGTTGTTTTCTGTTGAAAGCTGGGAGAAACCCATAAGAAAATTCCCTTATATTTCATACAGCCAAACATACTTTTTTTCCTTTTTGTTCTTTGTCAGTGTATCTGTTTTTTACATCAACAAAATGGTGATGAAGTAGGCCAAAAGAAGAACATTAGGAATCAGGAGCCTGAAATTGCCCTTTTACTTGCCAGAAGGACTCTGCTCTGGCAACTGCAGTGGAATTTTACTTGTTGTTCTCCCTTTACAGCATATGGGGAAGTGGTAGTAAATTTAAAAAATGAGCTTTGCATGTGCAAAGTAAATATGTCTTGATTTTAAAAAGTTTGAAAAATCCTATAGAATGTAAAAAGGGGGTGAACACTGCTTCATTTTACTACTCCTCTGCTGAATGCAGTTATGCAGTTAATCCTGTATTACATGAAAGAAGATAGTTAAAGGATCTGTGATAACACTGTCCTTTGGGCATTTCTATAAGGAAATAGTCAGTTTTATAACACACATACACCTCTCTTTCAGTTTACTCATTAACATCAGAGAACTCTATAATAATGACTCAGTCTGCTGTTTTCAGGGGGGAAAATGGCAACAGTGCATCTGGGCTGAAACCACCTCCTTCAGCAGCACTGCAATGTTCAGGGCTATTTCACTTTACATCAGAGACACAAGGATGTCTTGAGCTGCTGTGCATGAGGCACACTCTCAGGCTTTGGCCCCTTATTTTAGAATACTCTCTTAATACTTATATTTTCAGTATTTTATAAATAATGTACTTCTGGGAGTCAGGATTTCTTACTCCTTAGCCATTTGTTTTCCTCTTTGGATTATTCCCAGTGTTGTGTTTTCCTGCCTGAGGCTTGGGTGGCTGATGCCTTCCTGTCACTCCTTGGTGCCTGAGTGGGCTTTCTTAGGTGGGATTCCCTGTCTGGAAATAAGGAGAGGCTTTGTTTCTGGTGGATTCTCTTTCCTCTGTCTTCCTTTATCAGCCTCAGTTTCTGCCTCCTCGGTTATACTTCTTCTCCTTTTCTTTCCTGTCTCTATTCCTCTGCTGTTGGTGTGCCCATGGGTGCAGGAAGGATCCTACCAGGGGGCTTCAGCAGAGAAAGGACTTCAAGCGTCCTTTGCTTCCATGCTGTCCCAGCTTCACGTCCCATCTCATGGTTACCAGCTCCCCTCACTTGCTGCCATGCTTCTCATTTGTCCTTTCTCTTCTCTTTCTCCCACTGTGTCAGCTGCTTCTTCCTGTCCCTTTGCCACGTGATACAGCCACTTCTGAGCCACTGACCTGGAAGATCTGCCTCACATCTCCAGCCCGTAGCCCCAAACCCTTGCCTCTCTTTCTAGCAGTAACCACCAGCCCAAGCAGAGCCTTTTCCAAGTTCTCCAGAAACCTATAAAGGGGGGAAGGAGCCTGGCAACTTTTTGCTAGGGAAACCTGGAGTTGTATTCAGTAGAGACAGTACTTAGTCCCTGAAGTCTGAAAATGTAGGAAGGTGGGAGACAACTGTGAGAAGCAGAAATGCCAGAAAAATGTGGGAGATTTGGCAGCCCTGTCTCTATATCTACTGAGCTACCCTGCAGAACAGGATTGAAGATAAACATATGAATGTGCTAACGTTAAAGTTACTGGATACAAGTCTGATACTGAATTACTTTGGGGGATTTTTTTTTTTTTTTTTTTTTTAAGTTTCAAGGTTAATTTTTTTGTCATTGATCTGCTCCATTTATTTTCTCTTCAGATAATAGTAATGAAAAGTTACAGTGCTTCAGAACAACTCCAAACCTCTGTCTTTCAAAACGTGTGTTTCATATCACTCTACTTCAACTAAAATCTTGTCAGATATAATTGAATGCTGTCACATTGCCATTGCTTTGTGTCACCAGCCCAGGAACGGACTATAGTCATAAACCTTTGGGAAAATTAATCATAAAAATTTGGTTAGGAAACTGGCTAACACCAGTCTAATGCAGTTAATCAGATTATCTTAAGACTACATACCTCTGCAGCCCCTCACCTGGCCTGCCCAGTTCTTTTAACCATTGTTATGCTGCAAAGAAAGGAAAGTTCAAAGTCCATTGAATGCAAAAAGTTATCAAAAGTTGTCAACAGGTGTCAAAACAGAGTGGTGGAGATAATATTACCATGTCCTGCCTTGTCTGACACTGCTTACTCTGAAGCTGCTCTGCAGTTCTCATCATGTGTGCAGTCAAATCTTACCATGTCTGTCACTGCTGATACAAAGCTGTATACTGTGGGAATACAATTTGCCATCGTTGTAAATAATGCTGAACTCATTTCAAAGCTGTTAAAAGTGACCTAAAATTTATCTGTTCTAATTAGTGTAATGTAACTATTGGCCTCAACAAACTGACTGAACTCACAAAAAATAGTTTCAGTAATAAGCAAAATGAAATGTTACTTGCTGTAAATACATAGATTATCTAGCCCAGGAGGAAAGAAGTCAAACAGAACCCAGACCTGAGCTACTAACTCAATCAAACTCATCTTTTTTTCTTGAACTGGAGATGAAATCAAACCATTACTTTGAAGTCTTGGCTGTATATGATCCAGAAATGAGCTACTTCTTCCCTGCCTTCTTGCAAATCTATCTTTAGCTACTGCTCCTGAATCCTGATGGCCTCCTGTGTAGCCTGTTCCCTGTTGGCAGCTGCATGGCAGCACTGTACCTCAGTCTTTTCCCCTGCACTACTTGAGATGTCATCCTTCACTGCTTTTGGTTACTTTGTAGCTCCATGCATGGATCAGTGCAGGACAGACCTTTCCTCCTCTGGCATGAAGGACTGCTACTGCAGTCGTGCAGTGGAGGATTTACACCTCCCTCATTGCATGAGGCTGCATGTGTGCACACTCCTGTGTGGCCCCTGCCTGTCACCTGGCATATCTCCATACCTTGTCATGTGCATTGCTGTCAGTCTGCACTGAGCGCTGTAAGCCCAGACTTTTGCAGGATTGAAGGGGCAGAAGCATGCAGAGCAGGCATCTCTCCTGATGCCCAGGGACAGTGAGGACAGCACTGCAGACTGTGGGTACAGCCCATCAGACTCCCTTTGCCTTCCCTTGCCAGTGCCCAGGTTGGCAGTGGGCTTTTCTGCGCTAGGCTGCTGATAAGGCTGCAGAGGCAAGGAGCTGGGAATACAGTCAGTCCTCACACTGACAGCCTGCTTCTATCTTGTAGCCCATAAATGTTATGTAAACAGTAAGGCCCTCTGTAGGAGCAAGTTTGAGGTGGTTCATCATTACCCAGACTGGTTAACAAATGTTTACTGATGTCCAGACAAACTAAACTGCAATCATACGATCAAATGTGGTGATTCTGCCCCTTCCCTGACTGAAATTCAATCCCAGAGAAGTGAAAATGAATGCTTTTTTCTGTATTATCAGATGAGTAAGGGCTAAGGCTTTGTGGTTTTCAAAACCTTGTTGCAATAATCATTGCCATGGCAATTACACTCTCTCAACACACAAGGTGAGAGAGTGTGGCTCTGTGGTCATCGTGTTCCTCGTGGGGCTTTTGCCAGCATGAGTGCTGAAGCTCAACCTGGAAACCACAGGCACTGGGTCCTCCCATCTCAGTGCAGAGTATCAGCTGGATTTTCATGCAGTTACCTCTTACAACAGAGAGCTACAAACACATCAGTAGAAACTGAGGAGTTTCTAACTGGGCAGAAAATGGCTTACTGCTGAATGTATGCTGATACACCTCAGTATCCTTGGACTTAGTTTTCACTTAGCTTACAAACTTATATAAAATTCAGTTGTCGTGAATGAAGGCTGCATGTGCATTCTTTGTATTTCCAAACAGATGTGTTACAGCTTTTCTTAGTGTTTCTGAACCTTACAGAAAGACCCTTGTACATCAAGAGTCTCATGATCCATGTACCAGTTGCCTTGAGCAGGTGCATGCTGTACTGTGCCACGCTGTGCTGCGCCACGCTGTGCTGCACATATTGCTTGGCTGTGCTGTATGTATTCTTTGCTGTGGGGGTACCCTCAGCTGGCTAATCATAGTGAAAGAGCCTGAAGATTGCATCTTCTTGGCAGCAGTAGTGATACCACAGCATATACTTGTCTTATTTTGAGGTGAAGCAACATACTTTAAATGTCCAGTTGAAAACCGTGTAAAAACGCTCAAGACCACAACGTGGGTGAGCCTTGCCCCCAGTGGGAATCCTGGGCAGCATGCTGTGACCTGATCACAGGCCTGTCTGCTACTCCTGTATTTTGGGGTTCTAGCATCAGAAGGAACAAAAGGTCTTTACCTTGCTGCTGCATTTTCTGGGATGTTAGTGAAGTAGTTACCTTTCTTTTGCAGTCCAGAAAGAGCTAGAATCTTCTGGTGCAAAGTCGTAGTCCACTGATATTTGTGAGTGTAATTGCAGATTTTGTGGAGAAAATTCTGTTCTTGAATAGATGCCCATCCAGTTAGGCTACCATTAATGCTATACACACATTAAGCCTTAGTCAGTATAATACTGTGCTGTGTGGGAAGGAATCCCAGGCTGAATCTATTTTTGACAATGGTCGATTTACAATGAGTTACAGTAGCAGAGTTCAAATGTTTGGTCATTATTGCTGAGCTGGACTACTATCAGGCGGTTTTAAAAATAAAACTTGCAATTTGAAGAGTATCATTGAAGTTCGTTAGCAGAACCTTGTCTGACCTTTCAGCAAGTGCAATGCATTTCCTGAACCGGCACTCACAGGCAGGGCTTAAATGCTGCAGGGCCATGCCACCCAGCATGGTCGCTGCTGCTTAATGGGGCTATTGACCTCCCCTTACTGGTTCTCTGCTTTTCGTGAGGCTCATCATGTTGTGTTACAGTGCTCCTGATCTCTAAGTGCCTTCTTGGAAGAAACAATGGGAAATTAAATTGCTAGGTAGCAAGAATCCTGCAGGAAACAAAATTTATATGAAAAGGGTAAATGAGGCACAAAATGTGATCAGCTGATTCAAGTATCAGCCATGTCGGGCTTGCAGAAGTGTGTCTGAGCTCTGCAGTGTCCTGTTCCTCACAGAAGTTCAATCTTCAGAAACTGGGGGAGAATGGAAGCCCAATTTGGCTGTCGTTTTTCAGAACTTCCACGGGTTCAGTTTTGCCTGCTGCTGGCCCTGACTCTATGTGCAGGCACGTAGATTCATACAGAAATGAAAAGCTCAGCTGGGATGTAGGAATGTCTTCAAAAGAGTTTCCTTCTGAGGAAATGCACCAGCCCTTAGCAGTGATGTCAATATGTGACTCTGTTGTGTGCCTAATACTAATTAAACACTTGACAGGTGTTTTTTTCATTTTGTTTTGCAGGAAGAAGTCATTCCTATTTTCAGCTCTGTATGCTGCCTTTATATTTGGTGGTCGTCACCTAATGAACAAACGAGCAAAGTTTGAACTGAGGAAACCGCTAGTGCTCTGGTCTCTCAGCCTCGCCGTCTTCAGGTAGGCACTTCTGCACACCAGCTGCCCTTGACATTAAGCCATGAAGGGGGTTTGAGGATCCTCACATACAACAGCACTGCTAGTGCAACAGGATCACCCAGAAATGGCCTTTCTTTAGTTCTGCTATTCAGGATTGTGTCCTGATCTGCTCCTCAACATTGAAATGATTCCCCTTTGACTTGCCAGATCATACATTATTTGAAGAGGAGAGAAATCAATAACCTTCTTGAAGAACAAAGGTGAAAATAAAGGAGGACACGAGTAAAAGCGCTTATTGTTGCAATAAATTTACCCTGCAAGCTACAAATGGAAATAAACACATTTAAAATGTTAGTCTTGTTCTCACTGGCTGGTAGTGTTACATTTTTATGTGTATATATATGGAATATTTAGCCAAAACTCTCTTCTCTATTACAGTGAGGTAAACTTAAAATCACTGCTTTGATGACAGGTAAATTAGGCCACTGTAATTGAAATCAGGGCCTGGCTTCTAGTTATTCCATCACAAATACCTTGTGAGTGTAGCGAAAAGGTGGCTCCACAGGGAGAGACTTTTTTTATTGATGCACGGCTCTCTGGCTGTCTGTTGACTCCATATCATTGAGTATGGGGAATGTCAGGTTCAGATTCTTGATAGGTGTTGAAGTCAGGAGTACAACTGACCAACCTGAATTCTCTTTTGTCTGCTTAATATGCTAATTTTTAATGAGGCTGAAGATAAATGAATGAACAAAAATGCTTATAAAAATAGCCCTTGCAAACACAGAAACTTTTGGTACAATTTACTAGTAACAGTATACAGATGTCCTGAGGATCCTTCATTTCAGTGGCTATTGGGACTGTAAGTTATAGCCCACTCAGCAACATAGAGACCATTTACAAACTATTATTGAACACTGATGCCTGTATCTTTTTCTAATGTCAATATAATAATTACAGATTATATTGGTTCACAAGTACATAAAACAGGATTGCTTACTGAGCAGCTGTGAATGGTGCATAATTTTTACAGGATGGGAGTAGTTTGAGCTGAGAGGTTTTACAGAGTGAAATGAAGCAGGAATGGAGAAGTTTGGCCTTTTTTCATGGCTTTTGCTTTTTGTCTCCAAAATTGTATCAGCTTGACACTTTCCAAAACTCTGTCAGGGGAAAATAAATTGTATTTCTAACAGCTAGGACATACTAACAGAGGAACTGTCTTTTGGCTTAGTTTTAATAGTTCCTCAACACCTTAAAAATATCCAAGAGCAGGCAAAACTTTTAGCAATCTGGATAACTTTGAAAGCAAGCCAAGAACACTGTGGAAAAATTGTAATTTTCATCTGGTTGCATATGGTGCTGTACTTATGGCAGTGTTTAACATCATTTTTCATTCAGGTGTCCCGTAGGCAAATTGTTGTCCTTTGTTCCAGTAACGTCTGAATTTCAGGAGCTGTTGAATTGGTTCCTAGATAGCATTTCATTTGGGGATCAGTTTGTAAGGTGATTTGTAGCCAGCAGAATTCCAAAATGCACATTCTGATCGGCTTTCTTACTGAATGTAGACACCAGAAACCAGCTGGCTTATGCAATCCATTTGTAGTTTAATTCCCAGTCTGCTGGGGGAAGTATGATTTCAGAACTGCCCTTTGCCAGAAAATTTCTTGGGCGAGTTTAAACATTACATTATTTTGAGATTGGTCTGTGGCTGACATTCACAGTGTGAGGTTTTTAAAGCAATTTCATTGGTTAATTTCCTCTGAAAATTGTAAGGGATTGATGCAGCGATCAGTGAATAGCATGAATTTACACTATGCTGCCTAGATGAACTTGAAATCAACATAATCATTACTTCCTAGTTGGACTTGTCCATCTTAAGCATATGAAATAGCTAACTCATGGTCAGCATGAGCTGCTGAGTGATACAAAAAATATGGACTTCATGTTTTGAAGCTACAAGTTCCCAGGATGAATCTGCCACAGAGACCACCTCAGTGCAGGCACTCTACTTTTGCAGATGCGAAGCATTGGCCAGAAGGGCACAGTTAGAGAAGATTCACCACTGCAGGGTTCTCTTCCTCCATCAGTTTAAATAGCACAATTCAGCAACAAGAGTTCCCCAAGCACTGCAGAACTTATCCTTTCCTCTGTATGTCAGGAAATGAGACAGCAGCGGGGATGGGGGAGGGCTGAACAGGAGTGTGAGATGTTTGGCCTATGCAGAAGCACTGTGCATTTAACCTCCTGGATTTGCTAGTGGACATCAGTTGATTTTGCAAATTATATGACTTATGCTTTGCTTTTCTGAGGCTCTAAGTAGTATGAAGAAGAGGGAAGTAGGGGAGTGGGAAAAACAATCCCAAATGTTTGCAGTAAGAGGGAGCCTGAAAACTTTGTAGCTTCCATAGCAACATGCAATCCCACACAAAACCCCTTGACTTCTTCCCTGGAAAACAGAGGAGATGCCAAAGAATTATGAAAGTCTTATAAAAGTGTTTCTTGGAATATCCATTACCTGTTCCTTCAGCAGCATTGTTTTGTCACTCCCAGCTGTACAGACTCTTAGCAAGCAGCACTTTGAATGCTGTAGACTTTTCAGGTAACTTGGATCTTGTATTTTTCTGGCTCCTTGCATAACTGGATGTTTCATTTATTTATTCCTTGGCCTGAAAGACATTCCTAGTTCCTCCAAAGGTCAATTCAGATAGATTTAGATGCCAGTGTTCTGCCTGTAGATTTACTATGGATCCAGGAAAGCTCTCCTTAACTTTAAAAATACTTCCTCTTTGGCTTTCTGGGATGCTAAAATGGTATGGCTCTTACTATGCCTTGCAGAAATTCTAAGTAATTCATTTATCTGCCATGAGTGGTTGTACTGAGGAAGAAAAACCTGCCTGGAGAGCCCTCAGTATTCTGCCTCAAGGGCAGTGTCAGGCTCTTTTCTGGACTACTTGTTAATCTCCCTTGTAGCACTCCTACTATTTTACCTGATTCAAATGTCCTCAGAAATAGTAACACTTAGCAGAGGCTGAAAAGATGTGCTTTGGGCTTAAAAAAGAGAGGAAGCTGCCTTCCAGGCAATCACATGGTCCTTCTTTCAGAATGTATCCTTGTATGCTTTGCTCTTGCCAAGATCATTTGAATGTGGTAGCAGCTACAGTAGGAAACTTGCCACGCTTATAAATAAACAAAACAACTACACCACCCTGCTGAGCTTGCTGAGCATTCAGGAGCCTGGTCAAGAGTGAGTTTTGTGTCAACACTGGCAACCAGCAGGATTTCTGAGGGAAAAAGCAGCTTTATTTCCCTTTAAAAGCATTGACTAGTTTTGAACATTTTGTCTCTGGAATAGGTTACCACTTCTCAGTGAAAATTTTTGGAGGAGCAATGACAGTAAATCTTGCTTTTCACTTGGAAACCACTGTGAAAATATGATCTTCTGGAATTTTTTTGCTGAGAAATTAGAGATATTTTTCCTGAGTTGTGGGGTTGGTTTGGTTTTTTGGTCCCTAGCAGGTTTGTTGCCTTGTTTCAGGCATTGAAGATCTGTTGTCTGAAATGTTTCCAGTCTTTTGTTTTGTCCTGTTTCATTTTGGTTTTTGCACTTTAATTGAATGGTTTTGCCCAGTCTGGTTATGTACTGAGGTCACGGAGGAGCAGTCCTGTTCTGTCCTGTGTCAATGGGAACCAGCTGACGCAAAAGGTCTCTTCAGTCCAATAAAACCCCAAGAAAATCATTGCTGATTCACCTACATAATCAAAGTGACAGTCAGCCTTGCATTTCTGAATATTTCCTGGGGTTAAAAATCTGCAAAACACATGAAACCTGAATTGCTAGTTTTATATTCATGACATTTTGAACACAAAGTTAGGGCCATTTGTTGAATGTTTTACTAGGAGTGTATCAAAAGTCTCATGCTGGCATCCATAGAAATCAGCAAAGCTGAGGCCAGGATTCACAGAAGGATACAAAGTTATTAATTCATGTTTTCACTACTTCTCAGATGGATTTTTGTAATTCCTTTTGTAGGCCTGGAGTCTCTGTGTGAGTTGCATCTCTATCAAGGAGCTTAAACGTGTTTGATCTCATCTTCACACAAGACAGCAGCATCAGAACATTTTCATGTGCTCTCCATCCTTAAGGGGCTGACAATGAAAGTTTCAGGGTCAAGGCACTAACTAATAATAGTAAAAGGTTGTTTTCCCTAGGGAGTACTGTCATATCAATGTGGGAGGCAAAGAAGCTAAAGCATCTAATGTGATAGAATCATTTGTAGGCAGAGGCTAAGCCTGACTATGGCTGGTAGGTGCAGTAAGAGGAGAAATACCTCTTCATCTAGCCAAACCACATCACCATAAAGTAACTATCATCACCTGAGATCACCTGCATTCTAATCCAAACCCAGCTATGCTTTGTAGCAGTGGTGGAAATGAATTGCTGTCAATGCAGGGGTTCCAAGTGTCTTTCTTCCTGGTAAACACTTCCTCTCAAAGTGGTAGAAATTATATCAAATGTAGGTCAGAGGTTACTAGTTGCTTGCTACAAACTAACCAGAGCCTCAAAAGCAAACTATTCCAACAGCAACAGGCCTTACATTTGGAAGACAAAACCAAAAAGGTTCACTGAAAGAAGGTGACTCACTTTGCTTTTACGGGGCTGGTGTAAACTGATTTGTTATTGGAAGCACAGAGGGCTCCTGACAAGGCAGTCTGAGATACGTCTTTATGTGAGGAATTCAGTTCTGAGATGAATTGAATGGAAAAGACTACACATATGTTTAAAGAAGGCTTTCAGTTGCTTGGATTTGTGACTCTGAACTACATACTAGTTATCATGCTTATAAAGTAGGAAAACTGATTAAAGATTATTGAGATTTATGTCCTGTCACAAGAGCCACTATTCACAAATACTTGCCATGGTGATTATAACACAACTTAATTTCATATGTTGCTGAGCAACCCGTCAAAATCTTAAAATACTCTGAAATTCTATAAGGTCCTGACAGTGCATTTAAAGATAAAATGAATTACTGAAAAGAGGAATCTTTACCAATTAACATTAAAATTAGTAAGCGGCATTTCAGGTGAATTAATAATCTTCTCACAAATTTAAAAGCACATGAACTCCAAGTGAAACATACCCTATATTTGGGAAGCATTAAGGCATATAGTAGGACATTTCTCAGAACCCAAATCAGTGAAAGTCTTAATATATACATACTTAACATTTATTTCTATAAGACCATGTTCATCTTTTTTGTCCTTACCTGATTTTCTTAAATAACAATAAAGAAACATCTTTTTAATTACCATTTTGGAGCAGAAGTTGAAAGTTGGGTGAACATAAGGAATTCAGAATGATTGGAGAGAAGACAAAAATCCCTTGGATGAGATTTAACAGTTGAAGAAGGAAATTTTCTTTTCCGTAAGCTTAACAGTAATCTCAGTAGGAAAACAAACAGTGCTATATGTAGAGTGAATTCCTACAGTGCAAAACAAATTCTAGCTAGCATTAAAAAAATAGTACAGAGATTATAAAAATATAAAGACCAAAATAAATAAAAATATATAGACAAGAG
>JAOXXN010000471.1:25864237-25902585 GCA_026770055.1 Myrmophylax atrothorax | reverse complement strand
GCCAAATAAAGTGTGTAAAAGTTCCTAGTATTTCAAAGACGCAAGTATGTAAACTTGATGTTAAATGTGTTAATGTAGTATTCTAAATTGTAACAGCTAGGTAGTTTAACTAAACAATTAGAAGAACTAGATCAATAAAATAGGGACTGCTGTTCTGCATAGGATATACACACACCTATAATTACACCCATATACACATTCTGTGAATTGTCAACAAGAACAAACAGCCCAGTGTCAGAGAATCACGTTTCCTTGCTAATGCAAAAGATTATCATTATCTTTCTTGCTTTAATTTGAGATTGTACAGTACAAAAGGGGTTTTTTAATTATGATTTTTAGCTTTAATTGTGCTGTCATTCATGAAACAGAGCTGCTTTAGTATCCTGTTAAGAGATGACAAGGGCTTTCGGTGTCTCATTATATACAGAAGAAAAACAAATAAAAGTTACATTCCATATT
Organism: Myrmophylax atrothorax; assembly: GCA_026770055.1. Lineage (NCBI taxonomy): Eukaryota > Metazoa > Chordata > Aves > Passeriformes > Thamnophilidae > Myrmophylax > Myrmophylax atrothorax. Next base: position 25,902,126 of record JAOXXN010000471.1, on the reverse strand, counting down.
ATGTGAATGGTCTTACAAATCAAAAGCCTTTTCAGGCTAAAATCATAATTATAATAAGCAGAAAATGAGTTTACATTTGTGTTATTTAAGTTATTGATGTGCTGACGTTATTTTATTGTACAAAACATAGCAAAATGTTATATGCAGTAATGAAGCTATGATATTCATTAATAGGACTACTGTATACGTGGAAATATTAGACAAAACCAATTAAATGTGTAAAACATTTTGTTATACAGCTTGGGAGTAGATAATTGTAATGCTGAATAAGCCTTTTTCCTCATGTTTAATTTTACCCTGGATAAAAGCAGGTTAAGAAGACTGGTTAAGAGTGGAAAAGGCAAAATTAAAGTCAAGTTGCAATTAGCTGATAAGCATTGGTAGAAGTACACCATCGTGCCATTTAGACCCTCTGTCCTGTGTGTCTTGAGTCTCAAATAGAGCAAGAGGGGGTAGAAATGGTCCAGTGTCTGGAACTGAAGCTTGAGCAGAATACTGGATTTTGTGAAGTCAGGAGAGGCTTTGCTTTGCTTTGAACAGAGCTGGTGTGCCTGATTGCCTTTTATCTGAGCAGAGGGCAAGGAACTGTGCACATCTCCTGCTAATTTGAGGCTTATGGCTCATGACTTAAAAGCCCATAAACTTTATAAGAAGTGACATTGCAGCATGGCAAGGACTTGTGGCCTAAGTTTAAGACAGGCAGAAAACAAGGTGGGTTGCAAGTAACAACCTACTGTGTTTCATACTCTGTTTTCCTTAATGGCATAAAATCCCCCTGCTCCTTCCCCATCCTCCCAAAGCCCTCATGGATACCTCTGCTGGGATACCCATTCCCAGCACCTACTCCTCAATATGCCCACTATCCTACCAGCTGAGGCTGGGTGGCAGAGGGCCGACTTCCTTACTGCCTGGCAAGTGGCTCCAAGGCTGACCCCAGCCCAAGTGACCTCCTCAAAAGACAGTGCAGATGTACCCCTGGTGTGCAGGGGGAACTCAGCACCGAATTCAGTGGGCATCCTGGTGGGCTGCAGACAAGCATACTTGTAGGGAAGGGGTAGCAAGATCAGACACATAAGGTACAGTGGTAAATTAGGGTACATTTATTGTCACTGTGGGAATTGGCTGTCACAATGGTATTTGCTTCAGGAGATGACATCACACATGCATTTACACAGGTCCTATGGCCTTACTATTCAATTAGGCTTTTTTGCTGAGGTTTTCCACTGAAGTCAAATGTAACTAGCATTAAAGAACTTGAGGTTAAGACAAAAAACAACTTAGATGGTTTTTCTTACTCTTTTTTCCCCCTAAAACATACATGCATAGTATTTAGACATCACATTTAACCCACTCATGTGTACTTAAACACTTGAGCCAGTCAACCCTAATGTAACACCTCAACTATACTCCAGCTGTTCCAACCTATGACACAGAAGAGAGAAACACAGCTAATTAAATCCTATTTATTTCCTCTTGTTTGAGCCTTGGAGTCACAGTTTCAAATTCTTTTGTGTGGTACCAGAACCCTTTTTTCCCTAATTATTTTAAAGAAAGCTGTAATTTTATTGCATTCACCCATGCCATGGGGAACTCAAACTTTGTATAAATTTACTAAGCATATGGGGTCTGTGACAGCCATAAGAGATGCTGGAAATGCTGCTATGGGTTCCACTCTCAAAGTCAGGAAAGTTACACTGGTGATAAGGTCACTCTACCAAGGTCAAAGTCTGGGTTTATGTTTCGATGCATTAATCCAATGTCCTGAAATAAAACCAGAAAGGTCAGTATGGATTTATGCTTATCCAGCTGCCAGCTGAATTTGGCCCTTCCTTAACACTACTTCTGTGTAGTGAGCACATTAAGGAAAATATTTTCAACTAGTCAATGAAAGAACAAAAGCTTGGGTAATTCTGCAGCCTCCTTAAATTGTGCCTGTCATGAGAAGGAAACCCCTTGTGCTTACAAACTTTCTGTAACAAAATGACAAATGATTTATGTATAGGCTCACTGATAACACACAACTAAGAACAGCTGGCTCCAAAAGAGACCTCTCACCAGAATCTCACAGTAAAATAATACAAGATGAGCGCCAAAGTGTGCAAGAGGAATCACTCAAATGAGCCAAGCAGGGTAGCAGGAATAAAATACTGAGCACAAATTGCAGGAGGGACAAGGAGGGAAGCCTGATCCATATCCCAGCACAAAGTATTTCCAAGCTGAATGCTCACTCCTTTCCACGATGAGGAAGGGCAACATGGAAGGAGGGTGGGCCACATCCACATGCACAGGATGAGGTAACTGGTCTAATAAGGGTTGCGTGTAGGGTTCCCTCCTGCAGAAGTTAATTAGGAAGTGCCTCCTTGAGTGCCTGTCTGAACTTGTTTGGAGGAACATCCATGGTCTAATCATTTGTTCAAATCCTGGGTGTATTTTATTTTTCTCTCCTGGAAGTAAAATCCTGTGACATTTTAGCTGAAAGCAATGGTACCTCAGGGATCAATATTCACGTGGTTTCAGGCAACAAAGGGCATAAGAGACTAGTTATTGTGACAATGAAACAGCATTTGTAAGCAGTGTGAGATAAAACACATTAGTGCTGTAATATTTCTAGTAGTTGTAGTCTGTCGTGTACTTCAGAACCAGTAGCAGAAGCGTAACATCTTTTTATACAAATCATAAACACAGACATAATTTAAGTAATAAAGGCGGCTTTGATCAAGGAAGAAATCAAAGCAGATTTCAGACCATACCATGTAAGTTCAGGACTTGTTCCAGTGCCTGCTGAAAGTGAGATTGTTGGTGAGATGTGCAGTGACTTCAGGGAGCTTTGCTGCAGCCTGCTGGAGCCCAGTTGTAGAGGGTGATGCAAGACCTAAATACCCTTGTTGTTTGCTTAGTTGTGACATGAACCACCTGAGGCATTACTTGGGCTCTGACATGGGTCTTCAGTCATATTTTCCAGCCTAGCATCAGTGAGCTCTCTAAAAGCAGAATTGTCGGTGTGTTTCCACTGGTTTATTTCAATACATTTTCCATTCCATTTATTTTATTAAAAGCAAGCTAAAGGACAAGTCCCTGATCCTACTATCATCAATACCCCATTGCAGTCCATGCAGTGATACATGAGCACAGAAACCTTTTGCTTACAGGGGTAAAGGCAGGACCAGGGCCTTGTTACTGACTTAATTCCTAGCAGGGCAAACATCACAGTGTAGGATTTGATTTCTTAAATTAAATCAACCGTACCAACACAAATAACATTGGATCTGCACATTAATTTGACAGCTAAGGGGAACCAGGGCCCTCCCTAGGACATCATAATGTAAAATGCTGCATGAGGAGGGGTTAGAGTGTTATTTCCCAATGGGTATAAAGTAATATTGCCCTGCAAGAGTGACCTTCCTGAGAAATCTCGTATCTGTCCTGTCCTGGACAGCTTCAAACAGGCCTGTCTGCTGAAAAAAACCAGCTCTGATTGACTTATCTGCTTTCTCAAAAGGGCCACTACACGCTTAGGCTTTTTGGAGCCTTAAAGCTTAAGCTAGATTTATATTCAGAAAAGAAACCAACCTTAAATATGTGTATTATAACTAGAAGAGAATAGTATGATAAATATCTTTATTTTACCATTTTCAAATGGCTATTTCATTACATAAAAGGAAGTTTTTATTTTTATTTTTTGGGGTATATTGATATTCCAAATAAAATTTTAACTTTTGGTTCTAAATAAAATCTGTCTCTGTGTTTTATTAATCCACCATTTCATTCTCTATACTGCCACCAAGTCAGCTATTGAAAAAGAAATGATTCTCCAGATATGAGAGTACAGCATGACAACTGTGTCACTTCCCAGCAAATCTGTACCAAAGTTCGTATTTTTGTGTACCACATAGAAGCATCATATGGGTTTTTTTCTTCATGTGTGTGTCACGTGCATCTGTATGATAGGAGTGCATATTATGCAGGTAATCAGTGCTTAAATATCCTGATTCTACATGCTTATACTTTGGAAGTCCTAATCTCTGTATCTCTGGCAAGAAGCAAAATCCCTGCCCACCATGGTACCTCTTGAGGAGGGGTATCATGCCAACACAGCAGCCCTTGGCAGTGAACCCAGCCAGGACTGTCATACTGCTCCTGATGGCACTGTCATTTCTGCATCAGCCATTTTCTGGACAACCTTGTGTCCATTGTTCCCTGAACATCCCTGTTACCAATCCTTCTGCCTGCAGCACAACATGTATAGACAAGTACCCCTGCTAAAGCAAGAGCATTTCATGGTTTGTTTTGCTCATACTGTTATTGTAGTTAAACCATAGCAGTCTAGAAAGGAAAAGCAAAGGTTTGGTAAGGTGACCTGCATCTACTGCAGGACTAACCAAAATCCAAGGATGAACCCAAAGTGTAAACACCTGGGCTTCAGCATATCCCAGCTGAAACCCCACCACTCCCACCATGGACATGCTTAAAGCCCCACAAGAGGTTTCTGAGCAAAGACAGCACAAGCTGGAGGCAGGAGGAAGGTAAAGCAGAGTGGGAACCCCACAGTGGGGATGCATGGGGTTGTGAGAGACCCTGGTGACCTCCCTGAGGTGGGGGCTGGTTTGAGGAATCAGGCTAAAGAGCAGCCTGGAAGTAGAGAAGCAAGCATAGAGAATTGGATATATGTCCCAGGAACTGCTGGCTACCATCTTCAGTATTACCACAGAGACAGTGGAAGAACAAATGTAGCAAAGCAGAGGGAGATTTCCAAGGTAGGTGCAGCTCTGCTGTTGGGAAAAAAGTCTAGTAACTGGGGAGAAAAGAGACAGAATGTGGGGAGTATGGGATTTTTTCAGGCTTGTGGAAGAAACTGCATTTCTTTGGCTCCACTACCCCACCTCTCTATGCTTCTGACAGCTATCTGTGACCCAGGCTAGATGACAGCTATATTTAAGGTAGGAGTAGAGATGAAGCATGTAAATAAATCCTTCTTTTATTAAGATTCTGTGGAAAGCAAAGGAGTACAGCTTTTGTGGATGTACTGCTACACACTGCCAGTACCTTTGGCAAGGCTATGGATAGTGAGGGTCATTGTCTATGACCTTGTGCTAAAAATCCCCAGCAGAATTGGTCATCCTGACATCCCACAAAACAGGGGCTGCTGCTTACCCAGAAAGATGGTATCAGGGTGAAAGACATTGCGTCATGCTTGTTCTTTAGCACTGTATGGCCAGGTAGGTGTCCATCCCCACATCACTCTAGCAGCACTACACTGTTATCCCAGCAAGAAGAAATGTTTTCAGGTCCAGAGAAGATGTCAGGCATGAATGACCTAAGCTGACCCCATGCTGGAACACAGCCATAGCAGCAGGGAGCAGCAGGGCCATAGCTTACACTTTCCTGCCAGCTTGTCCAGGGGAGTACAGCACAGCCTTACCTTCAGCTACACTTTGTCCCTTGTGTAGCAATTGCCTCAAAGACAAAGCTGCAACACCTCATAAAGCTCACAGTTAAGTCCATGCAAGCAAACACAGATTCTACAGTGATGCTGAACTTGGCCAAGGAGTTTCTTAAGTGTTTGCCACATTGCTTAATGTGAAAATGCTGAATAAATATTCTCTGTCCATTCTCCTCCAAGCAACTTGGTGACCTCTGTGCTTCCTCTGAGTGATGTGCCCACAAAACCCTGCCAGAAAAACCCACACAAATGCCTTCAGCTGTGCCTGCTCTGCCAGCTTCCAGCCCTTCAGGAGCCTAAGAGGTTGTCAGGAAGCAAACCCTTGCTGCTGCTCTGTCAGCTGCTATGTTAAAGGTGTGTACTGTCCTGAAGGGCAGCAGGAATGCCAGTGGCAGGTCCTGCACACTGCCTGTGAGACTGGTATAGGCTCCGGGTCATGAGCAAAAAATGGCATGGCTCAGATAAAGAAAACTTGGCAAGGCAAAACTGCATGGGAGCCTCAGAAACAAAGGCATCTCTGTCTCCTAATGTCATACAACACCACAGGGAGGACTGAGTGGAGGAGCCAGCAAAAATTGGACAAGAAATAGGCTCCTTTCCTTTCCACCTCCCTCAATAGAACAATGCTAATGAGCTTGACGGTCTTATGCTGAGAAATCAAAGCACTACACTTCTAAAAAGTTAAACAACTTCAGATGTAAAACAGAAAGGAAGAGTTGCTGGTATTTGGAAGAGGACAAACTGGTTGTCGCTGTTAACCAGACAGACTTTCCCAAACCTGCCTTTATATAATGATTTGTATAGACACTGCACTCCTGACCAAAAGTCTCTGCCACAGCTTGGAAAACCAGCACATGCTGTGGTATCCCTGGTGCTGTGCACTGGTACAGCCAGAGCCATCTGCTCACCCTCAAATCCCAAAAGGACTGAACAGCACCTCTCCTGGGCTCCTTGGCTGCCCAGGGCTGCTGGACATGCATTGCCCCTTGGCAGGGAGAGGTTTCCCATCTTTCAAAGGAGTGAACTTCAATTGTGTACAGCTTCAGTAAGTCCAAACTGTACAAGGTCTCTAGAAAATTTAATTGCTCCCAACTGTGTGGGGTTTTTTAACTTTTTTTTTCACTTTCTCACACTCCTCTATGTGTGATTGTGACAGTACGAGGCACCAGGAGCTAAGTTTGCAGCTCGAATTCTGTCAAAATCTAGAAAACTCATCAAAAGTATGTGTGCATTTGTTTCTGTGAAATTCTGATATTTTAAATGCAAAGGTCTCATAGGTGAATATTTATTTGATGTATAAAACTCTTTGAAGTTATTTTCTTAAAAGGTAGAAACTGAGGTTCTTTTTAAAGTCAGAGATTTTTAAAGGAACATGTAACTTTCATTATGAATAACAACTAACTGCTTGAAAGTATCCTATGCAAACTTTGAGCTTGCAGTGTTACAAGCAGTGCTGGGAAATGGCAACCAGCTATAAAGTAAGTTTACAGAATACAGTTTGGTTCCTATTGCTGCCTTGAAAAAAGGGCTTGTATAATTCTGTATGCAGCATGCGCTTGCCAGTCCTTCATGAACCCATTCTTCCAGTGGGAAAGTTCTCAGTAGTTAAAATAGCACAGCATTGGTCAGATGCCTGCAGAGTGAAATGTGGTATCAGACATCAACAAGTTGGTAATTTTGCAGCTGTTATTTTTTTTAATTTTGAAGGTAAGCAATAATACTGGAAGCAAACTATTCTTCTCTCCTACTGATAAGCTTAATGCTACAGTATGGCAGACACTCCAGGTATCTACAAGATACCTCTTTTTCATCATTTGTTACTCCCTTTGTTGACATGCTCTATGCCTTTCACTGGTTCCAAAAAGTAAGATAATATTATCCACCATCTTTCATAATTCTTTACAAGGGCTGCAAGCGTGAAATTTCCAGTCCTGCTTGCTGTTTGGTTGAGCTATTCTGAGTTACGCTTTCCTCTCTGTTCCTACTGACATCCGTGGCAGTAGTCGTAAATTGTGCAAGAGTAGTACAAATAGTCCTTCTTTATTTCACAGAGACTGTTTATACTGTTAAGTAATGTATACCTTACAGGGATTACAACTCTGTAGAGGGAGGAGTAGTTAGAATAAAAAAGTCAAGTTAAACTATAAAAATTTAACTTTAGAAAGTAGCAATCATTAAAGAGTGACTCATCAGTTCTTTCTTTAAGTATCTTCTACATTTACAGCTTAAGCTGAGTACTGCTATAGTTATTATTAACTGGGAACAGTTCCAAAACAAAGAAAGATCCAGAAAAAATATTTTTGTATTTTAAGTAAAGCTAATCTCTATATTGGTCATGTCAATGACCATGAATGGGAGCCAATGTTTTTTGTTTGTTTTTTTTTTTTTTTAAATAGATATTTCACCAGCAGGACTGTTACAAATCCTAAATTTGGAGTAATCGTTGCATCAGGACTTCTTGAACTTGTTTTCAAAGATACAAAATTAAAATCTCGATCTCATAATTAGAGGGTAGTGCATAATTATAGGATATCTGTAACTGACTCTCTAGGCATGAACCATCTTCTAATAAAGTTCTTACCACTCATTACTTTACTCATGTTTCACTTGATTATGGATGTCCTCACTTAGCCTGAAAGCTCTTCATTTGGAGACAAGCTAGAAGATGTGCACACTGAATGCCTTGAAGAACCTCTTCTGGTTTATGAGAGACCATGCTGGTATTACCAGTCTCTTCTCTGCAGTACAAAATTACCACAGTCCATGTACAGATTGTCTACTGACCTGCCTTTCTCTGGTTCTTCCAGTCCTTCCCAAAATGGGATTTGAGAAGTAAAAGCATTGTATATGTTTCAATCGGCATATTCACATGCTGAACAAAGGGAAGAGTAGGATCTACAATGGCCTGCAATCCTAGATCTGAATTGTACTGACTGACCAATGACTGACGTCTTTACAAGTTCCTTCTCTCCAGAGGTGGTATTTTGGGGAATGAGGGGGTATTTGACTTCCTTCTGCCAGCTGGCCCTGGAAACCATAAAAACATTTTTTCTTCTTAAAGCTTTCTGGAATCTGCTATTTCAGGAAAAGCATTTCACGGCTTTCATCACAAGCTTGGATCCTAAACTACTAGGTTTGAACTTAAAGGGAAACTTGGTTTTGTTCTTGTGCTAACCCCTTTTCCCATTCCTCTGGCACCAGGATTTAAAGAAAACTTTGAAAAAATTATCTTTGTTTAAAATTGAAGGGAAAACAATCTCTATTCCTGCCTGGAACAATCTTTATTCCCATGAAGGAAGCCATCAAGTAGCTGCTGCTATTTCCTTGCCAAGGGAGAGCATGACTGAGTGAGAAGCTAACAAGTAGGGTGACAGATCTGTAGACAAAGGCACTCACTTCAAACGCAAAGCGTGTGGAAGAAGTTGGCCTCCACTATTTTTTTTTCTGAGTTGCTTTCAAGTAAGAAATACCATGCCCTTCCCCATATCAGCTTGCTTTTTGCCACACAACGTGATGGTGAAACCTCTGTACCAGCCTCCCATCACCTGCCAACACTACATGGATTGCGTTGACCTGGATAAGCAGGAAATACACTTGGAAAGCCTTGTTTCTTGCTGCCAAGGCAATGCGTGCTGGGGAACTGTCCATTGCATGCAAGCAGAGTCTGTGTCTCTGAGTCCCTGAGCGAAGAGAAGGAGCAGCAGGAGCTGGGCATTCCACAGCCATGGGGACAGCTGCAGGCTGGAATAGCAGCCCTCAGTTTTAACAGCCAGTACTCTTTCTTCCTAGAAATACATTTTATTACTAAACTCTTGTCTAAGAACGGAGAGTGCTAACTCTGAAATCGCAGTGTGCCCAGGGTTTGGTATTGCAGCTCAGGAGAGGAGGAAGGAAGTGGTACAGCCAAACCCTGGAAGTAGTTACTTCAGAGGCATCAGGAGGTCAGGGGGTGCAGGTAGAGGGGGAAATCAGTAGCTTGGGCAGGCCAGACTGAAAGGGGAGACCAACCAAGCCAGTGCTCAAACCTCTGGAGTCGGTATCAAGTAGGCTTTAATTTGCCTGCCCTGGTGTAATTTCTTACTCTATCTCATGACATTCAGTTAAAGGATGGAGGAAACAAGACTTCTCAGGCCCCAGAAAGGCATTGTCATATGTTTGCATTTGTACAGGCTTCCAAGTACGTAAAGGGATAATCGTGTGAAAAGTTAACCCTGGTGGAAGGAAATATGAGGATACTCACAGGGAACACAGCAGGGAGGAAGGGGTGTTTTCTCTTACATATTCCTTTTCTTCCTTCACATGTAAGTCTACTTGAGGTTTTCTGGATAGAATTTGAAGGAAAGGAAAACAAACAAGTTTCCATCAGACAGACTGTGTTATGATGAACCTGTACTGTGGAGGGTGTGGATGAGACATAATTCTGAGCATGCGTCCAGAATGTAGCCATGGCATATGTTGGTTATGCAAACACTGGGAGAGAAAATGACTGAGAGAGTACCTGACTGCTTGAAGCTGCATAGCTGCCAGAGGAAAAATACCTGTTTTACAACCCTCTCAGTCAGTCTAATATGGGGGGAAACCTCACATTCTGAAAAATTCCTGTTTTCTAGACAAGAGAGGTGAAATCAGGTGGGAATTAGGAAATGACTGCAAATAAGTGAATAACAAATATGTATGTCAATAGATACATGATTGGAAGAAGGTATTTCTGGGGCTTTCTTTAATCAACCCCGTATGTAGCCCTTAAGAGGAGCACAGCAGATATTCTGACAGGAAAGGAATCTTTATGTTATCTTACTGTGAAAATTAAAAATGAAAACCAGCGGATGCTTCATGTTGCAGTTCTGGACTCCTGATGGGCAGTGCAGAGTGGGCAACCCTGGGCTGCCAAGCACTGGGCAGGGCGTGAAGCATATACCTCAGTACTTGTGCTAGGAAGAGCCCATAGGCTTCCTTGCTTTCCTGTTGAAATAAGGGTTAGGCAAGCAGTGATAGAAGGAGTCACATGGGGCACATGAAAGCAGTCCCCAAGGAAGGTGGGAAGTGCCCATCTAAGCTGTATCTCTCCATACCAGCACAGAGGCTCACAGGCAGTGCAGACACAGCCCTGCCTCAGAAATAGGACCTGCTGTGGAGTCAGGCTGCACAGCATTCCCAGCGTCTGCCCAGCCAGTTGCTGGACAAAGCTGGGCCACAGCCCGGCTCTGTTACAGCAGCACGGCCGGTTGCACCATGTCATACTGCGAAATGGGAGAGAAATCACAACAGTAATTTGGATACTCCATGGGACACCAACCTGAGTGCAGAGATCCTGCTAAAAGTAACGTGGGTCTGAAAAGTGACTGCTGCCCTGTTTTTCTTTAGCACAAGTGAAAGGCTCCTGAATTTTCTAATCAGCCTGCTTCACTACCTAGTAAAACACCATTTCCTTGAATAAAAACTTACAGACTTCAGATTAAAAAAAAAGTTATGTTCCTCCCACTGTCTGCACTTTTCTTAATAGAGTTCTCAGACATTCTGCTGGGAAAAAAAAGGTTAACTAAACTGATTTTCCTCTCTAAATCTCCACGTAGCAGAACAAGGTAACAGGCACTGAATGTGACAAATCCAGAGAAAGGGAACTGGCTAAGTGGTGACTCAGTGCTGCTTGTCCCAGAGTTTCCCTAAGCACTTTTGATTTCCATTTTTTTACACACATTAAATTCTGCTGGATAGTTAAAATTTGTTTCTTGGAAAACCAGAGAGAATTTGCAATGAGTGATTCACTCAATGTCCTGGTGGATCTGGTTTTCCTGGGTAGATGACCATAGTTCACGTTCCTGGTCCCATAAAAATATTTTGTATACAAAAGCTAAAGATTGTGCATGCAGAAACCGTGAAGAAATCCTGCTCTGCTCACTGTCTCTTCAATCAGTATACTGGAGATTTGTCTAAATGATGAGTAGTCTTCTCTTACCAATCCTGATATGAATCAAGCAGAGCAGGGTCTGGAAGCAGCACTTCTCACACCTCTGGGAAAGCCCTGCCCAACAGCTGTGCTGTCTCACTCCTACTCTCACCCTATGTGGTCACACCTAGCAGCCCTGTGTTGCCTTTCTTTGACAGGTGGAGGAGACAAGTGGGAGTACCATGAATTTCTCTCCACTCGTGCCTGAGAAGATGGATCACCTGACAGAGCTCTGGCAGTGGGAAGTGTCTCTAGTGCCCCCAGGCAGTACCCTTGGCCCATTAAGGAAAAGGGCAGTCTGATATGGATGCAAGCATAGGATACTTGCCCATAAGGGCATGGACAAAACCATTCTCCAGGGACAATCATGGCTCTGTGATTTCTTTGGCAGCATTCAGAGCACTAGAGGGACACCTGATCTGCAGGTGTGTCAGAGTCTGGTGTCTATGATTCCTGCTAGGAATCGCTCCCACCTGTTGTACCTTTCATCCTTGCTCCCTTCTCACTCCTCTTGCCCATTGTCCCAGGCAAGCAGACCAAGAAGTGAGTGCACATACATGGTAGATGGATCAACCCAATGGTTCTCTTCTTTTGTCTGATGCATAAATCATTTCAGACATTACTTGTGCTTTTGAGTTAATCCTCCACATCTACAAAATAGTGTCAGGGGTTTCTCTACATTAAATGTGGTGTTTGTGTGACCTGGAGGAGAGTGCAATAGAGTGCACATAAATAGTACAGGCCAGCCAGCAAGTCAGTGGGAACTACTCACCCACTGCAAACTGGCAAAGAAGGCAGCAACCTGTTGAGAAGATTCAGAAAATTACATTGAGGCAAAAAGCTTATTTTCTTTCCATTCACTAGGGACTAAGTGCTCCAGTGTCACTTTTTGTCTTGAAGGTTTTTTAAAGCAAAACTTTGTGATATTTCATAGATCAATATTACATACTGCTGTTAATGAGGTCTTATGAAACTTTGTCCTTGAAGGAGCTATCCAGAAAGTCAGCAGCCCAAAGAGACAGATTAGCCCTCAAGAAATGGTAAAGCCAAAAGGGGCCCAAAACTCTGAGACTGTAACACTGCTCACCCACAGACAAGATAGATGCACTGAGACTGGAATGAATGTGGAGATGGGCAACGTGAGGAGCAAACAGAGGCTCTTAACTAGAACTTGGTTTTCAAGTGAGCACAAGTTCATCTCACAGCAGGAAACCAACTAGCACAAATTGCTCTCCAGTGCTTCACATTGCTTTTCGTGGGAGAGAGGAGCAGATATGCAATAATGTAAGGAATTTTATCAGGATTAACTAATTTTTTTCTGAATTGAGAGAGTAATCTTTGATCCTTCCTCTGCAGAAAGGATCAGTACAAGCATGATGATGTGTCTGCAGAGTAGCATGAATGGCTTGCATTGCTGTTAGGCAATATATCAGCCAAGAGACTAACCTCCTGAGAAGTTAAACACTTGATTTCTGAAGGTTTATGCTTTGCCACTAGAAGAACTGTCATAATCAATTTCTTTTTGCTTCAGTTCACAGTGCCAGGAGACCTTTCAGCATTTTCTTTCCTTCTCATTTTCCTTCTTCTCCTCTCTGAGAAGTCTTTGTTTGTCTCACACAGCTTGCAAAGTTGTTAAGGCCAGAACAAAGTAGAGCAAATCAATCGTTTCTTCATCTCAAATGAGGTGATCAAACAAAGAATGAACATACACAATCAAAGTGAAGTGGATGCTCAGAGGTTTCAACAAGGCAGACTCTTGTTTGGGAATAGAAACCACTATTTTTCTGTGTTATGATGCAGTTATTAATTTTTCAGGAATCTGACATAAAGTATATTGAAAGAAATATATCTTTCCTAATAGCCTGACTGCCACATGGAATTTCAGCAGCTGCATAAAAAAAGCCAAAACCAAACCAAACCAAAACAAGATAACAAGTTAACTCTCTAAAAATCAACTGGTATTTTTCCAGTGGTCACCGCTGGCCAGTGACAGAGGCAAAATTTATATGGATTTTCAAAAGCAAGCTTTAAAGTATGGGATTAGGTCTCTATTTTTTTAACATAATGGGGTATCTTGTTTTTTCCTACTGAGATTTATCCTGGAGGCAAAGGATTAAACCACTACCACAATTTAGATAGCATGGGACTACTCCTGAAGAATAGGTTCCAATATTAAAATACCATGTATGGTCTTTTTCCTTCACTGAATATTTACTATATTAAAAAAACCATAATGAATAAAGCTCATTTACTTAGTCGCACCAGAAATTTTGGAATTTTGCTACTTGTTATTGGACATGCCTGAGAAGGAAGTCAAAATCTGAATTAGAAAAAAGAAGCTGTGAGAAGCACTGTCAAATTTTAATTACTTGACCAAACTATGCTGTTATTCTTGTTATTCTTTGTGGCTGGGCTATAATTCATGCCAATATGGATTCCACTCTGTCTTGGGGAGTCAAATGCTTAAAAAAGTGCCAAAGAATCCAATTGCTCAAGGGTTTTTCCCAAGCAAGCACATTCCCTCTCAGTTCAGACATCATATCCTTTCTCCACTGTGTAAGCAGCTCACAAACTTAACCTGTATTGCCTGGTATAAATCTCTCTGCCTTGCACAATCCTGGGTCCAAAGTCCCAGATAGTTTCCTGGATTGTTCCATCAGTATATGGACCTCTTATGAAAATTTTTGCCAAACTGATAATAAATCAAATTCACAGAAATGTTAAGGACAAAATGGTCTCTCTGAGTGTTGCAGGGATAGGTTCTCAGAGAATGCAATTTCTACCTATCTATCAACTCTTAAACATTACAGCAGTCATGTCCTTCCTACAATGCTCTTGGTACAGCTTTAAGGATGCCCCACACCTTTCTCCTTCTTGTCCTCCTCCTTGGTTGCTAAAATACATTTTTCTTAACACTTGTCTGTTAATTTATACTTTCTTCCTCTTGGATGTTATTTGATAATATTCTATTTGAGATTGCAGAGCAGGTTGCAAAACAGTTCAAATTAAAAGGTCGCATTTACAGCAAGAAAAAAACCCCACAAAATCCAACCAGCAAGTACAAAAAAATTAACACAATTAAGATGTTGAGATGAGCCTGCCAGAACACTTATTGCTACATATGCAGCAGTATGCAGAAATCTTAGAAGATTAATAGCTTACAAACAGCAGCAGATTAAAATATACATTGCACAGGGACATACAAAGCCAGTGGAAGTCACATCTGGATTTCAACAGCTAGGGTCACTCCACAGTAGAAGCAACCTAGCAGAACTTTCATTTCTCACTCTGCACCTGAGACTATCAAACCTTCAACCATGATGGAAATAACTGAATATACTTTTTTTTTTTTTGGGGGGGGGGCGCATGTCACAACTCTCACATATACCTCTCCATGAAAGAAAATAGCAAGCTATCAGACTAGAGAGGGAGCCAGAAGCTGCTGTAAAGCATGATTTTGGGATGTATACATGAAAATTGAGGGAAGTAATTTACCCACAGTGGGGCTGCATGCAAGGAGTGGGGCTTAGTGGTCAAAAATAAGGTGGTAAGCTTCTGTTGTTCACTGAGGCCCTGCTTTCACTAATTACCAATTTTTATTTCAAGGAGTTTGAATTTTCCATGTGTAGAAAACCAACTTAACAATCAAACAAGACATTTCAGAGCCATAAATAAAGCATTTTCTATGTTATAGAGGGTCAATTAGAGGTACTGCATAAATGTAATTCTAAAATATTTTGAAGTATTATATCGCTTTCTCCAAGATCATATCACTGCTACAACATTTCATCAGTATGAGCTTATTTTATAGCAGTTATTGAAACATCCTATGATTTGGAAGGTGGAGTGACAGCAGGGGAACATTTTGTTAACAGACATAACAATACTGCACCAGCTGTCTTGAGATGACTGGTCCAGGCACAAATAAAAATGTGGAATGTCTTCTGCATCACAAATTTAATCTAATAAACCCTTCACTGTGTTTACATACTAAAAGCTGTAATTGGATTCTGGTCAGACTGCTGTTTCCTGCTGCAGGAGTATTTGCACCTGGGTTTTGGTAACTGCACACACAAAGCTCTCTCTTGTCTGTGTAAAAGCCCCCTCTGCTGGACCAGCCTGGCATGTAAACAATACATAAAATGCAGATGGTCCCACATCCTCCCCAAAAATGGACAGGTCAGTGAAGCAATTCTCCATCAGCTGTCCCTTTTGTAGAGAGCCCTTTTCCCAACTGATGCAATATGAGTCACAGAAGGGGTTTTCTAAAAGGTGTCATGGTCTGATGGGCACATACCTTATTTATCCCATACATTAGGAGAACAGAAGGCCTTTTCTCCAAAGCTTTCTGACTCCCAAGATTAAGGCTGTTTACTGATGTCAGGCTGATGCCCAGGAAGGTCTCACCTGGTGAAGGGAGATGTCAGCCCCCAAGATATATCTTGTATTGCAAATCATTTTGTCTTTGTGTAGGTGATCCTCCTAATACTGAGGAATGTCTAAAACTAGATGAGATGTCAGAAAGCTGGAGTATAAAGGAGAACAAAACAGAAGTGTCCCAAAGAGTTGAACAGGCTACTCTGACTTACTGAAATCACTCAACACCAGAGAAGTGCTACAGTAAACATAAAGATTATGTGATGTTAAAGAGTTATTTACTCCATTCAGAGAGAGCTACAGAGAAATGAATCTGTAGCATTCCAGCTTCCTTGCTCTGATTAGATAAGTATTGTTCCCTTCACTCCAGAGCAGCTGAAGACAAAGCAACTCCACAGCTACATTTGGTATGTCTTCATGGCTATGTGATTCTTTAGACAAGCTCCATCATCATGAGCTGCCTTCTTTCAGCTGGATCTTGACTCCAAGGAAAGCTTCCCGATTGTCCCTTCTCCACACTGGTGTCACACCTAGAGTAAAAGCTGCACCTGGGGAGGACTCCTCTCCAGGTGCTCAGTAATGCATTAGGACATCAGTTATTATGTTTTTTTGAATGACCTGCTGCCCACAGCATGAGTAACATCTAACATGCAAGAAGTGGAAGAGCTGTGGGTGCTTGCTGGAGAAAACTGGATGCCATTACTACCAGACTTCATGGTACATTGAGTTATGCTAGACTGTCAGTGTGAATTTTCCTATCAGGCACTTCTGCTTAAGCAGTTAATGATGGCACAAATCTATGAGTACAGCATCTAGTCTGGCCAGAACCAGCTCATTTAAGCAACCTGCATGAGGTTCTTTCTGGTGACTGGGGAGAGGGGGTTCATGTTTCAGAACTAACAAAATGGATTACCTTCACCATGCAGTGTTTTATAACACATGCTGAAAATGACATTTAACACAAGCCATTAAGTGAGAGGCAGTGATGCAGCCACTCACTCTGCCTTGATGGAGACTAAACATGACAGCAACTCAAATAAACATGGTGTTATGATTAGTTTGCAATAAATCTCCCCTACACATGGCTTGCTGGACCTATGTGACAGCATCTCACAAAGACAAAAGAGGAAGCATCCCCAGTGAGCAAAGGGAAGAACAGGAGAGAAAAGTCCACAAACCATTGAAAGGTGAGAGTAAAAAGGAGCTGAAACACATGATTGAGGAGA
This sequence comes from Myrmophylax atrothorax, assembly GCA_026770055.1. Taxonomy (NCBI): domain Eukaryota; kingdom Metazoa; phylum Chordata; class Aves; order Passeriformes; family Thamnophilidae; genus Myrmophylax; species Myrmophylax atrothorax. The sequence continues at coordinate 25,885,136 of JAOXXN010000471.1, read as the reverse complement.
AAGGAGCACTGTAATTTTGTGATGGCTGAAGTGAAAAACATGTGAGGGAACGTATTTAAGGAAAGGCTTACAATTGTATTTTTGCAAATGGAGTAATTAGAATAGCAATAAATGTAATCAACATTTTCAGTGCAGGTAAAAATGGCAGAGAGGCATCAAGATGTGGAAGAGACAGGCATTGGTGTAGAAGAGGTGGCAGAGTTTCATGGAAGAGCATCACAGGGTTGGAGGAGAAGCAATCCATACAGCCATCCAAACTATTTGCTGTGAACTATCATACCTGGAAAGCAATAAATATAAATAATGTTCCTTTCTTTTTAGAAGCATGTTGTAAATCAGTGTATTAATCTGAGGCCTCAGTTGACTTACTGACATGTGTTCCATGTGGGCAAACTGTGAGATGATGAGACTAAACTTTCTGCTTCAAACATTCTTCTGTCATAGTGGGCAAAAGTTAGTTTCTCTTTCCGATTCCACAGCCTAGAAAATGAGAATAATAGTACTATCCTGCTTCCCAGACTTTCTCAAGGATAAATGTTCTGAGGCTGCAAGAGCTCAGGTACAGTGGTGTCCTGAAAGAGATGAGCACAGAGCACTCCTACCAGGCGTTGTCCTCCAAACATGAACATCCTACCCCTCTGAGACAAAAGAAGAGGCACTGTTTGCTGCTTTGCTATTGTAGTCACTGCTTCTTACTGATGGTCAGTCTTTGAACCCATGTGGAAATCAAACAGATCTGTAAAACCCACTTCAAAGTGTACTTTTAAAACTCAACGACTTTTTAACCAAGGAAACCCCACAAGTCTCAATCAGCAGTGTTATAGCTAACACAATATTTCAGAAGTTTCATCTTTAAATTCCTTGAAACAGAAATCAGAAGAAAAATCAGATAGAAGAGGGTATGACCAAAGCTTTCACAACGTATCTCCTTGACATCCAGAGGATTTGCAGAGGTCTGAAACAGTGCAGTTAACTTTACCCTTTTATCTTCTCCTTCTCCCTATGTACTCTACAAATCTGGCCCTTTCTTCCCCTCCAGACAATTTCTTGCTCGGAGCAAAGCTGTGTCAAAGGAATCTCATCCCAAGTTACTATCTCAATTCAGCCATGTGGAAATAGCTTTTTTTCCACTTCTGAGCTTTCACCTACTTGAATTTTAAACCTTACAGTTAATGCTCCATGTAATTTTTTGATCAGTTTAAATTTTGTCTTTCAACTGGAGCTGGAACAACTGATTCTCAACAAACAGCACATCCTATGGTGTAAGAGTTTCTTTCCATCTGCAGAATATCTGAGACCAGTTGTAATTTCCTCAAAAGTATTTTGCTTTCTACCACTGCCAAATTAATTATTTGGTTCCATAAAACTCTAGTTGCAAACACCATCCTGCAAACATCTATGCAACTGTTCAATTTACCAATTATTTCAATAAGTACATGCATAATTATCCACCAAGTCAGTTTGTAAAGAAACACTTAATGTTCCATACTGAGGTTTGCTCAGCTATTATTGGTCATGACTGGGACTGGTTCCAACCCTTGCCTGAGAGAGCAAAAATAGCTGTATAGTTTAAATACATTTCTGTTTCACTGAATACTTTTGCATTTAGAGTTTGAATGTAGCTCCTCTCAGATATTTTCCAGATAAAGTTTTTTATCAGAGAACAGATGAAACCAGACATAAAACTAGCTGCCAAAATTCACTCAAATGTTAATTCATAGCAAACATATTTTTGCAATACCAACTTTCAAATGTGTGCCTATACACTCTCAGCCAGGAACAAGGCCTCCCATTGAAAGAGCTAAGGTCAAAAGCTTTATGATTAAATTACAGTGTTTATAGCACCCTCCTTCAGAGAGAATAGGAAGGCTTGTTAACAGGTTCATAAATCAAGGTGTAAAGATTAACCCAGTCATCCAGGCATATATGTTATTACTGAATATATATGTTTTTAGGACATAGTAAATAAATACTGTTATGTGCTGAATACAGACCAGAGTAATCTTTCCCTGTATACTATGGAATATATAATAGATCTTGAAAACTTATCAGCATTCTACTTCAATATAGCTTTTATTCTTCTGAGTCAGGTTAAACAGTTCCTGGATTCCTGATTATATCAAATAGTGAACAAAAGTAACACTTGAAGAAACCAGCTCTCTGTGTTAGCATGCTACAGAACTTGCCTTCACACTTATCTAAAGTGACAGCCCCTGTGGGTATACACTTGTTACTGTCTCTTACTTAAATGCTACAGCTTCTTTTCTTTAAATGCACTTACTTTTGAATGGGCAACTAAACAACGACTGTTATATCCTAATTTAATCCGTGTAAAACCTCACATCTAAAGGGGCTGCAAAATAAAATGAAAGGAGATGTTAAAACTGAGTACAAATACCCAAAACCAAACTTCAGTACACAATTCTCTTACAAATAAAAACTAGATGACATGCTTCCAATGGAGTTTAGAGCCCAATTCCTGATCTCTCTGTGAGATACTTATTCTGAAATTCAGGGACACTGAACCTCTTATCAATTTAAAAAGTTGGTTTTATCAGAGTTACAGTTAACTCCTGGTTGTCAGTGGACAGATTATGCAGGTTGCAGCTCAGTGGGGTCTTGTTTTCCCAAAAGGTCTTTGGCCACCACACAGACCCCAGCATGAACGTTCAAATTTTCCTGCAAAAGGAAAGAACTTCTTTCAAAACCAAACTCCCCCAATCTCCCTTTTTTCCCCTCCAGTTTCATATTTCTGCATAGAAATCAAATCAGCTCTTTATCTCTTCATCTTCACATCTGTCCCATTAAAACAATAGTTCTAGTTTCTATTCCTCTTGCATACATTTTATCAAATTTTTTGACAGTTGATAATCTGGGGAGAATATAACACAAAATAATTTGCTGTAGATACCTACTTTCCCAAAAAGGAAAAAAATACTCACAAATTCCCTAACATATTCAGGGCTGTTGCTATGCATTTTCTCCCAGCATGACCCCAAAAGATTTGATATGAGCTTTGGGAGAAAACACTGCACAGGTTTTTAAGTGTATACAAATTAGTTCACAACCCTGTTTAATGACACTGTCTGGCAGCAGTACAGGCTGGACTTTTAATAATACCTTATTTTACAGCTCTAAAGGAAAAGTAAATTCCCTGGGTTTGCAACTTGCATTTGTGCATTTTGACATGATAGGAATACTGATTGGGGTAAATGAATGAGAAAACAAGGAAGGAAACTGTATAGATGTAAAATCAATGGGAAACTCACCCGAGATGTCACTATCTGTATAGTGATCCATCAGTCTGTCTGCTGTCTCAGAACAGTATTTCTCATGCTTGAGCTGTGTATCAGATGCAAAAATTAGAGAGGCAACCCAGGAACTAGCAAACAGGATCTAGAAAAGAAATAGATACCTTCTCAATAACAGTGGTTTACAAATGATTTTCATTCTGATTCACCAAGCTCATGGAAAACCACCTGCTGGAAGACAGCGTGTACCATTCCCTTGCCAAACAGTCCTCCATAATCTGTGATTCTTCCATTCCACCCCTATCAGCTCCCTTGAAACTTGAAAGGAGTTAGAGGCTTGGAGAACCCCACTCAGATTCTGCAAGCTGCTACTAAACTATCTGAGTTTGCTCATGCTTTCATAGTCTGAGGATCACATTTCCCTGATAATTCATGCAGGGACCTGGTGGAGGCTGTCACAGGATCTTTCTCTCCTGTGCACTTAGGTTTCCATCACTCAGCTACCAGGTGCCAAGCAGTAGAATGAGACGTGCAGGTCTCATTCAGCAATGGGGACAGGTTTGGCCAAGGCAAGCAGGTGACCTGGGAGCAGGGAAGTCATCCCAGTTTAGACACAAGTCCCAGTATCGTGAGTTACTTTTTTTCTACTATGTCTACTAATTTGAGGAAGCCCTGGCCCAACCAGAAACAGCTGAGGGCAAGGAGGGAAGGACAGAGGAGGGTTAAGGCTGACACCATCCATGAGGGAGCTGCTGAGCCACTGGCATCAGAAGCCACCCAGCTTTAGTAAATGCAGCCACGGAGGAGATCATGTTGCACAGGTGGAGGTAAGTGCCTTTCTGCACTCAGAAAAAGTACGCGCTCTCTCCATGCCTCAGGTGCCCTGTTCATGAAGACAAATAATGTTTCTCTCCAGCCAGGATTCATTAATGTCAGTGAAGCACTTAAGAGCAAGGATGGAATAGTTTTCTCTATATGTGGCAAATAATAATACACACTGAGCCACCATTCCTTCAAGAAACACAACTGAAATACTTTTAGCCATGTAGAACAGCTTCTGGGTGATCTGTATACTTCCAGGAATTTCAGAAGGGCTCAGAAAGCAAAGGATATGAGCTGGCTGTGCTCCATTTATATAAGTCCTGCTTCGTTAATTTTGGTCTCACTTTAGCTGGGAAAGTTATGTAATTTTTCCCAGACAGCACTGGACATGTAACCCAAAATTTTGCTGTCTGACTTTTAACAATAACATTCCTTTTTGCCAGAAGCCCTTTTAAAATGCACACTCAAAGAAAACAGTAACCAGTAAATTAAAAAGGGATGTTAGACAACTCATAATAATAATAAGCATTTTGTATCTCTTCATATACTCAAAGAAACGTGCGCAAGTTACCCAATTAATCCCAGCTGCTTGGGATTCCCTTGCTCCACTGCACTGGCCAGCTCCACACCCACCTGCATAGCTTAGCAACCCATGCCAGCAAGAAAACCCAGCCTTGCATCTGCTGGCCATCTGCCTCAAGCCCACCTGGACATCCATGGTATTCCATCAAGCCACAGACCACCTTTCCCAGCAAGTTTTTCCAGGCATAGCCACCTATCAGAAGCTGCCTCTCTCTGGGCTGCAAAACAGCACTGTAGCAAAGCTCAGCAGCAGCTTGCAGGACCCAGAGAAAGGGCAAACCCTAGTCCAAGCCTCAGACTCGGCAAGGAGGGCAGAATGGGATTGTGTGACCCCAGTGCCCTATCCCCAATTTACAGCTGAGGATACTTCTGAGAGCCAAAACTGCGATGTGCCTCCATGCGTTCAAAGCAGTGGAGGAGTGCCTGGTTCCCTTCAAGTTGCCCAGGGCCTCTCTGTGGGATGAAGGATCCTTGAATCTGCAGCAAAGCATGATTTGAAATTCAGAGTCTCTGAGACCACCCACAGTCTTCCCAAGGCTTTTGCCACTCTCACCTACCACTAAACACAAAGTTTCATTTCCTAATGCAAAATACAATCATAAAAAGGCTAAGCCAAACGAAGCTCAAGTGTCTTTTCCTCTCCTCTGTGGAGAGAGTGAGAGTTTCTCCCTTCTCTTGACAGACGCCTTTGGACAGTCAAGTGGTTTAAAGCACGTGGCTGTACCACAGGGACCATCCACATGGGAAAAGTGAAAGGAAAAGATTTTAGTCTAAATCTTGGCAAAGGAGACTTGTCCTGCCAATGAAAACCTTGACATATATGTCCTACACTCTTCCCTCAGTCCCCTGTTTCACTGCCAATGAACATCAGTCTGAAGCATTGCATAAAATATTAGTGCAAGTCACTGACCTCTGGTTGGGGCTCTGCATCAAATACACATATAGAGCTACAGGTTATTTTTTCCTTTTAAACAGAAATTATTTCAATAACTGAATTGTTAGTCTATCAAGATCAAGGGCCAAATTACCTTTGTTATTCATAGGATCAGGCCTTCATGACACAATATATGTTAATCCATGATAAAGGTGCATGTTTTAATGAAAGAGATCAGCTAAAGTAGGAACAGCTTACCTGAGATCTCTAAAGATTTCTTAAATATGGGTCACCAGATCCCTCTTTTTTGTGTTAGAACACTGAGATATTTCACCTGCCTCTGCTTTAATCTTCTGATAGTCAGTATAGTGTACTGTGAGGTTTTGGGATGGGGAGTTGTCAGTGTTTGGGCTTTTTAATTATATTTAAAAAAATTTTAACTGTATTAAAACCTAGGAATATCTGGGAAATGTATTTAAATATCCTCATTATAAACAACTCAAGCTGCACTAAATTCAGACCTTCAAATTAAACCTTGAAAGATTCTCGGAAGAGTTTCAGTCAGTTCAGATGACTCCATGACCTGTCCTGCAGAGCAGGTCCCAAACTCAGAAGCAGTTTCTGCATACCAGAGTAGACCACTTGCCGGCAGCGCCCCAGATACACTGCACACACTAATTCAGAAGTGAGCCCAAATCCTTATGGAGGTTTGATGATGTGGTGCCCCAATCACAGAAGGATCGAATTGTGTCTCTTGATTCGTCTCTGGAAGAAATTACATTAGGTGAGTTACACCAACAGGTCTTGAACAGGTAGACTGAAGAAGACAACTGAGCACATAATTGAAATATTTTAACTGTTTATTTACTCTTTTACTTACTAAAAACTTCATTTCAAATTAGTGCTTGTCCAAGCAGTTTCACCCCCTGCTCTTTTTTCCCAAACCAGTGGGAGAAAACGTGATTCAAATTACAAGAAAAAAGTCTCATTTTCTCTTCACATTTTCATTTCTTGAGAGAGACTTTTTCTGAATGTTAAAATATGTAGCCTGGCTGTTTAGAAAGAGAAAATCATAGAATCACAGAATATACTGAGTCGGAATCAACTTTTGTTTTTCTTTTTCCCATCTGTCTTCTCAATAGGCCAACCAAAAGCTCTCAGGGTAAGACTCTGCACCTACCTGTAGCACCACTGAAGAAACTGCTGGCAGGACACAGAGTTGAACACCCACATAAACCTCTGCAGGGCTGAGGACTCAGCCCTCTCTGGCTCCTAGTCTTCTACAGTTCAGCCTGACACTGACCATAGGAGGCAAGGTGAGTGATGAATGGAGGCTGATAGGAGCATCGCTGCACCACTCTGCTGGGAGCTGTGCACTGGTTTCAGCAGGATGCTCAGCCACTACCATGCAGAAGGCCCTCAGAGAGCTGTTTCTTCTGGCAAAGAGTCTCCCCACTGAACGACACTCTGTTCTTAACAGGGCCTCACATGTAACACTAGAAAGTGTTGTCAGGTCTTGCCTTGCTCAAAGCATTTCATGCCTCACACTTCCCTTCAGGATGTTTCTTACTCCTTGTCACTGGTGGTAGGTGCAGCCCCACCCCTCCAAGAAACTGTTTACCAGACCTCATGGCGCAGTCTAGAGGAAAATCATGAAAAATTGATTTTTGTAGCTCAAAAGCAGGTCTGTCCAACTAAAGCCTGACAGTAGATTTGCCTACTAGATCGTGCAAGAGTTCTTCATTGCAAATGTATGTGCAATGTGACACTATGTTCACCCGTGGTTTTCTTCCAGTACAATCTTTTCAGTTGCCACAGATATTTGCAGAGCAGAAAGGAAGCAGGGATCATGCCTGAAGGTACCATCCTGGCATAATAGGTACAAATCTGGTTGACAGGACTTACCCACTTACAGCAAGTCTAAAAAAACACAGGGAAATTCAGCCTGCCTCTAGCCACACTTCATATGATCTATAGATACACATTATATGTAATTAATCGGGCTTACAAGAGCTTCATATTCATTACTCAGTGATATATAAAATATTTTTTTTATCTATTAAATCTTCACTATCTGCAATTATTCCCCAGGGCACAATAGATAGTGAGTCAGCAGGCACAGATTTAATTATCAGCTTTTACTGTAAGATGATGATGTTTATTGATATCACTATCAGACAGACACTGAAATGAAGCAGATGTTAATCTGAGGTTAAGCTCCAGGAGGCGCCTAGCAGTCTGACCAAAGGGACTGATGTTCATCAGATAATAAAAGAGGAGACCTCCCTCCTTTCCTCCCTCCGTTTCTCCAGAGGCCTGCACAGAGCTCACAGATGTACAGCCTTGTTTTGCAAATTCCTCTTCGCACCATTTTCAACTTCCTCTAACAAGCAGCCTGCCCTTATTGCAAAGCTTTCAGTCAGTTCTAGCAGACAGTTTAACCCACCATCCTCTTTTGCTTACACAGAAACTCTGTCATTGGGTTTGATTTATTTTTCTCCATCATGTCCTAAATTGTGAGGCCAGAGAAGTTGAAAACAGAAGCGATGTGGTCACAAAGTTGATGTGACATCACAATTGTGAGCAGAAGGTCTCTTGCTGGTTTTCATCACACCAGTGTCTGCCTTAAGTAATCCCATAGCAAGGTAGAACACTGCTCTCAAGTTCAAATGATACCATGCAATGGAGAGGAGCTTTCTGTGGGGAAGGAGAGGATGACAAAGTTAATACCAGCTTTCTATGTTTCTCAGGATGCCATCACTTTCTAGTGCTGAGAGCAATGATGTGACAAACTATATATTACTAAAAAAATCTGTTGGTACCTGACACTCACTGAAATATATTAATGTTTAACATGAGAACCTGAAAAAATTACTAGCAAGCTGGTGCAAATAATCATTCCAAAAAGTAATTTTCATACGTCTTTCAGTGACACACTTTTATACTAACAAGAACATATCTGCAAGTTTCAGTGGAAGATGAGTGAAAAAAACTACTTTCTACATAGGCACTAGTGCTGCATCCTACAGCAACACCACACTTTGCATTTTTGTTATTACCATTTGTGGATCAGCTAGGGCTCTATTAAGCCATACCACATTGCAGCAGGATCCAGACTCTTCTGTTTTGCTTCCAGCCCAGCAGTGGCATGGTCCAGTGACATGCCCAACCTGCCACACTAAATGGGTGATCTTGCCCCGTCCCTGACTTGAGTAGCCATAGGCAAGCCTCTGGGCACAGGACTGCAGGGCATGACATAAGCAGGCTTTTCAGAGCAGGGATGTCTCACATGCCCAAAGAGCTGTCTGTCTGTCTCAAGAGGTACAAACAAAGCAATTGACTGTTGACCAACATCAAAGAGCAGTTAAGTGGTGAACCTGGAACCAGAACAGAGAGTTGCTAGATTACATTGGTTCATGCAGTGCCTCAGGTCATATTTGATCTGTTAAGGTCAAAGTCAGAGTTTGACATAACAAGATCATCTCCTTGAGGTCCTTCTCTTACCATCACCCCAGCTTGATACTTGGATGCAGGACCCTCAAAGAGCTGACATTGGAACATGTTTAAGATAATGTAAAAGGACTGCTTTAAATTACTAGGAAGAGAGATTTAGTACCCTTGGAGACTTGGCAAAGTTAATGAGATGGGGGAACAATGATCCTGTTTTTCAATTAAAAAGAGAAAAAGAATGAGAGAGATCAACCTTTGGAATTTCAACATGCAAGAACAGATCATTTGCAAGAGAGTCACAATCAATCTCTGTGCCTAGTTGAGGGGAAATTGTGGTTTCATTTTAGGCCCTTTTGGACTGTTTTTCATGTCAAAATTACATATTTGTTATACTTTGTTGCTCTTCCAAGATTTACTGAAACAAAGGAAACATTTGAATGAGATTTGAGACAGCTTCTTTCTCACCTGTCAGGAAGGTAATCCCCAACCTTCAGATAAATGTGGGCATGCAGTTTCCAGTATTCTCACTCCATATGTCTTCACAAACACCAAATAGATCTAAAGTAAAAGGCTGTAGTTTTCCCCCCATAGATCAAAAGGTTACAGTGATGGACCTTGCCCAGGATGATCCAGACTTTCATCCATAATGCCTTCATTCGCACTTCCTCTGGAAATACAGACAGCCTGGCACAAAAATCAAGACTGAAGATACCAACCCATTCCAGCACTACCGATCTCAGCTGTATCAGCAGTAACTGGAACAAATGCATAATACCTTATTTAGGAATTGATCTTTACAGGTGAAGCACTGCAAGATTCTGACCACTAGATCTCTGAAATGAGGTAGACACTCCATGGTGGTGTTTTGTCCCAACTCTCATTCCTAAAGAACAATGGTGTTTAATGTTTTGTGTCAGCTCTCTTCCTTCAGTATTTTGGAGTGAGCACTATAGAGAAAACACTGTAGCTCTAATATCTGCTGCCTATATGAAACCCTGTGGGTCTGAAATCTGCCTTCATGTACTCTTTTTCATACTGGATTTGGGGAAATTTCAATGAAAGCAGAGGGAGTGACTCCATCAAAACAGAAAAAAAAAAAGGTGGACATAGAAAGCTGGGTTTGCACCACACCACACCTCCAACACCAATTAAAGGAAAGCTTAATCTGTGTATGTGTAGGAGGAATTCTTGTCAGTACAGCTTTTTCAGTTACAAATCACGTCTCTTGGTACTCTGGCCACTGTCTGTACAGTATGTCCAGCCCTTGCCTTACCCCAGAGGCAACAGTTTCCTTTACTATAAAATGTAATATAGGTGAAAACTTGAGGCACCAAGCTCAAGTAGCCCTAAAACAATCAAAACCTCCTTATTTCCTATATGAGCTATTTGGTGTGGCACTGGCATGAGTGGGTCTGTTGCACAAGCAACAGGTCAGGCATGGGAAACAGTAACTGGAATGACAGCTGCCCACTTGGCTCCACCACTTACTGGCTAGGAGTGCATCTCAGTACTTTGCTTTTCTTGCTACATGGCTGAATACATTTCCAGAAAAAGAAAACAGAGGGGCTGGAAAAGAAACAGGAAAAAAAAGAAAAAATGCTTTACATGTGATTTTTCCATTGGAGAAGGATGTGGATGTGCAATTCATTCTTTCCAGGAAGGCAAATATTGAGCTAGACAAGATTTTCTTCAAAATCCCATTGACACACCAATATATTAGTAGGTAATGTACCTAAACATTTAGTTGGCAATATAGGAAAGTCTGTATGATACACTGTGATGTTTCTTTCTGACATAAATGGACAGAAGTTATACATAATGTAAAGCCCTAAAAGCTGACAGACATTTGCAAGAATGTTTACATTTATTTTTCATAGCCTCAAGAAATCTATCTGTAAAGACTTCCCATGAGAGACTGCATTTGGCCCTGAAATACTGTCCTGGGAGACTGTGTTTCTATCTTCCATCTGACACATTTTAAAGGGGGTATCAGGGTATGGATTTGCACCTCAGCTGTGTCATGAGCAAAGAATTGCTATTATTTTAATATACTACACTGGGACATTTAAACATTGATATTGTGAGGTACTACTTTACAATTCCCATTAGATTTGTTGTAAAGCACACATTTATGAAACAAAATATTGGCATATTCACCCATAAAACTCTGTGTTATAACACTACTGAGCATCTGGTTTTAATCAGAAGTCAGGAAATTCACTGTTCTAGCTGGAACTCCCTCCTTTCCTAAACTCACTGAGTTTAACTTCTGCAACTCAGATGTGAACAGGTTCTATAAAAGTCTCACTGCCCCTACTGAAAGATAAGCACAACAGGCATTCAGGTTTGGAGTTAAGTGATATTATCAGAGACATTTCTGTTTTTCTGGGTCTTTCTGATGGAGCAGCTTGAACAGCAGTAGTGAAGCAGGACAAAGAGACAACACAGAACATCACTGCTAATAGTCTACATAATGGCATTAATGTTGTGAACCAGGCACATTTGAACTCAACTTTCAAATTTAAGCTCTATCTGAAAATGGTTCAATACTTTTTAAGGATTTATTTGAATTAATTTAATGCTTCCTTTCTCTAAAACTGCATTAGGGATTTTGCCAACTAAATATAATCAGGATTGAGCACCAATTTTTTTTTTTTAGAGTAAGTTTTTTCTAAATCATTTTGTTCTTGAATAAAGCAAAAATCCATAGGAGAAAAGAAAATAAATTAGTTTAATGCACCTAAACAAAGTGGTTGAATGAACGTTGTGTGAACAGTTTTAAATGCACTATTTAATAATTTTCAATTTATCAGCTTTCTAGTAAATAAATGGATGTTCATTTATGGGAGGTTTGTAAGTGTTCTACAATATATCTAGTATTCTCTCACTCATTTCAATCTTTGTTTTTGAGGCTTTTCTCTGCTCCTAAAGCTGAGTCATGACTTCAGCTACAAGTTTGATTAAAAATTGGGCCCCAAAGCCCTTCCCAAGAAAATAATGTAGTATCAAAGTATAGGAATAAAGTTGAACGAATGCAAACACTCTTAAAATCTAAAAACAAATTGAAAATTGTACAAAACCAGGTGCTCCAGCAGCTTTTACTAGAGCCACAGCTCTTGGTGGTGGCTGTGTTTCTGTACTTGGCACAGCATCCACAGGGGCCTGAGATCTGCATGACACTACACCCCCCCCCGCCCCCCCGCACCAAGGAAGACAGACTTAATCCCTACTGTTCTTACAAGGTGCATGACATAATGTAGTCACTTGATTTTTTTTAATTGGCAATAGCATCTGTCATATAGTTTGTTCCTTCTGCTCTGTTTTACAGTATAAACCCCCCAAAATTATAAGAATATATTTCTGTTTTAGCGTTTTGGGGGTTGCTATATTTTTTATTACTTTATCAGGCCTTAAATCCTAGGAGTGCCCTTTCTCTGTCTGAAAGAAGGAAACACCCTCTTGCGTACACATGCAAAAAGAATACTTAGTCTTCAATCCTTTTGGCTGCAAAATCAAATGCCCCCAATGGAACACAAAAAAGAATCAACATCAGATATACATTTCAAAGACATTACACAAGTGATCAAAGAAAAAAGGGAAGAAATCTAAAGTAAAGCTTCCTGCATAACAGCCTGTGCCCAACCCCTGGAGTTTTTTGAGTGGGATAGATACGTTTCAGATTGTGCCACTAATGTGGCATTTTAATGGTGTGAGAAATATAAACAAAACTTCTTAGAGATAGATAACGAACTAGGAAGTCTGCTATACCATTTAAGGGCCCAAATAAACATCCTTCTTTTTCCTGCCAAGAGTGAAAGAGTGGACATCACACCAATCCTGGTGATGGATGCAACAGAGTGAAGAATGTTCTCACTTTGTCTGGGCAATGAAGTGAAACCACAGAAACCAGCAGGAGAAGCTGCCAAGTTTAGCCACCACATTGGGCTGTATATATTTGTATCCTATAAATACACAAACAGCATCTCAACAAGGATAGAATTGTCATTCCCTTTGTAAGAAAATGATTAGTTTTACTATGCTAATAACATACTCTGAAATACCGAGGAATCAGAACCAATTTTCATGTAATACCAGAATGTGATTCCACACTTCAGTAATAACATTTTCTGCTGTAAATGTGCACCAAAGATATGTCAGTAAATACAGATCCAGGGAATTATTTAGCATCTAGTCCAATCCAGTTACCAGTGAGGGCAGGGGAGGAGGACACGGGAGGACACATTCTGAGCTGTGATGGCTTATGCTGATAAAGGAGTTGGCTGGGACTGCTCCTGGTATGAGTTCATTACATACTGTGAGCATGATGCTATGACAGAAGTGCTTAAAATGAAAGCTAGCACATAGATACCCGTTATTTTGCTTGACTTGGAAAAAAAATAATTTACACTGAAAGCTTTGTCTTCATTCTTATCACAAAGAGTGAGTTATACAATATGCCATCACCAGAAATGCATGTCACAAGAAAAAAAATCTTGCTTCCATTTCATTTAAGAAGAGAAAACTGGGTCAGTTTGATACACCATCATGACTCTGCTTTGTTTATCAACAAAGACCATGTACTACTGCCCATAATTCAATTGTAGGAGTATATTATCTAGCAGTTTTATAACCAAGATTGTTTTTACTGCTGGAAATTATATAAGCTTGGACAAGGATAACATTCAGCATTATCAAATGGGAGGCACCAGTTATGATTTCTAGGCACAAGTCATAATTGGATTGGAAGGGAAAGTTCAAGAAAACAGAAATACTCTTGTGTATTAACAGAAGGCCTGTTCTGGTCTGTAGTGCATTACCCAAGGCCATTTCCTTCCTTAATATTAAAATTCTAATCAGCCTTCATTTCATCTGCATAAATTTATGACCTAGTCCAAATTCTGTGTATAACTCTAGAAACAGACCTGGAATATGAGACCCAGCATGTTATAAATTCTCAGTTCAACTATAAAAGTCTGTACATGCACAAGTGAAGAATGTTTAGTGTTCCGTGCTGTGCCACACAGTGAATTATGGCTACAAACCCTGCAAATGTCTTAGTCTCTAAATGCATCTGTATTAATTGCAGATTTGATATTAAGATCCTAGAAATCAAACCCTGAGGAAACTGGGCCCACTGTAAATGAAATGAAAAACGAGAACTATAACCACAAGAAGAAATTCTTTACAAATTTGCCTTCAGCAGTGCTTTCCAAACTGTGGGGCACTCACTACAAGCAATGTGCCTGTTTATTCTAAGTGACTTGTAAGAGCTGCCAGAAAACCTGAGCATGTTCTCCTAAGCACTGCTGCTGTTAAAGTCGGTGCTTTTGGCAGCATCTGTGTTGAGGACTTTCAGAATACTGGAAAATAGGCTGCTGCTTCTAAACAGAGAAAATAGTTAGCTCACTCAAACCCTTAGCTGTTTTTTCTGTTGCTCCCAAGGAGACACTTACCTCTGACTTGAGTATCATATCTCAAAATTAAGCCAACAGCAAAGAAAAGGAAAAGGAAGTCTGGGAAATGGAATGAAGGAATGTTTACTATGCAAGGTAAATCAGGGAAATGGCTAGAAGGGCAGAATTACAAATCTAAATGTCTAAGTCGCCAAACAAAACATTAAAACATCGAGCTCAAGCATCAAAGAGCAATAACAAGCCCTGAAGACCACAAGTCTGAAGGTACATGTCTAGTCTTCATGCCTGGACATAACTCGAGAGTAGGTATTTATGTCAAAACAAATGGGTGGGCCACTGAGAACTGTGATGTGGCAAATCAACCACACCACTTCCTCCTCATTGCAAAATCCCATTCTTCCTTTCTGTCTCAACAACACGTTCAACCCACCTCCAGCTTCTCCCTGCACGAGCACTGCAGCGCTCCGTGTCCTTCCCTGTGCCTCCCTTCTGCTGTTCCTCCCTCTGGCAATGCCGATTACTGACAGCAGACACCATGACAGCTCTATCTGTCCACAGCAGGGAAGCTGAGAAATAATCACAGGCTGTCAGGCACGTACCAGACAGGGAGGCAGTGGAGGTGCTCATGTTCAGATGGGCCAATTGCTTGGCAAAGAAGTGCCCGTGTTCAACTCAGTGCCTGAGCCAGGGGGCAAACACGTTCCCTCCTGGGGAGCTGCCTGGCCAGCAAAGGAGCCATGGCCAGAACTCCTCTCAGCTGCCAGCAGGTCAGAGAAAGTGCCCCTCCAGCCATCAGCTCTGCAGGTCTGACTGTGAGACGTGTGAAATGTCAGCGTTGTGTGTTTGTGTATGTATGTGAATATAAAGTCAGGTCAGTCTCAAAGGTTGGGACATTGCACACAGTCTAATGTGGGATGGGTTAAATCTTAGAGTGCATAAATAATTTTCAGCAACCACTGTCCAAAAAAAATGGATGGTGAAGTGCAAGAAACTGCTCAGGCTGGTCATGCAACCACAGCTAAGGAATGCAGCAAAGTCCCCAGGCCATAGCATTGCCTTGGGACTCCAACACCAGCTCTTAAAACTGTAATAGCTCCACTGCTTTACACCAAACTCAGAACCAGCTCATTGCAGTACCCTGGGAGACAGGGGAAATAAACAGAGGGAAAAAAATCACGCAGCCCATCCAGTTTGGAAGGAAGCAGAATTGCCTAAAATTCATCAAGTAAAATTTCTTGTTAATTGTAAGGTCGTTTTCAGTATTTGAATACATTTTCCTCAACACTTTTCTACTCCACTGACACTTAGAGGCAAGTCTGTGAGTGCCCTAAGACTGATCTGTCTGCACATTATCAACTCACAGATCTTGATTTGCCAAACTTGGTGTCCTGCACAGGCTGCTGTCCCAGCAGGTGCTGCTGGGGCTACTTCTATTTCAGACTGCAGAAGCTGCTCACTGACTGACCAACAGCTCTAAACTATATTTGGGAAAGCATCCCAGCTCTTAAACTTTTTGTTTAGCTTCTCTGAGCATTCATGAATAAATAAAGAATAAAATTCACAAACTACCACTACAAACTGGCAATTATAGAAAGTGGAATTAAGAATGTAACTAGAGTATAAAAAGCTTAATCATAAAAAAATTCTACAAATTAGAGCCTGTAAATACATCTTCATTTATGTAATAAGTGATAACAAAACCCTCACAGGAAATATCAGCAATAGAGGCTGACCTCCAGTGACTGGGTAAACAGGCAGATCCTACTGGGTAATTTTTCACTTTTTCTGCTGTGTCTTGATTTTTTTCAGTAAAAGAGGAGGGTTGCAAGCTTTGGGGGGTTTGACTTTTTTAATTTTTTTTTTAATTTAACAGACTACAGCCATGGCAAAAACTGTTTTTTCTCTTTTTTTTTTTTTTTTTTTTAGTTTTACTTATCTAAAGCACACCATCAAATACCTTCAGAAAGGACACAGCACAGCTTTTATTCTGCCCGTTTATTCTAGATAAAGTTACTCTTAAAAAGTAATTTACAAAACAGCAAATAATGCCCTGCTCCACTGACAAGCACATAAATTTCAACAGGGGACAAAATGCCAAAAATAACAAGGAATTAACGGAAGCTGACATACAGTGTACATGTGACCCTAGAACTGAAAAGTTTAGTCCCATATTAAAATTGTCTAAGATTTTTCTAATGCAGCAAGTTAAAAAGAAAGACACTAAACTCTGACACTAATATTTGCAGTGACTTTATTGTGGAGAGTAGACATACATAGTGAAGGCAGCATCTGCCAGCTGAGTGACTTCAAACCTGGCATTTGTGCAAATTTGTGTGTACTATAATCTAGTATAAAAATATTTATTGAGAAGCGTATCAAGTTAGGCTTGTCAGCCTTAATATTTTCTGGTGATTTGAATGGGGCCAGAGAATAAGATAAGTATCTTTACAAATCCAGTTGGCTTTACTTCAAATACAAAAGCTCGTTTCTAAGCTGCACAAGAACAGGAGCACATGTAAAATCAAATTTTGAATGCAAAGCCAACCCAGTTCTGCTCACCATCCTCTATTCTGAATCCTGTCTGCAGCAACAGTTTTTGGTGAGCTCACCGTCCTTCTCTGAAATACTGTACAACATAAAGTTATTTTTGTAAGAATTTGGGGGTTTTTTGCATCAGGAACAATCCTTAATTTTTGTATTTAGAACTGGTTTTGTAATTTTCATATTTACACCAATTGTTTTCATTGGCACTGATGAGCTAAAAATTACTTGAGCTTTCTTTGCAGGTTTTAGGGAGTTTTTTAATGAAGCTGGTAAGTGTTCCCCACTTACCAGTGCAGATCAGCTTAATCTGCTCAGCAGCTAAAACTCGGAGTGAACAATGGTATTTTAAAAACAAATACACTGAGTTAAAGTGAGGGCATTTGTGGTTCATCTGAATCATATGGCTCCAGATTTCAAATCTAAGCTAAGGAAATAGAGGTTATGACATCCTGCAGCTGGGACAAGTTGTGTTCATAAAGCAGCGCTAAATCAAGACTGCTTGGCCAGTTCAGGCAGTTGCTTGTGTGGAAGTGAAAGATCCCATGAGAGCATTAAAAAAAAAGTAAGGTTTTGGTGTCCAAGCCAAACCCCCCCTTCCTTCACTTAATGCTACCAGGGACTAAGTTTCTTCAGAGCAAACGACCGTGGAAGGTTCCTGCCAAGTACTTGCTACTGATTTATGTACATCCCATTACAGAGAACAGGAATTAAACACTTTGCAAAATACACAGGGAAGTAAATTACAAAAGGTCTTCCAATGCTACGCAAATGCCAAGTGCCTGAGGTTGGTTTTCAGGAAGATCATTTGGGTGATTTGATTTACCATAAGGCCACACAAAGGCTCAGATGAGCAGAAGGGCAGACCAGGGGCAGGGAGAAGCAGCTGGAGCTTCATCAGGGCAGTGGTATCCGTGCTGCCAGGAGGGTTTTCATTCAGTTAGGAATCTCAGGAAAGAAAAAAGGTTTGGGTCTGGAAATGTTATTTTCCAGGCTCCCATTGAACAGCATTCAGCCCTGGAAGTAAGGCCAGGTTGGACAGAGCTCTGAGCAACTTGGTCTAGTGTGTCCACACCAGGGGGGTTGGAACTGGATGATTTTTCAGGTCCCTTCAAACCCCGGCCATTCTGTGATTCTATGACTTTTAAGACCTATTTACTGATACAAGTACTGATAAAATACCTGAGAGTTGGCATTTTCAGTTACAGCAGATGGAAGAAGTATTTTTCCAAAATTTTGTGAGATAGTACCGGTAGCTGAAATAGCAGGACCATTCACTGCTGCCCTGAATACAAGAAAAAAATATGCCTCTAGCTTTTCTTTTTTCTTTTTTTTTTTTTTTTAAAGCAGGGAGGAAGCATGAAACAGTAGTACTGATCAGAGACTTTCACGACACTATCTGGACGCCAGTGTCATGCTGTGTAAACATGTGGATCCATTAGACAATTGTTGGAAGCAGTGAGTTCTAAATTTGATCTAGTGATAGGACTCATGCTGTTTGGAAAAAAAACCATGGGGTTGCGAAACCACACAAGGAAAGCATTTCAGACTTGTTAAAAAAAAAAAAGAAAAGCACAGCATGAACAATGATGTATTGGATGGCCTGCAGATCCCAACCTCTGGAGAGTCCTGACAGAGAGAAAAGGCCTGAGCTCTTGGCTCTAGAACTGTTCTTGGCTCTAGAACTGTTAAATAACTTTATAAAAGTATTCCAACCTGAAAGGACAAAAAAATTTTCGTAGAGAAATACTCATATTCTCATGCAGAATACAAAAGATTTTCCATGCTAAATGACAATCTGCACCACTGATTTATATCTTCTTCCACAATTCTTGTGCACGCTCCTGCCTGAAATAATGCCGGAGCTCTGCGCTTTTCCCAGTGATGCTGGCTGGGGAAGGGGGAGGTAGTTACTGCCTTCCTTTGGTTTGTGCTGGCAAAGCAACCCTTCTGCTTTGTCGTACTTAATGGTCTAAAACACACGTTGAAATTAACTCCTTCATTAGCTACACAGCTGCTGCTACTCCTTATCGCTTTCATTTTCCTTAATTATAGCACTGCAAAATTTCATGTTGTGATTCAATATTCTATATGATTAATACAATACATGAATTACATTTGTTAGAATATAAAGCACAGGCCTCATGAATAAAGTTACAATTACATAGGACCTTTGAAATCATGCCCCATTTTTTCAGCTATCTAGAAATACCATGCTCGTTCTGTCCATGCCACAACTTCATTTCAAACTGATTAACCAGCATTTTATTCCGCTCAAGTTGCCTACATTAAAACAAAAAACAGTAAGTTCAGCTCCAAGTAAAACTGCAAACCCACTTTAAGGCTGTCACTATAGAACTTGTTATTCATCTCCACAGGCTTATAGATGTGTATAACTCAGCATTTCCATTATGATTAACGTTGTGATTTAATCAATCCTGACACATTGTTTACTACATAAAAGAAATTGTACTTTAACAACAAGGATCGGAAAGCAAGCAAATCAATCCAGGAGGGCTACTGAGTCACTAAGGAGGAAGGCAATGAGATACACGCTATGCTTGGGAAGCTGGAGGAGGTCAGCAGTCACAAAGCTTCTCTGCAGTGACTGCTGGGTGACCACTGTGGTGACCACAGAACCTTTCCCCTACCCAGCTCTAAGAGCTCCATGACTGCACAGCAGTGGTCCTTGGAATGCACATCTCAGTAATGCACCTTGCCAAGCATATAATTCAACTTGTGCAACTTTGCCAGCTGAATTCAACAATTATGTGTCTAATTCTTGTAATTTCCTACATACATGGAGATGAGGCCACAGGACACAACTGAAGCACTTCAGGGCTGCATTACTCAGGGGAAGCATCTCCTGCAGCCTGTCCTCACATGGCTGGAGTTCCCAGACCTCCAGATGTATTCTAGCTGTTCCACAGGTGTGACTTCAGCAGCGAGAGCTACCAGCCAGGAGAAGCTCTCCACAACCATGTTCTGCTCTGAATAATGGAGCAGCTGTCTCGCTGCATCCCCAAATGCGACTTAAATGTGTACTGAAATTGTATTTATATTGCAAGTATAAACAGCAGAGCTTTCTTTGCATGGATTTGTGGCACATTTATTTTCATTCTTGAGAAGAGAGGCCAGCCAGAGACTGCCACCAAACAGCCACTGCTGCAGGGGTTTGAGACCACTGGAGTTGGTATTCGGTGATTTCCACCTGTGTGACACGTCACAAATACACATGAGCCATGGAAATCCCTTTCTCTTAAGATCAAGACCACATAATAATAGTAACAGTTTGTCCTTCTGTTTACTATTCTCCATCAAACTAGGAAACTAAAATTGCAAGGGAAATACTGGTTGCACTGTTTGTTTTTCTTGGGTCCTTAAATGCCAACCACAAGATGTGAAACAGAGGGCAGAGAGAGGCCAAGCAGAGCAGGGGGGCTGGGGAGCTCTAACTGCAACACGTGGTGGTAACAACCATAACCAGTGCTAATAGCAGAGAAAAGGGGAAGGAAAAATATGCATCAGAATGAGATCAGATCTTTTACAGACCGGTGTTGCACCTCTCAATAAAACTTTAATATAAAAAACAGTGTAGTGGCACAGGCACCTGTCTTAAACCATTTTTTCCCAGATAAAGTATTCTACTTACTTCAAAATTCAGCCATAAATAAGTACCCTTGAACTTGTTAATCTTTCTTTTTAGGGGAAAATTTATCTACTCTTAAAAACTGCCTTTCTCTCCAAATACTACTTGTTCAATCATTAATCTAAAACCTCTTTAATGCCTTATGTATGTATGTATATATTTTTTCTGCTACTGCAACACATAGGGAAATTAGTGCTTTAGTTATTTTTTCTTCTCCTTTAGATAAGTTACATATGCATACTGAAATATTGCTTACAAATTTTGAGTGGACAGATATATTGCTTGTAACTTAATAAAATAGACTTCTCTATATTTC
>JAOXXN010000471.1:25813942-25864137 GCA_026770055.1 Myrmophylax atrothorax | reverse complement strand
GGAAAAACTTCTCAGAAAATCTTGAAGGGAGAAAAAAAGTCCTAACTAAAAAATGCCCCCAACCCCCTGAACATCTCATACCCTGCAGGGCTCAAGCTGTAACTGGAAATCTTGCAGGTAATTAGTTAGCCTCTCAGTTTTCTCAACACTGATTATAGATATTCATCAATAGGGAGATGCTACCTCAAGCTCACAATCACTTCTCTATCCAGCAGACAAGACAAATCATACACTCGCAACTATATTTACCTCTTAGAGTTTTAAAGAAAAATGTATCATACTGTTCAGAGTACCAGTAGACAGATGTTACTTCCATCTAACATCTGAAACACTGAAGCAATTCACAACTGCTGTGTCTCTTTCACCTGATAGGACAGAAAATGTTACGTTATTTCTGGGAATATCTAAATTCCTTTTTGGGAAAGTGTCAATGGATATTGCTTCTTAGCTGTGGTGGTGAAGAAGATGAATGGTCTTCCTACATAAATCTGAGTGTTTCAATGGGGCTAGGTGGTCACTGCAAGATAGACAGTGTATGATAAGCAAACACAATTCAGTTAGGTAACCAACAAAACAGTGTCAACATTCAATCTAGATTCCCTGTTAGCTTGACTGCAGCAGTGAGCTTGTGTGTAAAGCACAGTCCAGCGTAAATACATGTTGCAGGTTGGATCTCTCACCTCCCTTCCCAGAAGTACCAAACTGAACCTAACCCAGAGAGGTAGCTCAGACCTCATTCAACCACAGGCTGGGGCAAGAGTAAGGCTCTGCACCCTTGGAAAGACTTTAGTTCCTCTGAACACTCCATTCAGCTTTGTGCTATTTCTTTTATTTGTTCATTGTTTGTGAGTTTAATAACATAATCTGTTCTATTAAACGTTTAATTCAAAATATGCTACTGTAAAGACAGAAATACACAAACATGCATACAAAGGAGCCTCAAAACATTGCACTAGAAATGGAAGTTTCACACATAGAAATAACAGGGGGAGATATCTATAAACAAGAATTTAAATTAATTTATGTCACATGAGCTATGGTCTAAATTTGTCTTCAGGAGAAGCTATTCTGATGAATCGTTGCCTTAAAGCACTGTTTCTTCATTCCCTCTGTCTCTTCTAGACCACTTACAGAATGAATAAGAAATTTCATTTTTATGATGAGAAGATTCAAAACCTGCCACCCCATGTCATTTAAGATGCTTCCTGTCCTTGAGGGCATTTGTTTGGCTTTTATGTATTTGAAGAAGCAGACTGTGGGTGGTTGTTATCTATGCACAGCACGCAGGGTAAATGCAAATGCCTGATGGTGTACCAAATACGACCCGTTGATTTTGCAGATGAGAAGCAGAGGGATACTACCCAAGTTGCAAAGCCATCTAAATGTAAGGCTGAATGACCTGTAATAGAACAATGGATGTTGGAAAAAAAGTAGCCAAAAGAAAACCAGAAGAAAAAATACATATTAAACTGGGAAAAGGCACAATGTGAAATCTATCCCTTTTCTATAAATACATGTGGAAAGAATAACACCTAGCCTTTTTATTGTTGGCTTACCCCTCCACCTCCTTTACATTCCAAGAGAAGATCTGCCAACTTTTGGCCGTATCCATTTCTCTTCTGTTGTTTGCCAGTATTAGTGCACTCCAGCACACATTCCTTCCTAAGACTTCAAAACGAGCCATTTGTTAGGTCTAACTGTTTAAAGAACCCAGCCACCCATCCCTGCTTTGCTTAGAACAAGCTGGGTGGTACACAGCACACTCACATACCCCGGCTCACACACCGCGAGTTTGGCTGAAATCTCTAATTGCAAAGGCTCTTGAAGCACATTTCACACTGCACACCTTGTGTTATTGTAGGACAGAAGACCTCGCACCAACACATTCCAGTGCTTCTAATGCTCCCTTTGTCCTAAAATATACACTGAGGCAAACATACCTGTGTTTTGCTTATTGAAGCTGCTGATGCAGAGCTTCAGTACTTCTGTTCTGTAAAGCATTTCAACAATCTTAGAACTGGATCTGCTTATCATTACACATATAAACAGAGGGTGAATTCACCTCTACATAAAAAGATTAGCACAGTCTAACTTTTAAGATTTAAGCTGGATTCTATGACAAACAGGCTCTAGACAAATGGCTGAGATTTACCAAAATTAAAGATGAATTAACACCATTAAAAAATTAATATTGAATAAGCTAGGGTGTACAATGCTCATTCTTTTCAGATAATAGTGCAAGAATGGAGCAAGATTCAGATCTAACGTAAAATAAGCCAACATGTTGCTAAAAATGCATACGCTTCAAACAGGTCTGTCTCTGGAACAGAAAGAAATATAAATCACAATCAATTTAAATCAAAGTCCACTGAGTTAAATGTTAGCTTTGTTTATAAGAGTAGACCTTCTATGATTATTTCTTTCAAAGATCAAAAAACACCCTGTCACAGCAAGAGCTATTAGCATGTAGGTAACAATTCTTATGCTGCTCTCTCTCTCTTTCTTTCCATCCCTTTTTTTCTTTTAGTCGAGAGAGTGGAGAAGCTTGCAATGATCTGCTGAGTTACTTGTCTGATGTCATCCCATGAGTAGTGGGATGAGGAAGAGAACCAAGAGCTCCTGACTGCTCACTACCACTCTCTAAGGCAGTAGCATCCTCAGCCACAAGCCCTGACTTTATATTTTGAGGGAACATTGTATGGGTTGCAGAAGAGTAGTCAACCACTGGCTGGCTGAAGACTTTAGGTTTGGTTTATTATTACATTCAGCCACTAAGTAGGTCAGATCAAAATCCACCTGCCTTAACATTCAGTTCTGGGGCATGGTTCCCTCTCTATTACAAAAATGTGCTCATAATGTGTTTTGATGTTCTTCTTACAATTCATAGATTATCAGGTATGAGAAAAGACCTATTAAGATTACAGCATATAATAAACAGTAGTGGGTGCCATATATCTTTGTCTTCTGAAGGTGGTGTTTAGCACATTTTTGATTTAGGCAAACAAAACTCTCTTAGAGGTCAAAAACTATTGTATAGTGACTAAAGATACCAACAAACCCAAAAAAGGGGTAGCTAATACCATGTTTAGGCTCTCATTTAGGAGATTTTGGAGAGAAAAGTGTTACTTAAAAATAACTGCTGTTGACCATTGGAGAAATGAGGAAAGATACTATAATCTCATGCAATCCCAGTTTTGGTCTGTTCCCTTGACCTGGATTAACCTTTTTCCTTTTATCTGTATTTTAATTCCAAACACCTCACTTGAATGCGACTGTATCCACATCTGTGCTAAAAGCTTTAATGAGCAACACTAAGGTCACCGGAAATGTTTGAACTTTATTATTATTTCATACAAATGCTGTAGGGATCCTTGAATCTCCCATAATTATTAGTGGTTTTGGTCTCCAGTGAGAAGTTCAGCATCTGGCTGTAGTAGTTTATTGATTTTTTAAAAATGGTAGTCTTTCAAGAGCCATTTAAAACACATGTTTCTTCTTAACTTACTATTTACAGGCACAGACTGCACAGTACTGGGTCCAACTTTATTTTGCAAACAAGAAGTAAACTGCAAAATGACCTTTATAGTCTTAATGTAAATATTTCTATTTCTTTCTTGAGTGAAAAAATGATAAATTTATACATAGCACACTTTCACTACTCTTATTATATTATTATTTACTACTGTCAATAGACCAATGAAATATCAGTTGGGCATTCTTTCAGTTTATTACATCACAATCAAATGTATTGTTTTGTGAAATCAATATTAGCAAGGACCATGTCCATTTGAATGTGCACACTGTTCTGTAGACTGCATACAGCACATAAAACTTGTTGGCTTTAATCAATGGAAAGCCCCTAGCAGCTAATTATTTTATAAATTATTAAGTATTCTTTTCATTGTTTGTATCCCATTAATACGTAGGCAACTTGTTAATGGACCAGGACTCCAGCTGTTCTGTTCCAGTAGTTGCTCACATAAAAGTGGGTAATTCCCTTACATGGTGGCTTTGACTTACTTTTAAAACCCACCCAAATCGGTTTGGATAGAGGCCACATGGGTGAGACCAATATTGCAACATGGACTGAAAACTGTCAGATAGGATCCCAAAACCTATGAGTATACAGTGAGGGTCAGACTGATAGGTACAGATTAGGGGTATCATGGACAAGAGTATCTGTGAAATGCAGCTCCTGGAATGTATGTGGTATAAAACTGGATACTAGAAAGGTAACAGTGTCATGCAGCAGTGAGTGTGAACAAAATCATGGGTCTAGGACTCAGACTTTCTTAAAATTAAACTTAGAGATTATACCCTGACTTCTTACCTGGAAAACAGACAGCTGTCAGACTACGCGGTCTTGATGTTTGAAGTGTAGAAATTCTTTCTAGGCTTTGATTTAGCTTCAGCTTGCACCTAATGGAGTGGAAGAGCCATAGCCATCCCCTCCAAAAAGAAAGTAGGCAGGGGGAAGACGTTTTGATTGTAACAACTAGGCTTCAGGGGGAAGCTGCGCTAGTGGCCAGGATCCCAGTACAAAAGGGCTTCTGCATCTTTATACATGATTATTGCAGTAGTTGCCTCAAAAGTCAAGTTCTAAAGTCTTGAAATTGCAGGATATTAAGGATTGCTAAGACCGGTTAAAAGGGACTAAGGCTTTTCACTGCTCTGAATCTAGTCCACTTCAGTACTGAGGAGTGCCTGAAAGTTAATCCCATGATGAATGGTCTTTACAAAGTTGGCTGGTTCTGGTCCACATCAAAACTAGCATTAAACAGCAGTCTCAATAAAAGATCAGAGCCAACTTAGGCTATCACCCTTGCAGATTGTGTTTGGGGTGCATTCCTGGGGCTCTGGGGGAGGCTTCTAATGCCACTAACTTCTTTCCTTTTCACATGCAAAGAGATAAAGATGGCAAGTTATCAGAGAGTGAAGCAATAACACCAAGTGTGTCCTGAAGACTAAAGGAACAGTGTAGGCATCACTCTGAAATAACATGAGATAAAATTACTCTCAATAAGACAAAAACACAATGTATGTTAAGAAGACATAGGTTTCCCCTAATTAATCCCATTCTGAATAACTTTGTACTTTTTCCACAATTTTTTTTAAATGTTTTCATTCTGAAAGAGATTAACAAGATGAAAAATTTTTGCCTCAACAGATAAACTTCTGAAAAGCTGCAAGTTTCTGCAAAAGGAACTTAACATTGGATGTGTCATGCAGTTCTATGACCAGGAACTACTGCATCGCCTGTGTCCATTATGAATTAAAATTAATAATTCCTCACTTGCTTACAATGAAAATATGGCTTTAGAGAATTAAAATGCAAATTTCAATAAAGTCAAGATTTACTAAACTAAACAAACTCCTTTTCTCCCTTACTCTTTAAAATTACCCATAGTTTTCTCACTTTGGACTTGTCAAGCTTTTCTCCCATTGTGTTTCTAAATTCCTCTTCTACAGCTTAATATAACACATTAATTTCATTTTTAAAAGTCAGAGTACTCCAATTTAAGTTCAATACTAAGCTTGCTATGTACCCAGAAATACTAACCATTCAAAAAGCTTTTTCAATGAAGAAAGTTTTGCCTTGAAACCTGAGGAACCTCCAGGATTCAACAATTCTACTTCAAGAGACCTGCATGTCAAGCCTGAGAATAACATCTTGGCAATCAGTTTGAAAACATAGTGAAGACATGGTTAATAGTTCTATACAAATAAGCAGCAACATTCATAACAGTCATTTAAATGTTCATAAAAATGGTTCATGGGAATGTATAACTATAATAATACAGAAAAACTTACCATATTCAAGGTTGGATCTACCTGTGAGCTGAAGCAAATACTAGTGTAGATCCTCTGGGCAGAGAAGAGAACCCCTCATACCTGCACATGCTGCACCAACACACTATGCACTGCAGCTGTATGAAACCAGTGGAGCTATCAACATACATGACATGGGTTAACTGAAACCAGAGCTCTGCATTCTCTTCTCTTAAAAGAAGAGGGACACCAGGGATTTTGTTTGTTTGTTTTATTTTATAAATCAATAGCTTTATAAACTTACAAATAAACCAAATATATTATATTTGTGTTGAAATATCATTTCAAAGTTTTACACTAAAAATTATTTTGAGTTTAAAGCTAAGTTTAGGAAACATTTAAAACTCCAAACACTGTAATTACAAAAAACAGGTTTCCCTATCTTGTTCTTTAAAGAATACTATCAAATTTAAAATTAGATCCTTGGACTGAAGGAAAGCAAAGTAAACAAAAAAACAGGATAGAATAGTAACGTAATTTTTAAAGATCTGAAACCTCTTTATTTAGTCAAGGGTCAAAGTTACAAATCTTTATTCTCTTTGATTGGGGAAACTTCTGACTAAATGTTGACTGTCATTCAAAATACTACTTGGATTTTAAGCACAAAAACATACTTCACCAGGGAAATTCAGAGTGCAGGGATCAAAGCCTTTTTACCGTGTAGCTCTCATGGAAATAAAATGCTTTTCTGAATTGGGGCTTTTTCAGCTGGACTCTCTTCCCATCAAAGTACACCAGATCAGTAGTGAACTGAAAGAGCAGGGAATCCAAACTAGATGCTTTTAACAATGTTGATTAAATTAAACTATATGAAGCTTAAAATCAAATGTACCAAATAGTAATGATTCAACACAGTGGTTGCCTGGTCCTGAACACAGTTTAGTATGCCAGCACTTCTCAACCATTTCCATGGAAGTACCCTTGTTGCCATTCACACAAGAGAATGAGTGAGTCTTCATTACTATTAGTTCCCCCTAACCTCTGGAAATGCCTATTTTCCAAGTTTATTCTGAATTCAGAACAAATGTGATTAGGAAACAGACTCAACAATTCAAAACCACAAGCAAAAATCACTTTAGAAGATAAATAAGCAGTAGCCCTCTACACAACAGAGCACTATCATTTCTGTAATTCTGACACTGTGGACTCAATGTTCTTACAGTTTACACCAACATAAATCAGAACTAACTTCACAAAGTTTCTCAAGTGAGTAACTGTTTTAGGTAAGAGTCTTTCAATACTTTTTCCCATATTGGACTACAGAGCTGGTAAAAAACTTACAATATCCCATACCTTTCTGTCAGGATTCAAAAAGATCTCATAAAAGCAGAATAGTAAGCACACAAATTAATAACATTTCCCACTATTATCCAGCTAATGAATTACAAGGAATATTAGTGATGGGCACTGTAGCAAAATTTAAAGGAGGTGTCCAATAGTTACAGTAGCAGGCTTCAAAGACAGAGGACTGAGAGATCCCCTACAAGTAATAAAAACATCATTAGTAATTTAGCTGATTTCCAAGTATCTTCCAAAACATTCTGAAAAAGGCCTTAGGAGGTCAGGACAAGTGGTGAAAATCGCTTGATATCACAGAACATTCTGAGTAGAAAAGGACTCACAAGGATCATTATGTCCAAACTCTTAAATGAATGGCCTGTAGAAGGATCAAACCCTCAACCTGGGCCTTCTCAGCACCACACTCTGACTAACTGAGCTCATCTCATTATAAACAATTAAGCTACAACTCTGGATACAGGAGAGCTTTATAAGAGAGTTAGTTCTTAGCAAATAACTGGAGGGGAACTGTAGCTGTTAGAAAGCCAGTTACAAGAATAATTGGTTTAGTTTTCCAGTTGTTCCCTTGGATTTAACAGCCAGCATAGATCAGTTGAGTGGAAGTCGGTCCAAACTGAGGTGGTTTTTTGGGGTTTTGACCCACTCCTGTTCTTTTGGAACAGTAACTGGCTGCACTTCTGTGCTCGCACTAAGTCCTATATAATGGACCAGGTTTTGGTGCCAGACACATTTCTGTAAGGCAAGGACAGCTCCAGCATGTACCTCTTCATGAGGCTGAAAGCAGACACAGACCCATCTCCTCAGTCCAGAAATAATCCTGTTATGCTCTGAAGGACCAGTGTAGACTGGGAAACAAAATGGAAGAATCACCTCTCCCCTCAAATGTCACCCACCATCAATAACATATGCCCACAAATCATCTTCCAGCACACCAAGTCTGAGAAATTCAAGATCCATTTGGTACTTGCTCACAGAAGCAGATAAAATAACAACTCAGGTGAAGTTCAAGAAGCTACCCTGGCCGGTCAGCAACACCGGGGAGAGGCATACAGTATCCATGAACAGTATTTTAATAAAAACATTCATCTTGAACTGATTTTTCTACATCTTCTTTCTGCAGTTTCTGCAGCTGTCCTTGTGACCCATTTTCTAGGCAGTTCCTAGACTCCATGTGTGTGTAAAGACAACTTGACTACTACTCACAACAAGCTCCATTAGAAAATATTTATCACTGATAAATCGCCCACTTGTCTGCTTTCCCCTCAGTGTCCTTTTAGCAGGCAGTTAATGAAGTTAGCAGCAGTGATAATTTATAGAGTACTCATTGCTAATGTGTTGCTCACAGTAACTCTTCCAAGCAGAGATGACAGGGAAGGAGTGGCAAGGATTTTCTGGTTTGTTTTGAGTTCTGGGGGTTTTTTCTAAAGCAAATTTTAATGAAAATATGTTGTTTCAGTTTTGTGAGTTCCCATTCTCTGCTGACTTCCTCCTTTTCCCTCTCAAACCCAGGCTGCTTCTAGTCTGGCTGCATCAGCAGGCTGGCTGGGGCAAGATTGCAGGCCTCCCTTTCCAGCAGAAGCTTGGGATGGATGGTCCAGGGAACCTGGGGAGGGCCCTTCACCATTCCCGTGGGTTGACATGATTTCTCAGCAACAGAGACCTCTTTTTGATGTCCTTGTTCTGTTTCTTCTTCCGCCAAAGTTTCTGCTGCTTTGTCATATGTTACAGGCTGTTCTTCCACTGGAGAAAAGACAGATCTGTATTACTGAAAGCCATTTGAGAAGTTTCAGAACAGTTAAGCTGAAAGAAACATAATGGCAGCTTTGAGAGAAGAAAGCTATGAAAGGAAGCACAGAATCAGGTCCTGAAAAATTGCAATACCAACTCATGTCAAAAGAACAAAAAACCAGGCAAAGTCAAGAACTTGCTTCAGATTTTTAGAAATTACTTGTCCAAGGCAAATGTCATGGTTTTCTCTTCTAATACATAACAGGGAAAGGTATGCCCATAACAAGAAGACTATCCACCTGGCACAGTTAAAGTCCCTGCTTCAAAGGCAAAAGATCTTAGAATTATTCACTGACATGGTATGAGGATTTTCTTTAGCATGTTAGAAATAATATCAGATTATTCACCAGTCTTGCTGTCTAAGGTTGTTGAAACACTTTTGCTAAAATTTTCAGGTAAAAATCAAACATGTGTCATGGGAAATTTCTGTTCCAATATCTGCATGTGATAAAACTGTAAATGAAAACAGATTCTCATAGTGGGAAACATCAGTCTTCTTTCGCTGGACAGTACACTTCTACACATGTTCACAATATTACTCCAACTAAGTAGATGTGAGGTATATTGTCTACTGATGAATAAAATTACTACCCAAAGCATGTTTAAGGACAGGATTGGCAATTCTGAAAATCTTGCAAGATGCCTGCCCATTCAAGTATCCTCAAACATTTGTCTTTGCATATTTCTAAGTGACTGCGGCAAATTAGCTTCTCTGGTAACTTCCGCAGTGAGGAAGAATATATGGTACATCAGACAAATGGTTAAGGATATCAGTCTTTCTCCATCAGTTATCACCATCTGAGCCATTAAGAGATTCAGTTGCCACCTGTAAGGCATTATTTTCTTAAAATTCAGAATGGTAAAGCTGGTAACTTGTGGGTCATGGAAGCCTGTTGTGTGCTTCATGCTGCCTGCTGCCTCTGGACCAAGGATGGGAGGCACATCTCCTTCATTCATCTCATAATTTTTTAAGCACCAAACACTCCCCAGACAGTCAAATACCTTGCTTAATACAAAAAAAAGAACCGCACCTGCCACCTGGACTCCTCACACTTTCTCAGTTATCCTGCTTGAACGAATATGGATTATCAAAGTACACTGTTCCATGGATATACATTACCCAATAGTATAATGAGCATAACCTCACTTGCAAACCTGCGAAGGTCTATATGGATGCAAAAATCCAATATTATTCTATCACAAGAAGCATCTGGCTTTTTCTGAGTGTGAAAGCATTATTGAAGTGTAGTTTCTCATGACTAATTTGCAAAGTGAAGGACTGTGTGGTCTCTTAACAGCAATACAAACACGGCATCTGTGGTACCCAGCAGCTTTAAACAAGCCAGAAATAAAGTTTTGATTTCTCCATCTCCTTTATCAGCCACTGCTCCTGCTGGTACAAGGTGAGGAGAGATCTAATACAGTAGGAAATCCTACTCACCAGGTTCTGAAGGACAGGCAGGATGAGGATCTGCTATCTCACACTCAATTAGGTCAACGACTTTAGCCTCCAGAGGACTGTTACACTCCTTAACAACTGCAAACTGCAAATACATACAATATGCACAAAATATGCAGAGCCCAAATTAATATAAAATTAAATGGTTTCCTGAAACCCAAGAGGCAAGCTGGAATGGCCACACACTTTAAAACAGAGAAAAAGATCACCCTGGCTTCTGGGATGCCTCTTCCCCTGCAGATAATTAAACATTTGAGTTGACGACAGCCCTAGTCTTTCTTCACAAAGCACACAGTCCCAGTCTAGTAAAGAACTATCAACTCTCTTGCCTTGCAAATCAGCATTTCCAGGTGCAAGAACAAAAGTCCATGAAAATCAACCCTCTCCATAGTATTGAGGGCCATTTTTGAAGTATTAAATAGTTCCACAGTAATCCAGACAGCAGGAAACAGTGTCAAACACAGGGAAAAATGTAAGCCTCCCTTTCTGACTCTTAGCACCACCTGGGGCATGTGGTTCTGTTATCTCATGGTGACAGTGAAGTCAGAATATGAGACCCTCTGGAGGAACATGCTGAAAAGACCAGGGGGAAAACAGAAAAAACAGGGGTAGAGGAAAGCAATGTGAAGCACTGTGATGAAATTGTACAGAGAGAAAGAGGAAAACCCAGCAAACAGACAAGATTTAAAGAGCAGACACAAGGAAGAGAAAACATCTGTAAATAAGATGTTTCAACAGAAGGACTGACAGATTCAGGGGTTCTGGTGGATAACTGGTGGATTTATGTGGATAGAGCACAGATGTAGCAGGTATGCCTTTTTAGGCATCAGTTCATTTACATAAAATCTGTAGGCTTACAGCTGCTAACCCACATGTGACAGACCCTCAGAGGAGATTCGGCTACACATAGATCTGCAAAATATGTTTGACTGTAAAAAGCAAAACACTTGGATGAAAAGTCTCAGAAAAGCACCAAAATCCGGGCATGTGCAGAAGTTTATCAGTGCTTATATATCAGGCTTACATACCTGTCCTGGCTTATGGCACTCTAATATGAACGTGGAAATTATATTTAGGCATACTCTTAACAAAATGTACCCTCACCTGGCAGAACAGAAGTAAACAGAAAAGTGAATGATACTTGGAAAATTTATAGATATATTTTCAGTATTACAGCACCTAACATTTGCTCTGTGTGACAGCACAAAAGCTTTTTATCCTCTATATTAACCTAGATAGGCAAGAACAAGAAAGACTTTGCACTCTCTCTCACCAGTCTCACAAGTGAGCAGCAGCACTGTGGACTACCAAAGGAGTAAAATTCATTTCGCTCATGAGTTCTTTACAGTTACTGTATAAACATTTTCCAATGCCATTACAAAGTCCTTTGTTAAGATCATTGATGTTGTGTAGATCAATAGCACCCAAAAACCTATCCTAGTACCTTAAGAGTTGAGAAATTATGGAGTTTTCTGTCCCGGATGTAGTATAACCTCTGTTTTAAGTAAAGCTCTTCAATCATCCACTTGAAGAGAACAGTAGAAATGGACAACTTTCCTTCTTCAAGCAGTTTTTGGCAACTCTACCATTTCTAACCTGAATGCATGCAGGCATGAAGCCCTAGTGAACTTATTAATGGCTACATCAGCACAGAGAAAATCACATGTATGAAAAGAGAGGAATCCATTACTGTGCAAGCAGCAATAATTAGCGAAGGGTCAGTGATTTCCCCTTCCAGTCTGCAACAAGCCATTTGCAATAAATTACTTTATTAATGTATTTGGTGTCTCCCAGTGCATGTTGAAATGTAACATGAGGGTGTAATAGATGACTAGGTTGAATTTGTTTTTGTTTATTCAGTCCATTGCTTAGCTGTTTAAGTACCCCTATATTCAGCAAAAATGTCATTGGCAACTAGCATTCACTACAGGGCCAACAGGAGGTGGGGAAGCAGCTGATGGCCTGCAGACCTCCTAAGGCACTGCTCCCAGGCAGTGAGCTGTTCTCAGTCCCAGCAAATGTTTCTGCTTTTCCCAAACTGAGGTATTTTGCAAGCTGTGGATTTTGTCTCTGCTGTGAACAAATGATGGCATCACCATAATTCAGCACATTTGCTGTCCAGTACCTGGAGGAAAAGTGCTGGAAATAAAAGGTCCACGAGGGTATGCAGTTGACAAGCTAAGGAACAGTATGTCATAATCAGGGTCAAGTCAATTCAGCACTACCAACATATGTTTGACAGTGCCTTTCAGAGGCTACCCACTCACAAATCCTGCCAGACACTCTGTCTAAACCATTTGTGAGGCCATTCTGAGAAAGGAGTCTCAGACTGAGCACAGAAGTGGCCACAGATGCCAGTGATGTCACTTGTCAATTTCAAGTGCCAATTGCAATCCCCTAGCAGTGTAGTGACATTCTAATGCCAGTGAGAATCAGGTCCTTAGACCAGATTTTATGGAGCCAAATGCAGCCTCAAAAGTGGCATCAGAAACAGGCCTGTACAACCAGAGCATGGTGGCATTTTTACTTACATCAATGTAATATTAATATTTCATATATCCTCCCAGGCTGCCCAATAAAATCCTGGTTGTTTTTCTCTACAAGGCAGCAGATTCTAATACAAGACATTTAATTTTATCAAACCCCAAAATAAAAGTTCAACATCTCATGTAGCACAGACAATACTTGGCTTCCAAGAAGCCTTTTTTACAGAGGCCATACTTTCCTGTGAAAATAACTCTGTGATATGCCATGTCATCACATTGCCATTTCCTTAATTTAGAACACAGTTCCCCAACTGTTGTGTTCAAAGCTAACAATAACACTGGCTAATGGTTGCAATACATCCAGGCAGCTGTGAACTTTGAGGGATAACAATGAGGTAAGATGAACTGGGGTTCACAGTAAAGCACTTTATGACTCTAACAGTTATTTAATGTATTTAAGATGTGAATTATTTGATGGATAATCCCAAGTGGATCCCTAACAGTCTTTGATCCTTCCTGATTCTCTCTCCACTCTACATTAATATAGTTACCAGAGGCTTGTTGCTAGTAGGTGTCACATTCTCATTGTCAGCACCGCTGCTGGCATCTCTTATGGCTTCTGCATAGAGATTCTTCTTATACAAATTTTGACTTCTGCACCAGAACAAAAGATGAAACAAATTATTTTGCTTTGGGAGGAACAGATGCTGGGGTTTTTTCACTTGTTATTCTTTCAGTATTTACTGAAGGGACATATATTTTGTTTCCTTTCAGTAGTTTGAAAGGGTACATTCCTTTCACCACAATTGCAATTACCACACAGTGGTTAAAACAAACAGCTTGTCAGAAACAGAAGTCAGTAAGACGTGAACAAAAGCTTGTTCTAACGTGCCATCTGTAAAGGATCATTCATTAGAATGAACAATAGGTCTCATAATTTTAACTAGACCCTTCCATTTTCTCATACTATTCTATTTATAATACATTCCTCTTACAAAGACTTGTTTCAGCCAATACAATGAAGAGCATTTGTGGGTGAAGCTCAGAAATAAAAATCTAACTGTATTTTTGTACACTATTGGTAGTTACAATTATGAAAGTCGCTTCTGTATTCATCTGCATCATTCATGAAAAGAAACCCTTTTGGATATTAATATGAAATAAACAAACAGAAAGCCTCAACAAGCTTGGAACTAAGACCTTCCAGGAAAAATGCATGACCAACAAAATTAGCGTAAGGGGAAAAAGCCACGAGTTCAATCTGGAGTTGGAAAAAGCATGAATAATCAGCTCTAAGTGGCTATTTCTATAAATTCAAAAATTGTTATTTTTGCAGTTAAAGAGCAATCACTTACATGACAGTATTAAAAGCCCATATAGGCCCAAACATAAAATTTTAGTTTACACTGCTTGAGACCCAAATCAGTACATCATTATTCAGTTTGCATACATGTTTTTTTTTCCTCCTAGGCATCAGCTAACGAAATTAATGTAACATTTTTCAAACTCTGGAAGTCTCAGGTTACAACATCCTTTTACTTGATCTATTTTTTAAAAAAATTCATAGATATGTACCAAAGAAAATATGAATTTTCCTTTTATTTAGGAATTTTTCTTTTCTTTTCTATAG
Source organism: Myrmophylax atrothorax (assembly GCA_026770055.1). Lineage (NCBI taxonomy): Eukaryota > Metazoa > Chordata > Aves > Passeriformes > Thamnophilidae > Myrmophylax > Myrmophylax atrothorax. The sequence goes on along the minus strand of JAOXXN010000471.1, from coordinate 25,849,646 downwards.
CTTTTATATAGTAACTGGGAAAGGGTATATACCATCATCATCATATGTTGCTCTCTTCATGAAAATACTCTGTAAATAAACTTTGATTTAAAATGGAAATATGAAAGCCTTTTTCCACCATTGACATTCTGCGAGATTCTCTATAAAATATTTCTGTGTATTCAAACATAAAAAAAAAAGTAATTGTCTTCAGTAGAGCATAAAACAGGTGCTGCTAATATAAAATCAAACAGATGTCAGGTCTGAGAATATATCCGCTGAGCAGAATGCTGAGAAATAAGACAAATTTGTCCATTTTCACTTTTCCTGACATCGTGGCAAGGCTGCTGCTCATGTTTTGCCATTTAGGTTCTGCATTGCAGCTCACAGTGCTTACAAAACTCAAGCCTGTTACTCAAGAGTTATAAAATCCATTGCACAGAGCTCACATACAGGCAGTCCTCAGCAGGATGCCTGGTTCAAGAGGATCACTAGTTCTGCATCTTACTGTAGAGTGCCCAGACTAACAGACGTCAGAAAGACTTGGTGGGCACGGGTATCTTCATGTTCAACTGAGCACAAGCAGATGAGGCAGTGAAATCTAGTTGACCAAGCATGGGCATGTGGCAAAGAATTTCTCAATCCTAATCACAGTCCTCCTGTCATTTGAGGTGCAGGAATTGTCAGTGTTAAATCTACGATTCTTTTTTTTTTCCCCTGTGTAAAAGAATTTTTCCTTGCTTCCCAAGGAAGATAAAAAGCTTGGCATATTATACAATCAGACTACATAAACCTAATATTAAGAATAACACAGTGCCCTTCAGCAGATGACAGTCATTGAACAAAACAACACAATACTTCAGTAAAGCTTGGCCTTCAGTTCACACATCTTTCAGATTGGCAGGTGCAGACCTCCAGCTTCATCTCCTTCAATTAAAAGGAGATAGGCGTCTACATTCACAGGGGAAGGAACAGGACTACTGCTGACTTAATCAGTACATTTCAAAATACAGTAGATTATGTGGAAAAGTGATATAGCAATTTCAACCCAAATACTGATTTCCAGGCTCCAGTTAAATAGGGATTTTAGATCAGTGGTTTAATTTTGATCTAGTTATGCTAGTAATAGCTGCAGTTCAAGTTCAGTCAAGCATGTAATTGAAAACTTGTTGTGGTGGTAAATAGTTCTATTGATCAAAAGCATTTGGCAAGATAGAAACATAAACCAGGAAGAAATGACAAAAGAGAGAGGAAGGGAAGAAATCTAGTGTCTTCAGAGCTTAAAAGAAGTCATATTCTGGGGTTTTTTATGACAGAATATATGAAATATATGGGAAATATAAGAATCTCCTTTTTTCTATTCTGTATGCATCCACTGATTAAAATCTGAATCCCAGATTATGAGAGCAAACAAGGCTGCTCTTAGCTTTAATTCTGGACCTCTATCACAAGTTAATAGAAAATAGGAAACATTGGTAGCTTCTCTACTGTTATGGAATAAATATGCCAAGAACCTTCAAATAAGAATGAAAAATATTAGTTTCCATAGTTAATTTCTTTTGTAACTGAACATTTTATGTTTAGGAAAGTCTAATTTTGAAATTGATCTAAAGCACAAACAAAAATCCTGCAGCAGAGGGCAGGTCAACATGCAGCAGGAGACTCTTGATTTGGCTTCTGTCTGGCTTTTTGTATGCCTACTTTTAAATATAAATATGCCTTTAAACAAGCCTCTGAGGATAGCTGTCTGCCAAGGTCATGGTCAAAAGACTCTAACTTATTAAATACTTTATACTTTCCAGCTTAAGGAGCATCGATGACATTTAATTTCACATCAGACTGGGTTCTTCAATAGTGACTGTAGGGATTCTTTTTGCCACAAGAAGAATCTGAAACCTGCACAATTCCTTACAGCCATGGAAAATACCAGGGAGTACTTTTACAACAGATGTGCTTAGGCTCACATCATTGATTTTACTCTTTCTACGGCCAGGAAAACTGCTTTCATGTTCATTGCTAGAACCATCACTGTGACTGTTTTGGAAGGTTAGTAGGCTGCTTTTCTCAATGTAAAGGAAACTTTCAGGTGCCACGCTACACTGAAAGGGAAACAAAAGCAAACTAAAGGGATAGGTAGCAGAGAAGAGCCAAACCCTATCATGAAAATTTCAGGCATCTAGAGCCCTTAAGGGAAACCAAGGAGGAAGCAAATAGCATTCTCCTGAAGTCTCTCATCAATACAAATGATGGCTCCTCTGCAAACCTATTAAGTCCTGTTCCTCTTCCTTCCAGGTACACGTTGCTCACTAAAACCAATATGAGTTCTGCAGGCCAGGGACATGTCAGAACTTTTTGCATTATTCATAGCAAAATAATATCAAAGATGATACAGCAATTTCCATCAGCTGAGGATCAGCTCACGTCCTTCACCATGAGCACTCTGTGAAAGTCAGCAGCAACTCAGTGCCTGTGCCGCACAATCACAGCACATGTTTGGCAGCAGTACCTGTGGCAGTAGGCAGCCAGGAACCCCAGCAGCAGCAGCAGGACCAGCACTGCTACGCACACGGTGATGGTGATGTTCCGCATCTTGGCCCGCTCGGCATGCTGCTGCTCCCACCACTCCAGGTCGCTGAACTGGCACCGCTCCCCCACGTAGCCTGTCACACAGCTGGCAAAGGAAGGGAGCACACTTTGCAACTGGTAGCAGAGGCAAAAACCCACACCATCACTTCAGTTGCCTTGTGTATTGATTTACCATTGGCAACTGCTACAGAAATATCAAGTTGAATATAGTAGTGACAAAGACAAAAGTACTTTAAAGGAATGCTGTCAAAACCTGTAGAATTCAGTATTAAAACTACTTTATTTCGGTTTTTTATTGTTATTAAGTCACCTATAGGATTTTATAGTGAGATTATGATTTTCAGATTCCAATGGGTAAAAAGTAGGAAAAAATAACTTTCTCTTAAATCCTGCTGTGTGGTTAGTGTTTCCCTAAGATTTTCCATTTAACTCCTTCCAGCAGCAAGCTTCCCTTTCTTTCAAGTAGGCAATATAGGACTTACATTTTCAGAGTGATCTGGTTAAGGGAATTGAATTTTAATCTGAATATTTATTTTACAATAAAAGGTGAACGAAAGTGTTTTAAAAAACTCTCACACAGGTTAGAAATACCCTCAAAACCTAGTTTTACTACAATCTTCTTCTGTAGGCAGTTTTTGTTTATTTGTTTGGGTTTACCATTGTAAACACAGCACAGAAATATCTTATCAACGCATGAAACTCTCAAATCAAAATTACTAGGAAATGAGAAATACATCACAAAGAATCCCAGCCTAGTTCTACTGTGTGAGATGAGACACATAAATAATAAATGGAAAAAAATGAGGAGTCTATTCAATCCATAACAATCTTTCAGCAACATAGGTTCAATTTCTCACAATTCTTACTGGTCTAATTTACTTAAGTCCAAGAGCTAGTCAAATAAACAAAGAAGCAGGATTTGACCAGCAGCAGCTTTTACATAATGTTCTGAAATCATTTTATTAGCAGTCATTATTAAATCAGCTACATTCTGTCACAGTTCAGAACGTATACATGCAGGAAGGCAGAAAAAATGCTGGTTTTAACGTTAGATCACAATGAGTTTCAAACACACTGAAATATCTACTTTCTAGTGAAATATCTTTTATTAATTTAAATATGAATCACATTTGGCACATAATTTTTGCTAGGTATTTTGGCTAGATAACATTTTTCCATTACTTCGTATTACTAGTTAAAGTACTAGAGCCTACATGAATGAATGCTGCCATCTAGTGAGAATTCATCAAGGTCAGAAGCCAACAAGGTACACACACAGACCCTGGCCCCCAAGAGCACAGCTAAGCATCGTTCCTCCTTAGTTTTTTTAACTGCTTCCACTTCAAGAACTGAATAATATGTACATTTAGATTCTTATTATGCACTAACACCTAACAAACAAAAGAAAAATGTGTGATCCAGTTTGAAAGTTCTGCAGTTTTAGACTCTTTGGTTTCAAAAGGAGAAACTCTATGAGGTAAAAAAAGACGAGAGTTTTCAACACCTCTAAAATTTACACCAAAAATTCACAACAAATACCAGAGGTGACTAGGAACCCATCTCCTGTAATGTCTTCACCTAAGGGCTTTGCTGAGCTTAGGAAAGCCGTGGCACAAAGCATCTACTTCATTCCCTTGTATGTACATGAGATACATTCTTCTCATATTTCTTCAGATACAGAGGTCTATAGGCAGGGGAGACCACTCATATTTGAAAATAAGAAAGCCTAGGATGTGACACTGCTTGCAGTGCAGGGAAGACCTGGGGGCATGGTAAGTCAAAAAAACCCTTCAGCACAAAGCTTGCTCTCCTCACTCCAGAGTTATACCAGGACCACCTGAATTACTGAGGCATAGAGGGAGATTTGCCTCCTATGGGGCAGCATCCACCCCTGCACAGGTCCTCATTTGTCAGCTGAGGCCTCAGGGGAGCAGGCAGGCATTTGTCCCACTGTAAACACTTTTATGCTTTATTTTGAAGAAAGATACAGCATTGATTCAAATACAGTCGAGTTACAGACTTGAACACCAGCATTAAAAGTTTTGAAGAAGTGATTACCCCATGGGACTAGACTGCCACATTGACCAGGCTAAGGCTGACTTTGCAGAGATGAGATTCTCCTTGCTTTTATCACCTGCATTTGGAGAACCCAGAATTAGCCTTCACAAAAGTATTGAGGGGGGCAGTAGGTCTCATTGCTGCTCTCCCTGTTTTTAAGAGTGCCATTATGTTGCATCCTTTCTGCCAGGGACCAAGACTCTGCAAACTGTAAGGGAAGATACTGACACCAGAATCTCTCGTCTCAATCAGAGCAGACAAGTCAGAGCTGTCCTCTTCCACCCCATTGAATGCTACACACGAACAGCAAGGCCAACGGGGAGGTACAAGCCAGCACAGTATGTACAGGAGAGACAGCAAGCACCTCTTTTATAAAGCCATGAGCATTAAGTCATTTAAGAACTTACCTCCCATTTCCAAAGCAAAGAATCAAGGGCTTAGGAAACAAATCCAATCCTACTATTAATTGAAATGGGTGTGAACAAAGTGGCTACATACTGAAACGTACAGCAATCACAGAAAACAGGAGAGTCTAATCCTAATTGCTATCGTGATGGACAAACTCTTCACTGCCTGCACTTAATTAAGGGTAGCACCAAATGCGTGCCATTCATCAGCACAGAAAACAAAGATTTCTGTACTTACTTGCAGGCATAGTCTTGTAGATCAGACACATAATTGCACACTCCACCATGAAGGCAATATGACTCGTATGAAGGAGGGCATCCTACAATATCCCTTTGCACAGCATGTGTAGAGTATTCATTGCTGACAACAGTTGGGGGAACAGTAGATTCTGAAACAGAGAATTTCACAAGGACATCTTAAACCTTTGGCCACCTTGGCAACAAAAGAGTTCCAGAACTTCAAGGTACGAAAGTAGGTAAAAATATCTAATTTCTATTAATGACTTGTGTTTTGCCTTTTTGCTTATGTTGTTATCAAATTTAGGCACACAGAAACTTAGATCAAGTTACTAAATTCATTTGATTTTAGATTTGCAATGAAAGAGCCACAGACTAAATTCTGTCTGTTTAGATGTGTGAGTCCAGCTCTGAAGAAAAGTTGCACCAATGGTCTAGGTGGTTACATTTAAATGATTTTTGCTGCTTATACAGCTTTGAGGTATGGTAAATCTCTCTCTACCATGCATGAAGTACCAGAGTCAGAGGTACAGGTGAAGGGTGACTGTATTTCATGCCCTTGGATCTCAGACTCAGAAGTTTTCACATACAACTTGTCATTCTTATGCAGATTACTTCTAGACTGTCGCCATCCAGTTGATTTTATCTGTGTGTGATGGCAGATTACATTTTTTATTATTTCAGGCTAGCTCAGGTACAGATAACAACATCAGTGGGGAAGGAGGGAACTCAGTTCTCCAGAGGGCTCTGTAGCCTGCTCTGAATTGCACACGCTGTCACCTACACAGCTATACAAACTAGCTGGTTTTAAACATAGCACTAATATATCTGCACACCATGACCCAGAGTGCAGACATGCCCTTACAGAAAAGGAGTGTTTTCTTGCCTACATTGATGCTATATCAAATCTATAGGCCAGAATAAAACAGCTACATGGCAAAGAATTTCTAACAGTATGGCTTAGAAGAAATACACCTATTTGCTTTCATACTATTATGGGATCAGTTTTATGAATCACACAAGTTTTATTGCATCATGACCTTCAATGACATTTGTTTTTTAAAATTTCATTTGCAGGAGAACTGCCACGGCAAAGAGCCTGAATGGAAAGGGATGAATGGACCCCAGGTGTGCGTGCACTCTGCAAAGGAAATTGCATCTTGCTGTAAGAGCTAAAACAGTAAGAATAGTGTATTAACACCCAAGAAGACATGGGATCAGAATGGCAGATGAGGGACCTAGAAAGCATTACTTCCAAGTCATTAATCATTTAAAATCATCATTTTCTGAGTGACAACCGAAACTACTGAAAGCTTAAGTAACTGAAAAGGTGTTCTATGTAAGAAAGCCATAATTTCCTTCTGGGTTTCTGCAGAAATAGATCTGTGACAATCCCAGTGCTCCTCCATCATCAGACAGTCACTTGATGTGGAGTAAAATTCACCCTGACCAAGGGGGTTGACACAGAGCAAGACAATGAGTTGCTTAGCTCCACATTTTCTGAGAATGTTGCTGCCACATTGAGGCACTGAAATGAGGGTCAGATAGTCACTAGTACTGAACATTTAGCAACTCTTTCCAGTAAATCAGTAATCAGACTTTCTAAAGAGTTTCAGAGCCCTTTAGAAAATTTAGTAACTGAATCTGAAAGACAAGCTTTTTCTGAAGAATCAAATGAGACTTAAATTATGTGCAGTTTTTGTGCTAGCCTTCTGCAGAAGGAAGAAAGGCACAGAGAGTTTGAAAAATGACACAGACTGAAATTACCTCCAAAAATGTTACTTCGAAGGAGCATTTACTTCTGTCGTTGATTGTAAAGGCCAGTAGATAGATTGGTTGTTCCACTTAAACAGTAAAAATTAGTGCTGAATATCTTAATGCAGATATTTCCAAACTAAACTCAGATCTAGTCTCCTTAGTCCACCTCAAAACAGCCTTCTCCTAAAGCAATGCTAAGTGGATCCACAATCTGGTCAGTACGTCATTATATAGGGATACCTTAGTTTCCCAGTACAACAATTTATCCAAGAACACAGTTCTTAATGAAGGGCCACATCATTTTATTTGCTCACTCTGTTTACTCACTGCAATTGATGCCAGTTCCAGAAGCATGATCAGCACACGAGCAAGTGAAGTTTCCTTCTGTATTTGTGCAGGTCATGTTCTCTCCACAGGTGTGGGACCCCATCTTGCACTCATCAATATCTGTCACCCAAAGAGTCTGCAGTTAGAAGAATGAAATGACTCAGAGCATCGGTTAAAAGGGCAGCAGTTGCAGCATGGCAGTCCCCTGGCAGGGGGAAAAAGCACCAACAACCTCCCTCTGCAAATATGCCTTCATGGAGAACCGAACGGAAAAGTAACCAGTGTAGCAAGTGATCACAGCCTCACCAGCCTCTCAGAGCATGCTATGATGCTGCAGAGGCTCTCCACTTGAAGAATGAAGGAAAACCTTCCTTGTAAAATGTAATAAGTACAATACAGTTGAAAAGAAGACTTATTTGTACCAGATATATTCTCCTGGCATCACTAGCCATAGCTTGTACCCTGGTATTCTTGCAGTAGCACAGCACAAGGGTTCGGGAGTGAGGAGCTGCCCACCACTGTATCACCCACTTCGTTCAGCCTAAACAAAAATTTCAGGCAGAAGGAAAGGGTCTGGAAACCTACAGATTTACTCAGTTTGTGCAAACACTTCAATGAGTGAGGATCTGAATTACTATGAAGAGGCTCCCTGATTACAAGAGTTTCCAGGCTCATATATACCTCTCAACCCCTTCTGCTGCACACCCTCTCCTTGCCTCCATGCCTTCTCTAGCAAAGCACGGGGCAGCAGCTCCTGCCAGGCTGGCACCTGCCAGGCTGGTTCCTAAGTGTCCAAGCACCTGCTCAAAGATGGAACCTTTGAAAGCGTTCACATACCAGAGTTTGTCAGCCTCTGATTCATTTTATTAACTGTCAGTAGAATACTTGTGCCAGATCCACTTTGGGGAATCACAGATATACTACCCCTGTTTTTGTGACATGATTGCTTAAACCACTGGGAAATTTTCTAAAATAAAAGTAACAGGATATGGCTCAAAACTGTATAGAAAAAGCATTTTTAAAAGCAAAAAAACCAGGAACAAAACTGTTGCAGCATATTTCAAGAAATGTGCTTTCAACAACACAACATGAACTCATCTTGTGTTATCACAGAGTGTACTGACACATTCCTGGACACTGTTCATTCATGCAGGAATCTAAAACCAGAGTACCAAATCACTTATCAGCTTCTGGGTTTCATAGTACATTTTAAGGCATCAAACACAAAATTAGTTCCAATTCTCTTTACATAATAATAATATTGCATCTTTAATAAAATGCTCTGAATCTTACTATTTTATGAACTTCAAGAAGATTGGTTTTCAACCATAGTGGAAGATACCACAATCCTTCTAGCTGAGCAACTATATCACAGACCATAACTGCCCAGGGCTGCCTGAGGACATGCCTTCTGTGTGCTGCTGGGACAGCAAGCGGAGTCTGTCACTTCTGCGTGCACTTCCATCTGCACTTCCGAACATCCTCAAAGACATGACTTCTGTCTCTGACCATTGTAGGCAAAAGGCCTTATTGAATCTTTTGCCTCTGATACTTTCTACACTGTTCCCATAATAATGATACTGTTCTTCATTTTTTAGTCTTCCTAATCAGTGTTGAAGAACCAAAGGCCAGCAAAGATTATGTAAGAATTGGTTCAAATTTAATGGCTTTGAATTAGGCTATAAAGGAAAAAAAAGGAAAAAGAAAAGGAAAAAAGAGAAGCCAAGACTCTCATAAAGCCCACAAAGAACCAACTGTGTGCTAATCAAACACTGGAGAGAAAACGCTTCCTGTTCATATTTACTGCTAAAATGGATTAAGAATTTAAGAGATGTAAAGGAATGAACTAGAGACCTGGCATTAGAGCCTGATGGGAAAATCAGTGGGTCTGATTATTAACAAGACTCTAAATGTACTCAAGTTGTCAGTGTCACACCTTGAACCTCATGCCTATTAAACAGCCCTGGAATTATTTGATGAGTATTATGACACACTCAATACCTGCTTTCGTTTATATTCATGGCAATGATTTCCAATAAAGCTCTACTGCTTCACCTCCACTTCCCTCCTCCCCTTCACTTTTCCTCTCTCTGCTTCTATAGCTACTATAAAGAGTGCAAACAATGAGAGAAGATATTCACTGACAACTACAAGCTTTGCATATTGATCAGTTGCTGAGGTTGCCACACTTCAAACAGGGATGAAAGAATCAAAAAGGCAGAAATGATAAATGTCAGCTGTCTGGAGAAGTCACTGTTGGGATCCACGCACCTACCAGATTGCTCAAAATGAAACAGAACAGCTCAGCTGACAGCTTGCCAGCTTGATGGAAGGCTAGCCCAAATCATAAGATACATCTCTTGCTCATTCATACTGCCCAGCCTTCCAGATAGAGCACAGCCCTCACGCATGTCCATACCATAGCAGTGGACTCCATCTCCAGTGTAGCCCTCCAGGCATTTACAGACGTAGCCTCCTTCTGTATTGATGCAGCCCGACACATTTCGATCACAGCGGTCCATATTTACAGCACACTCATCAACATCTGCGAGACAAAACAAGAAGACAGGATACAGGGGCAATGAAACCATCAAGTGAATCGATTAAAAGAAACATCTGTATCATGAATCTCCCTCAGACTGTGCTGTCACTTGTCATTTGTGCATCTGAAGCAAATTGAAAGAGAAGGACTTTGTGGTCTCTTTTGATATGAAATTTGAGGGGGTTATTCTAAAGATCCTAACACAGTCAAGCTGGTACTACCAACTGGAGATATAAAGGCTTCACAAATACCACTTGCTTCAAAAAAAAATCTGTTTGGAGGAAATGATACAATTCCAAACAAAGCCTTACATTAAAGAATCATAGAATACTTTACCTTGGAAAAGACTTGTAAGGTCATTGAGAAACTCTGTTTTGTGAAAGAATATATAGGCTTACAATTTCTTTTTCCCTTTCTACAGCAACATAGACTCCTCTAGTCTTCATGCTTAGCCACAAAATCATATTTTTTTTTCTGTTTTTATCACTGTCCTCTTCTGGCCTTTATGAGAGAACAAAGTTCTTCCATTTATTTTGCATGCAAGTCCAAAAATTTTCAGACCACACTGAGCAATGTGCTGTATGGTTGTTAGTCTGTTTCTAGTGCTGGAAGGAAAAAGGAGCAGCACTTTTATATAAATATTACATCAGGTATACTAATTTTTAAGAGATTCCTTAATACAAACTTCTAAATTATACATCCACTATCATGCCTGCCTACGGATAGAGCTTTTATAATCAGGTAATTTTTACAAATAAATACATGATACTTTTATTCCTATTTATCTCCATTATTTCTTTTTAGTATTATTAGGATTAAGACTCATTAATCAGGGGGAAATAAGGCACGTGATAGGCATTTCATCTCACATGTTCATCATCCCTTTCATAGTATTGACCTTTCTGTCATGGCTCACACAGCAGAGATGCCAATGTGAAAGAAGATAGATTTTCTTCCTCTCCCACAGTTGACAGTTTTCCAAAAGTTATATGAATGCCTTTTTTTACCATAGCATGCATTCCCCTTCCTAGTAAATCCTTTCAAACACCGGCACACGGCACCATCTTCCAGCAAAATACACTCTGCATTGACATAACATTCTAGTGCAGCGCAGTCATCTTGATCTGTAGCATAGACAAAGCAGAACAAGCAAAAAAAAAAGCTAGACATATTTGGAAAGATCAAAAGAAGTACTGTATATGTATTAAAGAAAAAAACCATACTAAACCTCAAACTAAACTAAGACAGTAAAATCATACAGTCAAGGTTCAAAACTTAGCTCTCCAGGATTATTGATGACAAACCAACACAGTTGTTAGGGCTGTTCCCTTTGTCTAGATGTAGTCTACGTGTCACATAGTAGCAGGATTTCTGAATACTGTATTCAAAATCTAGTAAAATTTAATGATCTAGTGTCATTCAACATATATAGAATTCAATGGTTTTACATCAGTTTTGTTCAGAGGAACTTAACAGACTTAAAAAGTCTAAGGGAGAGACTTTCCCAAGTGTTCCAAATTAGAAATGTTTGTTCTCTAAGCCAGGATAATATTATCAGGGTTTTTTGACATAGCAAAGGAATGTGGAAACAAACAAAGAAAAAGCAGTCCTACCTGGCATAAGCATAGACTCAGCTTCTTGTAAGAAAGTTAAGATCATGAATGCCACCAGTTTTGGCACTGAGCCTTTCTTTATTTAAGGTCTATGATTTCTTTTTGTTCTATAAACCTGTTCAGAGCATTAGACTAAATATAAGGAAGACAACCATCAGACTCTACCTGATACCATGACTTCAGCCATCAAAAAAATTATTTTCTGCTTTTCCCCACTGTCCATATCCTTAAAAATCCCACTGCTCTGTGTGCTCTGGAACATGATCTCTGGTGGTGGCATTGGCACTATTTCCTTGTGCACAGAGACACTTCCTGAAAAAGACAAGGAAAAAAAGCAACATAGACTATTTACATCTACTGAAGTAGCCTCCTGATTTTCCATCACTTGTCTTCTTTCCAATAATCTTGGTGGTTTCCTTTTAAAATAAACATCAGTATCATCCCAGACTAGCCTGTTTCTGACCTCAAATTATTCCTAAAGCCACTCACTGGTGGGTTTTCTCAAATACAAATGAGAAGGAATGGGACACATTGCTCACAATGCTTGTCAGCATTGCACCCTTCTCTTTCACTGCTAAAAAGCCAAGGAAAAACTTATAGTGGTCAGACAGCATGTTATTGTGCCAGGATAACACCCCGTCATTCCTCATGTTAGAGCAAGGTGAATTTTTTCAATGCTATCTCTGAGAATCCTCAAAGGTTTGAGAATGGTCTTTTTTGGAACTGGAGAATTGTACCTTCAGATGAGTTGGAAGAATCCAGAGCATGACAAGTTTTTCCATCTTGAGTTTTCCCAAATCCTGGATGGCATTTGCAATGGACAATTCCAAAATTATTTTCACAGATCTGATCACAGCCTCCATTCTCATAAAGGCAAGGATTTGCCCCTAATGCAGAAAAACAGGAAACTTAACAAGCTGCTTCTTCAGTCAACATCTCCATTTAGCTGTGCAGAGTTGGAAAAAGAAAAAGGACTGACAAAAACTAGAGCATTTTTTAAAAATTTTTTTATTTAACAACAGATGCATATAGTAAACCATAGATACTATTACTTAGCCTCTGGCAGGTAATCAGATTCACATACTCTGTATCTAATATATGTATCACATTTTTAAATTTTATTTTATTTTATTTTATTTGTTATTTCTCCTTTAATATTCAGAATCTTAATGTTCTCTGAAAGAACATTACAAGAGCATAGGGAACCTGTGATTACCTTCTCTCAGTCCTGGCCTACTGAATTACTTGTTCTGAGTACAGAAGGGTTGTTTTCAATAGAAAATCAAATTATTTGATCCAAACCTAATAAATTTAGAAAATCTTTGTCTGCGACATTTGTTATTATTAGTGTGTGTGAGGAATGCCAATAAAGTAGGATAATAGGAGTTTAAAGACTGTGGTAGGCCTGTGGCAATTGACCAACATCTATTCTTGGGCATGAGCACAAATTTACCAAATCTGTTAGCATTCCTGGGACACAAGCCCAGATGATGCTTTCAAGAAGTGCCAATCTGATTATGCAAGGTTCTTTAAAAAGCCTGTTTCTGAGAAGATAACCCTCTTCCCAAGGACATCTATTCTACTGATATCAGTGATCAAGAGGAGGCTGGAAGGGAATGACTGCTTAGTTTTTGCAGTATACCTGGTTTCGCCAAAGGATGAACTACAACCATTGATGAGGGTCTCAGCATGCTGCCTCGAAGACGTACCCTGTTTAGGCCGGTCTTCTTGTCCACCCTCATTAGTGATGGCCTAGCCCAGTCAGAAAACCAAAGGTGGTCCTCAAACACCATTACAGCAAAAGGGTGTCCTACAAAGACATTAGATTTATCATTTCCACCTCTGTAGAACATACACAAGAAAACATGTAAACAAAAGCATTATCTGCACATACGTCAACTTCTAACACAGGGACATAGCCATAGCCAGTTTTCCACTCCGTGTTCTCATGGGGAGGGATAAGCCCTCATGAATGATGGACCATGGGCACATGTTACTTATGCTCTTGGCAAAGGAGGCTATGACACTTGCCTGGCTCTGTACAGTCTCTATACTTCTAGTGACCTCCAAGCAGACCAAAATCTGCCAATAAGTGGCCCAGCACAGAGCACATAACAAGGAGGAGAGGAGCTCATGCCATTTGCCTTCTGGCATAAGTGTGCTTACACAGTGTAGCCTAGGAGCTACATTCACTGTAGCCACAGACTCAAAGCAGCACTCCAAAGTCAAGTGTGTGTTTCTGCAAGCGCCAAAAGTACAGAAAAGGACAACACAGTGGTCCACATGTGCATATGGCCAGCTAACAGTAACAGCTAACACAAACCACAGGAGGCAATAGATCACCCAAGTAGCTTCCTCTCTTTCCACTAATGACAACAGAATCGTAGACAACAGCTTCGACCAGGCATCTAACACATAACTAGCAGTAGGTGTGAGAAATTCCACTCCAAGTTCAGAGTACAGGAACTTTTCCTTGGTAGCACAACATTATCTGCACTAGGAAAACTCAGATCCTTAGTTTTCATTCTGGAGATAAGCTCAGCAATTCAGAATCCAAAGGACACTTTCATATGTAACAGCAGATAGAAAGATCCTTACAAAATGATTCTGACTCTTTGTAATATCTCTTTCATGATAGAAAATGGTCATTAGTACACTTAGAAATCTCCTGATTTCAAACTAGCCTTTGGGCAAGCTTTTTGCAATGGAAGGTGAGAACACATACCATTCTTCCATGGATGTCCACCTGGTTTCAGAGTGGTTGTTTCCTAGCTTAAGCAGGCTTGCTTTGTGCTAGTCCTTACTCACAGCCTGAATGTGAACCACATTGTATCACTGCAGTCTGAGTTCCCCTGAAATGTGTGTTTTGTAGGCATGAGATTTCTATGATCTTTGGTTTTGCTCTTTGATGTAGACCTCAACTAGATGATGTTTAATTTTGGTAATGAAATTGGGATCCCAAAATGTATTAGTTAAAAAAAAATTAAAATTAAAAAAAAAGATCAAAGCTAAGCAAACAGGCCAACAAAACAACAGAACTTTGGAGAAGGATTATGTGTTGGTATATCTTAAATACACCTCACAATAAAATGAAAAAACCTCACTCCTATATAAAAAAATTTAGAAGATACTGTTTAAGTGTTCTTTTGTTTTAAGTAGAAGAGCATATTGTTGGCACTTCACTACCTCCACTGAGCCATGCTTAATCACTGGTGTTGGTTCTTAGCTTTTTTTTCCTTTAAATTTGAGCAACTAGCCCAAGATCTAGATACAGTCCCCACCCAAACATTTGCTCACAGTTTTAGGACCAATAGCTTGCACTATCCACAAACAGAACCCTGCTTTGACCAGCAATTCCTTGACTTCTCAACTTATAAATAAGTTTAGGATTAAGACTAGAAGCACAGTGTCAATCGATGGAGATAGCAAGAACAAAAAAAAGAATAATCACATGAACCTTTTCCAGAACAGTGCAACCCCAAAACGTTGCATAAATGTAAGGAATGGTTGTGTTGTTCATTGTCTTGGGCAGGTGCTTACAGGCTGTTCTACTCACAGATGAGAACGGGGTTAGCAGAAGAGCAGAAATAATGTATCTATTTTGCGTGCAGTTCTACTGAATGAGCTCTCAGTATAGGAGCGCTAGAGGGAGCTGCTGTAATAAAAAACCACTACACAGTAGAGTGCCTATGAAGAGGTGCCCCCTTTCCATCCTCCAGTGGCAGTTGCCCAAGAACACAAGCTGAATTCTGGTCTCACCAACAGCATTAGTGGAACATCAGGATAGCAAGCCTCTCTGCCTCTCTAAATTCATATCCCTACAGGCCTTCAATTCTTTCAGTTCTTTGCATAAGGGTATTGATGTCCTTTTCTCCCATAACAGCTGTATCACCGTTCCAAGCCAACCTCTTTTCTCATAGCCTGTGTTTCTACAGTGCTCCTGGCTTTCCTCTGCTTTCTCCCTGTAAGACATTGTCTCATTCCTTGTGGAGGAACAAAGTGAAACTTTGTCCAGGCTTCAAGGTCCTCCTTTGCAAAGCAGTTGCAAAGTGGAGCACACAGCAGAATATGTGCAGCAGGGGAAAGATGGGGGAGTCTGGAAAGTCACTCTGCCGAGGCCTTTTGATGTCTCCCGAACTGGAAAACACTGATTCCTCAAAGACCTCACTTTGTTCACCTTCAAAGCCATAACAACTACCAGCATACTGTATAAGTAATTTTTCCATTTGGTATCCTGTGTGTTTAGAACTATTCCAGTGTTCAACAGTGCAGGTGCAGGTTTGCTGCTCAAGGACCTTAACAACAAAGATTAATTCTCTTTCAGTTTATGTCAAAATAACTCACTGATACAATAAACACAGCACAACCTGAACTAAACTAAGCACCCACGCATGAAACAAGGAAACCACATTTTTAACTTTGTTTCATTATTGTCTGTGTAGGCAGAGAAGCCCTCTGTGCAATGCAAAGCGACTGATTGGTGAAAACAGAGAGGGTTAGAAAGACTACTTCTGCTAACATGAATAAAAGTCAGCTGGGTCACAGAATGAAGAACTAAAGTGAGCCCATTAACCTCAACACAGTGTTGCACAGGATGAACGCTGCTGGCCAGTAATTCACATGCACATACGCAGGTACACACGCACATTGGCAAGCAGCAGTAGGTAGTTATCAACCCCAAAACCTCACCTACATCATTCTGTGCAAGAATTCGACGACCAGAACCATCCAGATTTGCGCTCTCAAGCACTGACTGCTTAGCATCACACCAGTACACTCTGTCAGATAAGTAGTCGAGAGCTATTCCACTGGGCCACACCAGACCAGTGCTGGCTATAACCTGGCGATCAATGCCTTCTAATGAAGAGCTGTCAATCCGGGGATTGACCCCCATGTCAGTCCAGAATAATCTCCTTTAGAAAACAAAATGAATACAGGAAATCAGTAAGTAAATGTTTGTCCTCCTCTCCATGGAGTTCTTTCAAAGCAGAAAGGTCAGATCAGAGCAATACAGCCCTGAGACACAGGAGAAAAAGTGCACACTTCAAACAAACATATTGGCTTCTGGTCTTTTCACACATGCCACAAGACTCCCGGTGATTACACTGGGACTTATGCAGAATCCTCACTGTTCACTAGCATGAAACCTTTGAAAAACAACTCCTTGCCCATGCTAACTGCCAGCTCCTTATATCTGCTTTTGGATTTTCCATGACAGTTGATAGCGGGTTTGCAAACCCAGACAACAGAAGACAAAGTATTAGCCAGCCCCTTGTCTAAACAATGGTAATAATACACAAATGGAACCAAAATTACCCACTACCCATGGAAAACAAGCAAGAGTACACAGGTTATTTTGTTTCTAAAAAATAAACCAGTATATTTTCATCTTTTAATAAAATCATGATTCTCAAGGTCTACCTCTTGAGTCCTGTATCTTAGTCACTGAGTGCTTGTTGGTTTTCAGTGAACAGATAGTGCTAGATGGCAACTTAAAATGGGAATACCAAATCCACAAATTACTTCTGAAGTCTGGCCTCCAGCCTTCCAGGCATGAGTTGCCTCTGTCAGATTTACTGAAATAACCCATAGATTCATTTAGCTTTATTTACCAAAGTATCCAATGCAGGGATGAGTATTTTCAATAGTCTTAATTGTGTTTCAGATCCCTCTTCAATATTTACAACTATGGACATTGCTATAATGTCTTTTCATTCTTTCACTCTAAACTTTCCATAAAGGAAGATTTTAGTGATGTTTCCTCTTCCTTCCCCCTTACACTCTGCAATCTCCCAGAACCTACCTGTTCTACGAAGTTTTCCTGTCTCTATCACTTTCAGTCTCTATTGAAAGGCTCTTTCAGGTCTTTTATGTCCAGAGGGAAGCTAACAAAACACATCCCCCAACTTTGTTTCATTCCTTGGAACAGGATAGCAGGATATGAACATCAAAAAAAATTTTAAAACCCCCAAATACGCAGATTAAAAATGCTCCTACTACAGAGATATTGACTGAAATCCATGGCACTTTGCCATTGATTAAAATAGACAGAATTTCATCATGAGTTTAAACACCCAGAATGCCTGGGCTCATCTCAACACTAGTTAAGAAGATATAAGGAGCATTTAAACCAACAAACCTTAACAACAGTAGATTAGGTTTAGTTTCCTCAGAAACTGAACCATGGCCAAAGAACTCCTTTGTAAGCACTACTGGTTAGAAGTGACTACATTCTTTGCACTCATAGATATGGAACCATTGACATTTGTAGTGTGGTGCTTTCAAACTGTCAGAATAACTTCAGTTGCTCATGCTTTTCTTTAGCTTAAACTGCATACAATATCATTAATGTTTCTGGTCTTTTGTTTTAAATATGTATGAGAAATGAACACGTCCCAGCTCACCAAAGAAACCCAGCAATAATACATTGCAGTCCACACAACTCTGCAAGGCAGTGACTAACCTAGTAGGAGACTAATGCACACTTTGACTGCCAAAAGGGCAGGGCTGGCATGATCATTTTTAAAAAGCCTCCCCTAGTATTACATGATTAACTGCATTTTTCACTCCTTACTTAGCAAATGGGTGAATGGCAATCCCTCGGGGCTGGAAGATATCCTCCCCGATGATCATTTTCCTTTGCATTCCATTCAGATTGCTCCTTTCGATGCACGCCTTCCTGCAACACACAGAGCTCTGATAAGTCCTCCTTGCTATCTTTTTAATTACCTTCTCAGGCCGAATGTATTAAGATTTTGCATCACTTTAGTTTAGCTGTAATAAATAAATTTTAAATGACAGGAAATAATCCTGCTGATGTGGGGAGTCTAGTTGTTTTATCAACCAGTAATTCATGTTTCAGCCTCATTATTTGGTCTATGGCATGATGATAAACTACCTGCTGCTCTGCAGAAGACATTAAGTTCTCCTTCTCTGGGCAAATAATGAGTTGAAAGTATATTCACTAATAGACAAATGTTGGCTCTAAAGGGAGTCAGGAGGAAAAACAGCTCCTAGCTGAATGCCATTACCAAACGTATAAAGAATTTTTTTAAATAGTACTTTTACATAGCATTTTTCATCCAGAAATCACCAATCATTTTACATATTATATCTATTGCAGAAAAGAATGAGGCTAAGGTTCTCAAGATCACTCACAAAATCTATAGCTGAGTCAAGTATAGAATCTACATTACCAGTCTTCCAATTCAACTTTTTTCCAGAAAACTGATTTTATTGTTGCAATCTTCACCTTGCTAAACAATTATCAGCCTCTACCAAAAACCAAGCCTACTGCCTTCCATGCCTATCTGAATCTTCAAAGAAAGGCCACACAGAAATGGAAGGAGAAATATATTCCTTTAAATGTGGAATACAAACAGCTGAATACAGTGAGTGAAAAGAAAGTGGCAGATTCCATTGCTCATTTTGCCCATGGACTCTTGTCTTACAGAGACAAGCACCATGATTAGCCATCTCACAATATTTCTAGAGGAGCACAATCACACAGACAAGACTGTACCTGTTAGCAAGGAAGTAGACTAGCAGCTTATGTATAAGGGAGAAGGAGGTGATCTGAACATTCAAAATTACTTTCTATTGACTAATGAATTGTAGATCATACTGATCATACTGAAACATCATGAGCACTCTTCAAGGAGTCTTCATTGTGTATTTTGATCTGACACTGCCTTTTTACCAAAAGTCAGCTTTGTGTCTCTCTGCATGTAAGTTTTGGTATCAGCTGAAATGTGAAGTCATATTGTCATTCCTCTTTTATCTGAGGTAATTGACAAAGACTCTCAATAGCTTAAAGGGGCATGATTCTAGCTGCCAACAACACTGTCTTCTGCCCAAGATGTACTCAATATAGCAATTTTTTTTATATGTAAAAATATACCTATCTATATATAGGCACACACAGTATGTACAAAAATAAAAGTGTAAACATATATATTCACATGCATATGTGCACATACATATATGTATATATCAAGTACGTGCTTTACATTCCTCGCAACTGAGTCCAAATCTGTGCTTCTTGGAAAGACAAAGATTAAAATACAATAGCAGACTCAAAGTGAACTTTCAGTATTTCAGTTTTAAAGGACTTTACAGCTGTATACACTAGAGATTACAACTACCCAATCAGAATGTGAAGCACTACTGAATTAGAGTGATATCTCAGCTATTTCTGTATCACCAGTCATTTATTCCAAATATTTTATGGCATGCTTCAACATAAATGCACTGTGCAGCATGTACCCTCTGTCTGTCCAATACAATTTACGGTTAATCCAGTCCACAGCAAGGCCTTCGGGTGTATCTACAGCTTCAGGAATAACTTTTTCACGATTTGAGCCATCCAGATTAGCTCGTTCTATCCATTTCAAGGCAGTGTGAGCAAAGTAAATCTGTAAATAAATAACAGGCAAGGTGTTATTAGTTCCCATCTCACTTTCTATTCTACTTTCCTTGTCTAGTAGTTCCACTTCCACAACAACTTTTTTCATCTTGCAAGTTCCCTAAACTGCTTATTCACAAAAAGCTGCACAGGTAACCTGTGATCCCTGATCAAATAAAAAGGCACTTATCCTTCAACCAGGATGACTTCTACAGGCAGCTTGTGCTTAGCTGTAAATCCTGGCTGCCCTATATACAGCCCTCTGAATATCCTGTGGGTTTGCTTCAGCGAGCAGCTACCTCACATGAAGCACAGCTGAGGAAGTAAAAAGAAGCATGTTTTTATTTCACTGGCTGTTCATGTTAAAAAGGAAGAAGTAGAGGGAAGATAGTAGCAGTCTATGTGTATCAAGGAGCTTGGGAGGGAAAAAGGACTTATTTAAATTCCTTCTATATTTTACTCTCTTTCAGCCTGCAGTTAACTTAATGTTTTAGCAAATGTCTATTCTGCAAGGCTGTAATATATCCAGGAGAGGCTTTTTAGTTTTGAGTCAAAAGAAAAGTTTTCTGCTGGTGAGAAAACTAGGTTTGTGGTTTCCAAGGATGAGGAAAAAAAAAATGTCTTGTATTCAATACCCCAAGGGAGCTATACACTGTATTGCAGAACCATATGAAAAACGATGCTGCAGCTTTCTTTGGAAATGGCTACAGCAAAACAAATAACTTTATTTTGATGCTAACCATGAGGCCAAACAAAACAGAGGGAGCCTCTAGCATTAAACCAGCTGGATCAATATCATGGGAGCACAAAGGGATGCTTCCTTGCCACTCAGCTCTGTGCTGAGCAGACCAGGCCCCCTGCATGTCCCCTCACCTCTGTATTGCCCATCCCAATGCCATGCTGATCTCCCACAGGATGGAAGCACAGCTGCACACCCAGTGTCACCAGCACAGCTGATTTACACTCAGCACAGCACAGAACAACTGCTAGTTCTCCAGCAGGGCCCTATTTCAGGAGCAAGTTGCAATGTTCCAGAAGTGCCTGAAATGCTCCTCCTGTAAGTGCAGATCTGGGAGCATTCACATTTGTTTAGCTGTGTCCATCTGGGCCTTGAGAAGCTTCCAAGAAAACTGAGTTCATCATCAACTTTCACTGTACCAACCAGTATTTCTTTGTAACACTTTTACATGTAAACAAGTCTCACTTCAGCAAAATACAACTATCTGCCACCGAAGGTTTAGCAAAGCACAGCTGGACTCCTATTCTTCCCAACTCTGCAGGCAAGGAGTAGAGCATTAGGATGCAGCCACAAAAACAAACAGCTCTTTCTGCAGAGAGGACTCCTGTTTCCCAACAGCACTATCTTGTACATGAGGAATATATTTTGTAAAAGCAACAAATTTAGTGAGTATTCAGCAGTTTTGCTCACTAATGTCATGACATGGGAAGTAACTCTTGTTAAGATTGGTCCTACATTTAGTTGAGATTGTGGGATTTACCTGTACAGAAAAAAAGATACTATTGCTTTTACTGCTACACAGTGATAGAACCCCCACAATATATTTCCAGAAAACAACACTGCAATCTTAATGGAGAAAACTTACCAATCACACAAAAGTTCTTTGAAATTGAAATCATGCCTGGACTGAAATTAAAAATGAAAATTTTCTGTAAATTATCATTGTCAATGTACAAAGAATAATCAATAAGTAAAGGATGAAACTCTTCAACTAGTGTTTGTCAGCCTGTACCAGTTGTGCTCCTAGGCAGGCAACATAACAACAAACAGCACTACGTGTAATCCAGATCACTGACAGCAGAAAGGTTAAGGCACATGAAAGCTCAATCCATTTGTCCTTGCAACACTTCAAAATCCTCTCATTTTTAATGCCTTACCTTATTTTCAACTGGGTCAGAGTCCAGTGCTAAGACTACTCCCATCTGCCAGTCAAGTAAACTTGTGTAATCTGTTCCATCAAAACTGATCTGGCGGATATCTTGGCCATTTGCAAATAATAAAAATGGCTTAGGACCTGTTGATGAAAATTTGCCTTTGTGTTAATTGCACTAGGTTTAAAGTGATTTCTAACTTGCATTACTACCTAGCTAGTGTTGTAAGTAAGCAATAGTAAAAGATAAAATGAGGAACAGAAGCACAAAGACATTATGGCAATTTTCTTACATTCCACTTGCCTCAGAAATTAAAGATAGAAGTGAATATAGGTTTTCAGCATCAGCCTCAATATTTTTTATAAAGGCAACCACTAGCCCCAATGTATTTCACACTGAATGACTTAACCTCAAGATAATCATCTCCCTGCATTTCACAGCATCATAATAAATGCCAGAACACTTCATTTTTGCATATGAGAAGTCTTTCACACTAACATCAAGAAAAATGCTGTCCTCCAAAAAAATAAAGCTTTTGCTTTATTCCTGAAACAAATCACAAACTTCTCTTTCCTTCTCTCTGCTTATACCTTGCTGCTCACCAAGGTGTGCCCTTCTCTCAGAAGGAACAAAAGGGTCTGAAACCCAAATGTGCACATCGAATACCTGGGCTTTCCGGGGCCAATGGGGGAGAAATATCTTTGTAGGGAAAGTCCTTCAGTAGTCCTTCAGACTATTCCCTATCCTGTTCTCCAAATGTAGGGACCTCAGCCCCAGTTCTGTAACACTCAGCAGAAACTATGCCCACATTTATATGAAGGCACAAAACCCTGTGTAGTGCAGGATGGATCTCTGTCACATGAGAGCCCAGAGAGAAATGTTGAAGCTGGATCATAGATTGAACCTTCTGTGAGGAGACTGAACCAAATACTGGTGCTTGTTCTGGCTTATTTCCAAAATAGATTATCTTTCCTAACAACTACTACTTTCCAAGTTTCCTTCCAAGTAACCTAAACCAGTGCAAAAAGGGATCCCAGTTGTGCCATCTGCTTTGAAGGACTCAAAAATGTTTATTTTGTTTTATTGGCAGAAATATGCAGTCATACCAAGACACCAACCTATGGCTGTGCAGTGCTTTCTGTCTCGCTGAAGCTTATATCCAGGATAACAAGCACACTCCCAGGAGAATGGGCTTAAAGAAGAGCATATCTGGCTGCAGCCACCATTATCTGGAGATGTACAACCTTAAACAGAGCATTTGTAAAATTTTACTGTTCCGTTCTAAAAAAAATAAAATACAACACAATCAGAGGTATAAGAGAATGATTCACTCTGCTCAGGATTTCTGCAGTGCAAATCATCTCAGTAATTGGTAGATTTACCAAAAGGCCTCCTGCTAAAAGCAGAAGTTCAGCTCAGTGAAAACAAACTAGTAGAAACTTGTTACGGAGTTTTTCCTGAAAATTTACAACACAAGATAGGAGGTGGGAGGATGAGACACATGAAAAGAGAGGTCTTCCATGTGTTCATTATTTCAGAGAACTCTTCTCCCATGCAAATCTCATCTCACCTACAACAGAATAATATATTTTATCAGACTATGCACTCCATGAAAAGAAGCAGCAAATTAATGCAATTCTCTTCTCAGAAGTTAATCAGTCTAGAATGGCAAATTGTTATTTTCTAATACAACAAACCAAGATTTCATATAAAAACAAACAATCCTTATTCTATTATATTCTCAATGCCAACCTGAGCTTACTCAGTGAAGTGTCCCTAGAAAAACAGAAACAGTGACTAAATCTATGTATATAATACAGTCCATGATACAAAATGGATTAAAAGGAAAAGGGGAATTTTTTTTCAAGGTGTAAGGCTGGCAGTAATGGAGCTATCTTGATGCCTGAGACTGAAAAGATACAGTTGAAAAGCTGCAGTTACCTGAATTTGGAAAATTGCTGGAATGGGGAATGACAGATTCATGAGTGTCGCAGCTCCAAGTATTCTGACCACAAAAATTCTATTTTTGGGTAAGTTAGAGTTACTCTGAACCTGGGCTGTGTGATGTCAATAAACTTGTCTTCAGATTTCACCCAAGCCTTAACTTTGTACATATGTATCCCCTTATATATAAATTTTAGATGTCTCTTGCAACAAAAACCTATGACATGCCTTGATCTGTTAAAATAAATATTCTGTTAAAAAATGAAGCTGAATATTGCTCATCTCAGCACTCAAAGCACCTGACATTCTATTGTCTCCTATCTTGTACAATCATTTACAGATGTGCAAAATGAGTGTAAAATGCCTTCATTCACTTCTGGTTCTCAGTGCCAAGAATGATCAGAGTTTGGCAGTCACTACAACTAGAAAAAAGTGTTACTTACCAGTGCATGCTTTGCCATCTGCTTTCAGTATAGATCCTTCTGGACAAAAGCAAACAGGGCCCTTAGATGTTTGAAGGCAACCATGACTACAGTCAGTGTTGTTACTTTTACAGGAAATTAGCTCTACAGTAATTTAAAGAGGAAAAAATCTCAAATTATTACAAAAATAAATGAAACACATAAATAAATTAAAGTGTTATCTTGTGAGTACAACACCTCTGCAGTCTTTCTGAGGTTTGTTTTGCCTTGTTTCTCTTTTACCAAGGGTTTTTTCCACACACTCTCCTAATTACAGCACAGGAGAAAGCCAAAACTCCTGAGTCCTGAAGCCATTATTTTATTAGCCTTAATTTTTCCAAAATGCTATGCAGAAGTGTTTTCAAAATATAATTCTTTCTTACATTTCATCAAAAATAAATCAGGTTTAGAAAAATACAAGAAATTTATACTGCACAAATAAGTATAAAAGACTGAAGAAAAACTGCTTTCATACTACTCCAAGTGTAACAGAGCTAGAATCAATGAAGACAGGAGAGGAACCTTCCTGAAACAAAACTATGTTTCTTAGTGTCAATTTTAGAAACTGTACAGGCAAAACCACCTGAGAACCTGGCAATAGCTTTCCTTTACTTTCCATTAGAATTGTTGCAGTGCCAACATTTTCTTCAGTAATTCTTTTATGCAATTTCATAGGATATGCTTCTTTCACCTTACGTGTTGCAGTGCTCCACCTCTTTATCCCAATTCTAGTGCCATATGACAATACCTGCTGGAAGACTGGATCTAATGCAAGTTTCCCACAGCTGCTTCTTTGAATCAGCTGCATACACTGGCTTAAATGGTGCATAACTGTTGCAAATATTGCTTCTCCAGGGCAACTGCAAACTGGACTGGACTGTTCTAACTGCTTAAGCACAGAGGATAGGGTCAAAAACTGATCTTGAGTTCTTTCTGACCAGAGTTTGTGGCAACAGATGAAGAGCTTTGTAAAGAACTTGGAGAACAAAGCATCAAAATCTCTCTCTCTCTCCCCCTTTGCTCTCTCAGATTGCATAGTCGGTGGTACATCTGCCTTGTGCTGCAGTAGTTAAGGAGTTACACTGTCCGGGCTGCATCTCTAGCCGGTGTTACAAAAACTATCTTATTTGAGCCACTCAAAATGTAGCCATATAGATTAAGTTGGTCATCCAACATAGGACTGAGTTGCACAGTGTCTAAGTGTTATTTTGGACACAAAAGGATATCCCACCTCCCGATAACCTCTGGCTACAGCACTCTCACACATCTTCTGTCACAGCTGGCTGCCTTCTGCAGCTGTCACACACACCCTGGACCTCCAGGTGACCGAAACCTGCTCCTGGCTCCCTCTTAAGAGAGAGGAAGAAGTGATTCTTGGAGATCTAAAAGAGATGGACTGACTGCTAGAGTAGTGATATATGATTTAATATACCCTAGGTCCTGATCCTGCCATGATTGGTGTGCACTGGCACTCCTATTTGAAGCTTATACCAGTGTTTTATTTCCAAGGAAACAAGATAGAAGGACATTAGTCTATGAGTAAATTTCACTTCAAAAGTGTCTGGGAATACTCTAAGACCTAAAAACTTGGATGCTTTTCACACTTTATGTTCTAGACTTACTTTAGAAAAGCCTCATTCATTTTTAGGCTGAGTATACACATTTAATTCCATTAATGTCATATACATTAGCAATGCTATCAGCACTGATCTGAAAAGAAAAACTATGATCCTGTAAGCTGCTCATTCAGAGACTGGGAGAATTCTTATTCAGGATAGTCACAGTGAGTCAAATTCAGAAACCATATTCAAAAAGGTATAACTGCTTATCCACCTGGAATGTGTCACAGAGCCTAATGTGAGCAAAGAGGTCTCTCTGGAGACCTGACTTTTTTTTTTCTCCTGAAGTGGCCTATATGATTACTCACGTGTAACTTACACTTCCTTAAACATGGTATCTGAAATTGGTTCACTCAGTTTAAGCTGATCCTACTTACATAATAAGGGATCGGAAGTGAGCAACGCAACACAACACAGAAAACATTCAGCACTTCCAGTGTTAAATGAGGACTCTCTCCAATATGATGCTCCACGTGTTTCTGTATTACAGCTCCTTACCATGACATGTTTTCCTATCAGGCAGCAGAACAAAACCTCTTGGGCAGGTGCAGTAGTAGGAACCAGGGATGTTCACACAGCCCAAAGTACAGCCATGATTCCAGAAGCCACATTCATTAATATCTGCCAAAAGAAACACTTGTGTCAGAATAACATCAACCAGTGTTGGGGAATAGATTAATGAAACAAAGAAACAGTCTTCATTCATTTTACAAAACTATGTTTTTCCTAATAAATTATAAAAAAGCAAGTTTGCAGACCTCATTCAAATCAGTGTTAAAAAACTTCCAGCAAAACACACACAGGCTGCACATGTCCAGCAGAGGTGTCTAGAGGACTTTCAAAAATACTCCTTTCCATACAGTTTTCAGTGCCATTTAAATCCTGTGTGCATCCAAAAAAATCACATTGGACATCTTCAGACAAAAAAATCTTTTAAAAATTCGGGTTTCCACATGATTTAAGTAGAAATCTCAAAATGCAGGAGTGTATTATAGTTGAAAATTCAGAAAGAAATCCTCATGAATTTCCCAAGAACTGGAATTCTGCTGCTCAGGCAGGTTTGTAAATCCTACAAGCTAGAAATTCTGATGATTTTATGTTTTATAAAATCTGGTCACGCAGTGAAAAAGATGCTTCAAAAAGTATTATTTTGTCTATTACTAATAGTAATTTTATATTTTTAGTAAAACAATCCAGAATAAAATATTTACAAGCTCGTTAAGGATTTCTATCTTTTTTTGAAAGTAGTACTGATCTTGTGGGATTGTTTAATGTTTCACCTTTGGTGACAAATCTGTTTTCATTTTTATTTAAAAATTAAATTAGGAGACCTAGGCATGTCTATTTATCTGAAACTGCTTTACCTATTCAGGCTAAGACCAAAAGTTCTTACCTATGACACATTCATAGGTCTCTTTTTAGACTATTTCAGAACCTGGAAGGACACAAAACTTACATGGCACAGCTGGAATTTTAAAAAGCTCATAGTGTTTTTTCATTCTCAAGATAAAAAGTAAAAGAACAGAAGAATTTTCTTTCATCTGATAGAATAAAGCTGAAGAGAGATTCACAAATTACCTTCACAAAACTGTTTGTTTCGACTTAAAATAAAGCCACTAGAACATTTACACCGATGCATCCTTGAATCTGGCCTGCAGATTCTTCTTCTGCACTTTTCTTTGTTCAAATCACAGATTCCTTTTTCTGGAAGACCAAATACAGTGTAAGTGTAACAACGTTCTTACCATATCAACCTTCATTAGAAGGATGATCAGAGATGTATTTTCTTCTGAACATCTTCTTGCTCAACCCAAGGAACTTATTAATAGAAAATAACTTTTCTGTTGGTAAAATCTGACCAAAAGATCACTGCAAAAATAATGCACTTGGAACACTGAGAGTAGGTCTGTGCAAATGATCATTTCCAGCTCTGTGTCAGCACAAGCAGATCTAGAGAGAGGCTGAAGTAAGGGATGGGTTGGTTTGGGTGCATACCTATAGTGACTATGAAAGGGAAAACTGTGTAGCAGGATTCATACACCACCAGTCCTGCACATTTTACTCTGTTTTGCAGAGTATATTTTACCCTGTAAAACACTCAGAAATAAGAGAATGACAGAGAGAGTGTACACATGCAAAATAAGAGAGAGAAGAGAGATTTTTAAAAGACACATAGCATATGAAGACTGAGAATTATTATCACATTATAACTCACATTATTTAACAAAAAGAAAAACTGGACAGATCATAATGACTGTATGTCTCATTTGGACAAAATGTAGTAACATGGTCTAGAGAATCCTTGTACTGGAGTGGATCTGTGAGAAATATAAGTGTTATAAATGCTGAACTTAGATTTAAAACTCAGAATCTTTCTGATGTCCAAGAAGATATGCTCAAAGTTTCTTCAAAGGAAGCAGAAAAGAAGTACCCAAGAGATCCTCATAGGCCTCTCTACTTCTGCTTCACAGAAAAAGCTGCTCAAGTATCCTTTTTGATGTGAAGAAAGTGTACTGAATACCATTATAGTATTAGAAAAGATACTTTAAAGAATTCCAGAGGCAGTCTTTAAGTTTTTAAGACAATTCGGATATTACATGAGCCATTAATAAAAGTGTGATACTGCCATACTAAAGTTCTGTGGGTTACAGCAAACCCATAGCTGAATTAATGCTCTTTTCTATATTTCCCAATCCATGGAAGTTGTTTGAAAGAGAAAGGGAAGAGAGTACTTGAGGAATTTAAGTAGCAAAGTTAATAATTCAAATTGCAGTAAAAAAATCAAATCATGACAGTTGCACACTTCCCATCAGTTCCCTTTTCATCTGAAGGAACGCACTAGTTATCTGCTTTAAAGAGGGCTTGATAATTCACAGCTGACACTACATTGCAGCATATAGTTTCTTAGCTTGTACAGAGCATCCAATTAGACTAGGTATGCTTTTATCTCCAGGTTTCTCTGTTGTAAGATCAGCTATAAATCTCATTTGAACTCCAGGCTCATTAGTCCTCCTTTCATCCCCTTTCTTGCACTGGATAAGCCAAGCAATGTACATACAAAGTCCAAAAGGTTCATCTGGATTCACACTGTTAAGCTTCTTTCTACTCCATCACTTCCCAGACATTTTTACAAGAAGTTATTTGGAATTTAAAGAAGGGCCTATGGTTGACAACACTTACTGTCATACAAAAATTTACTAAACATATGGGAAATACAGGGGTATATACTGCAAGGCATTTGAAAACACTGGAATACATATTTTATTTATATATATATATATATGTATATATATGTATGTGTGTATATACCTATATATGTATGTATGTATATGTATATATGTTTTATATATTAATAACAGTGGGGAAAGCCTTTTTCCAGTGGAAAGATAAGCACCAGCAAGGACAATGCTCTGCTGGAAGAAGCAGAGTTAATCTTCTGAGAGAAGAACAAAAGCTAGGTGCCTATAGTCAATGAAAATTTTCAATAAAATTATGCTGCACATTCTTGTGGAAAGGACACGTAACACAACTGACAATCCCTGAGGCTCAAGAGACCACTACCATGAACTACCTTTCTCAGTCATTGTCTCTTCCTCTCCATCTTCCTGTGTAGGCAAGCATTGTGACAAACACTCAAGGAGACCTCATAAGACCTTATGAATCTCAGTGTAACAACCCTGAGATATGTGGACATGCCACTGTCTGCACCACAAACATATCCTGCCCTAGTTACTCTGTGTGAGAGTACCAAATGTGTCAGTCAAAGAAAGTGCTTCCATTTGCCAGGATGACTGTTTTCCTCAAAGTAAGCACGCCATAGGATATTGTGTCTGAATAGATGCCCCCCTCCCCTTACAAGCTTGATTTCCATGAACACCTGATCTTCTGCATCTCAACAGCTCTTTGCACTAAAAACAAAGCATTTGAATGGGAAAGTTGCCTTGAAGATTTTGATTTTCCCACTCAGATCAGTCTTCAAAAAGGAGAGATGGCATGGTACCACATGAAGCTGTTGGATGGCATGCAGAAAGACAAAGCCTATTTTACAGTAGATATTTAGAAATAGTTCAACAGAGATATTTACAGTTTCATTTTTGCTCAAACAAACAAACACTACATTCTCCCCATGTCTTTATATCACTTTTAACTCTGGGAACCCCTGGGAACCCATTGCCATCTTCCCACTTTGGAGTTCTGCAACCATTGCTCTACACAGAAATGCCTTTATGCTGTTCTTTGGTTGTTCTTATCCAAGCAAAACCGGTGACAAAAGCTATTTAATTAAAGCAAGAATGCTCTGCCTGCTTTCCAGAGACCAGAAAAAGGGACCTTATTTCCCTTGGACATCCTCCACTTCCTACTGCCTCAGCAGGAATCCTCAAGGAGGGTGAGCTATTGATAGTCAACTACCTCCATTTTTGGATCCACAGTGAAAGGCAGCAAGATGACCAACTCAGACTGTGGGATGCAACTGATATCAATTAAAGAGACTTGAGGCTCTTATTCCATAGCTATTATGGCAACTTCAAGTCTTTCTAAGACAGGCTGACTCCTAATTGAGCCATTTCACAGCAAAGCTGACACCCCCACAGTATCATTTGTAGGACATAGTTTGTGCTGAAGTCCTTCAATGCCATAATAATCAGAGGTATTTAGATGCACATTAGACTAAAACTTCCAGAATGAAGCAGACATTTGATGAAAATAATGTAGATGGAGGATTAAAAATCTGTATGCTTTGTGCATTTAGCAGGAAACTGTAAAAACATCTTTGTATAAACTAAGTAATGAGAAGGAGAAAGTCACATTTATCTACACGTGTCTTTAGATAAATGAAATAAGCAGTTGATGTTTGGCACACCTCTAGCCTGATGCTTAGCTTGATTTACACACACCAAGTAGAACTGTGGATAACTGAAGTTAAAGAAACTTTGTCCTTTACTTCACTGAGGCCTGGAATTTTGCCAAAGAAAAATATTACTGTGGAGAATAGGAGTGCATGACATTATTATTTTCACACATACAACTGTACCATTACATTTTACTTACCCAAATCCTGAGAATCAGTTCTTGCACCTGGCTGTTTAAATGGATGTACTATTTTTATCTCCACTGGTGGAAAAAATGATGGCTTCAGGCTAATTGTGACTACAACTTTTCCAGTATATTTGTTGGCTCTCCATATCATGCCAGATTTCAACTCTGAGTAGTACAGGTGCTCAGTGAAGAGAGACATGCCAAGCAATTGATGTCTACAACAAGAGTAGATAAAACAAAGTGGCACATTAGCTGATCCCCATATATTTACTCACGTGAACATTTTCTGAGCACCTCGTTCAGTCAAGTTCAATGTAAATAACTTTTCTTTGTATTCTTATACATACATATATATGTGTGTGTATGTGTGTGTGTGTGTAATGTGTGTGCAATGTGTGTACTTATATATAGTATTATCTTCTACATATGAGAATCAGATGAGGTGTAGGGATATTACAAAAATAATTCAGCACTAATAATCCTGCAAATTTGCAAGAAATAAACACAAAATGGATAACATACATTTCTCACAAGTTTTACAAACTATTGTTCAGGACTGACTCAATCGGGGAAGAGAAAGCTTGGGTAGCATCCTGCTTCTGATGATCCCAGCAACTAAAATAGACACCAGCTTTGTTGCAGGATGTAGGTCAGCTAAATTCCACTATTTCCCAATATCTAGTGCCTGCTCTGACAATCCTGACTGTCCAAGGAAATCAAGGTGAAAATGAAGATGTAGGAGTAGGGCATTCCTAAAATCCATCTTCTGCTGCTTCTCCTATTGCAGGAATGTAGTTTCCGTTCACTGGTCAGTTATAACAGCTAGCAGGAACAACAAAAGGGCCCAGTTTTAAATAAAAGAAAGCAGAAAAGGTACTGAAATAAGTAATTTTGTTTTCCACTTTCCAGCATGTAATCCAGGTGGAAAACAAAATCCGCACCACCAAGGCTAAAGGGAGAGTGTTGATGCCCTAGTGAACAACAGCCAATTCGAGGGAGGAGGGAGAAGGGAGAAAAGGGTAAGAAAAAATCCAGTGTGATGGCTGGCAGTGTAGGGAGAAACCAGCTTTGTGTTCATCATATGTAAATGGGATGCAGCATGTTTAAATCGACAGGCCAGTGAAATCCAGCCATACTGACAGACGCTGCAGTGACACAGGGTAACCTTTTCCCAAGCACCTCACTGAACACATGACCAGCACAGAGCATCTATATCCCTGTAGAGCACAAAGGCCAGAAGCACATTGGTCTAACAGCCCCCTCAGGAGCCTTGCTGAGCCCTGGCATTGGGGATCAGAGGCAGACAATTCTCTTGCACAAAACAGTTTTCAATACATCTGCTGTTGCTTGCTGGCGATTCTGAGCACAGAGCTGAGCCTCACCACCCAGCAGCTGAGAATGACAACAGGCTTAGAGGAGGCAGGGAAAAGACCTGATCTAGTTCAGTCTCCTGAGCACAGCTCAGGCACCTGAGCTTGCCCACTGTAACCTTGGATAAATCATTTAATCTCTGCTTTTGACTCCTCTATCTGCAGAAAAAGGCCACTGATAAACACTCAGAGAGGATTTCTAAGGAGTTAGTTATCATTTGCTAAAATCTTGGAAGATGGAGAGTACTGAGTGGCAGTATTATCTTTACAATAGTGATATTTTTCCTTTTCCCTATCACTAATTTTATATTTAGAGTTTCAGGCTATTTGCACTACACTTCGTACTCCTCATGTTATGAACTGACAATGAAAGGGAGAACGAGGAAGAGACCTTAATGGCATCCCTGAAATGAGTGGTTTATTTCTGACAAGCTGAGGAAAACTCACCGGAGAGTATTTTTGAGCAAACGAACAGCTCCACCATCATAGTTGCATGATCCAATATGAGAAATCTCTTTCTGGGGGTCGTGTTGGATCCAGTAGAGTCTTGCATCAACCAAATCTAGTGAGATGGCCTTTATTTTTTCTGTGGTTCTTAAAATGTTTATTGTATCACTTCCACCAAGGAACACTCGGTGTATGCTGGAAATTGTACCATCTGAAGACCAAAATAAAAGCCTGCAGGCAAGAGAGGCATGTCAAGAAAACAACACAAAAAAGCACAGAAGCCCACAATAAACAAATCTATATTTGCAAAACAACATCCCTGCTACACACTCCATGTTTAGTTCTCCTGTATACAAAATTTCTCAGTATGGTACTAGAGCTACCAGTACTACTAGAATTCCCTCATGTAGGTCAAGCAGGAATCAGCCCAGCTTAACCACAAAGCACCATTGTCTGCCTCTGCTTTGTTCAGCCATGCAGTCATACAAGGAAACTGCAATATCCTTTCAAATCTATGGGGAACACCTGCAAACTTGAGGAAAGGAAGATATTTAAGGCACATCTGCATTACCCTCTGCCTCTGGGAAGGTATCTATCTCTAGAATTTCTGCTTGAACACACCACTTAAGTTCTTAACTTAAAAACACCATTTCTATTATTGTCCTTATTTATATCTTCCTGCTAGTTATAGCAACCAGATTATGCTGTTATTAAATTAAGACACAGGCAAAACACAGCTCCAATACTCAAACCAGTTATGCACTGAAGCTAATTGTATATCAAGATATTCATGGATCAGAACACAGATTTACTGATGTGATTAAGGGTAACAGCAGCTCTTCCAAAATAGCAAGTTATTCCTAATTCTTGTGTATTTTAATTTTTAACGTTTGGGTTTAGATTCTTTCCTTGGGTTTCTTATGGACAAAAATTCCAAGAAACGTAATTGTTTTGACCCATCATCATAACATTTCAGGATTTATATGTACAAAACAATGTAGCATAAAACCACCTTTACTGTGCTTATGTTAATAATTTTTTAAAGACCCCAAATGTATTAGATCTCATTGGCAAGGGGCTATACCAAACCAGTAGAAAGAATTAGCCTTTGCCTCACAGCTTTTCCTCACTGTTACACAGTCTGTAGTAATGACAGGTATTAGTTTATAGGTGAAAGCATGTTTCCAGGACAGTCCAATTTTGTTATGCCATTTTTAAACAGTTTATTAATATTTGCTTCCATTTCTCTAGCACCTGTTGTTTAAGAAATGTCTCTATTCTTAAAGTTAGGACAAATGTGAGGATTCACTTTCTACATATAAGGGAAACAAAGAAAGCAAGATACAGTATCTATGCATGGGTTTTGCAAATCAGTGTAGGGATAGGATGTGTTATGAACAAATAAAAAGACAGAAGAAAAATTAAGATTACAAAACAGCTTGAGTAATTTTCAGCCTTTACTGCATTTTCCCTCTATTTTTCTTTAGACTTAATCCCTATTTTTTTGGCATTTCTATAGACCATTGAAAATGTAAAGCAATCTACAGCAATATTTATATTATAGCTCCTAAAAAACATCCTATCACTGCTAATATCCAGACATATATTTGAAGAAAAATTCTCTTATTAGGGTATAACATTAACCTTCATTACTTAAGAGTTGCACATGTTCGGAGAAAAACATTGTTAATGTCAGATTTAGTCCATGTTTATGCCTGTGCATGTAAACATACTCGGCATTTTCTTTTCATTCACATTAAAAATAGAGCCTTCAGTAGTTTCCATACAAGCAAATTGCCATAGGGCATAAAAATTTTATTATCATTCTTGGAGTCTACTTCCCTTATAGTTTGTTCCTGGCTTACTGGCCTCCTTGTAAGCATGTGAGTACAGTATTTATGCATGGTCAAGCACACCCAAGTGAATATCCACATTAGAGTCTCCCCAAACTTTCCCATACATTCAACAGACACATCCCTATAATGTTATTTGTAACATGTGTTTCAATGGCATTTGAGAGTGGGGTTGAGGAGTTGTGAATATTTTCAAGATGGATAAATGCTACATTAAAAAGTAAATCAGGGGGGAAAAAATACACAGGCTGATGTCCAGGCCTTAAAACCCACTCAAATGGCAAGACTGAAGAATATTAGCAATGCTACTATTATCAGAAGATTTTTTCATGTGCAAATGTGGTGGCCTAAATATTAAAATAGTTTCACATATTGCTGAGTAACTTTAATGCAAATCAAATGTGGCAGCAAAAACATGCTTTTGCTGCACAGAACGGAAGCATCTCAAAGTCTCCTCAAAACCTTTATTTTTGCAACTTCAATGTAAGAGGTTAATGTGTAAAGAGAAATTAGCATGGAGAGACCGCTGTGATGATTCATGCTGATAACCCTTAAGAACCCAGGGCATGGCTCCCAATGTAAATGACTTGAAGCTGAAAGGAGCATCTTTATGAGAGCCAAACTACTAGTGATGCTAAGTAGAAACAGTAGATTCAGAACCAATATTCAGAGAATCTGATAAACAAACAAGTGAAACAGAAGCAAAACTGTAAGTTTAGACTATTTTTTTCAGAAAACAAACTGATTTATATTCTAAATGTGCCAGGTTTGGAGTGCAATTTATAGACATCATTCCCCTTGCTTCTCCAGTACTGCTTTCCTGCACAGAAACTTTGCTGTCTTTGAGAAAGGACCAACAATGCCTCCTTTCCCTCATCTCTAATCAGCAATAAAATTTTCCCCAATGACCCAATGACCAAGCTCTTCATTAGACCTTGGTGGGCTTTTCACACACTTTTCTAGTTATCTCTTATATGCTTATCAATCTTTTACCCTTGTTTGTCAAAGTTCAAGGAGGTATTGGACTATAGATGATACATTGGGCACAGACTAGCCCAGCAGCCATGCGTCTCATGGGCACCAGTGATGCATCCAGTAGTCTGAGCAGCCTCAAGAAGGGTTACAGTGCCCTGGGCGTGGTGGTAAAGGTCTCTGCACTGCAGGCAGTATTT
>JAOXXN010000471.1:25769135-25801704 GCA_026770055.1 Myrmophylax atrothorax | reverse complement strand
TGAAAATCAATTTACCTTTTTTTTTTTTTTTTTTTACCTTTCTAGACTCAGATCTCAAGTGTTTGCTCACTAGAATGGAAAAAATCTTCCAAATAAATTCTATGTGTAAATTAGTAACTACAAAATGGACCTCTATTTCCCAGATCATGCAACTCTCAACATACTATTATTGGCTTGTCTTTCAAAGATAAAATTCATGAGGCATCATCAAACACTGTCATACAGCTCTCTTTAAAATCAGATTTAAAATTAGATACTAGAAAGCAGTCAGTTTTGTTTTAGAACAGAATACAAAATTAATAACTGCTATTTTCCACTGAACAAAATAATAGTTATTGGCCCTGGAGTCTGTCCCTTAGATCTCTTCAGGATTAATCATCATGTGATGTGACATGCCATTTCTGTCATTTCTTGTAACATATTTGCCTCTTATTTTGAATTAAATTTTTACAGCTGAAGATAGTATTTGTCCACATTCAGCTGCATCCAATTTTCAGATAGTTTAATGTGAAGCTTCTCATGAATTTGTCTCTGTGTTCAGACCCAGGTTCATGAATTCCTTAATACCATTTGGTAAAAATATTTACAAGCATTTTTCCCCAAGGTAGTATTAAAGGAAGTGAACTATCTGAAAGACAGCTACTGAAAACAATTTAAAAACCACACCTCAACTGCAGCTCTTCTGAAATACAGAGGGAAACAGTGGCATCTTACCAGGTTTATCCCTGTCTCAACAGGGGTAGAAAAAACAGTTCCCCATTTCATTGGCTTTTACTGCTCCTTATGAGATGCTTGCAAAGAAAGAAAGGGGAGCTGTAAATTAATAAGGTTTTGGTATTTGCTATTTCTCAGAATACCAAGAAGTTTTAACAGCATGTCTTCGGAAGCCTGAATGGAGCAAAGTGAAGCCAGGATTTAACTAATTAAGGTGTATTTGAAGATGTAAACCAAAGAGTAACAACTTAATATTTCTCATTTCCAGTGCTCTGTGGCAGGAGAGAGGTGAACAGTAAGAAAGAGGAAAGCTTGAGACACAGAAAGAAGCATCTGACCAAAAGAGCTGACCTAGATAGCTGCAGTTGTCACCTTCAATTGCAGGCTCTAGCTCTGTAGGAATGTGTAGCATGTTAATCCTGAAGAACTGACAAGGGTTGAGCAGTTAATGTTAGGATCTGGTAGAGATGTGCAGAGTTTAAGAACTTGCAATTGGGCAAAAACTTCAATAATGTGGGTTTTGTTTTGCAGCTATCTAAGATTTTTTACAATACTGTTGGCATTTAAAAAAAATAACTATTTTTCTTCACTTTCAAAATATACATAGTGAGTATTTAATGTCAGCCCTGAAACCAAAGTACACCTCCAATCTTACAGTATCCAGAAGATAACATATTTACCTGGGGTAGATATGGGGTATGCAAGTCTAGCAGGCATTAGTATATAATCTAGAACTGATAATGCAAGGAGCTGCTCTAGGGCCTTTTTAAGATAAAAAATGCCATGTGGGAAACTTTTTTGGTCGTGAGTAGGGAAAGCATCTATACACCATAAAAGAATAAAAATACTGTTATTAAAGTGGTATTTCAGGAGGGCACAGGCAACAGGTTTCAACAGGCACAAGCCCATTTCCTCGTGTACCATGTATGTTTGCATTGCCAAATATGTTGGAAACCAAAGCTTTCCCAGGACCAACTATGCACATGTTTTTTCTTTGTAGGGTCCTTTGTAGGCCAGACCATTTTTCTTTAGAGGTAGAAGGTTCAATGTTTTGACTGGAGTCTAAGCAGATGAGTTATCTAAAGGTGACTGACGCAGTCCTGATATCATCTTAAAATAAATTATTAATTCGAAATGGCAAGGTCAAAAATTGCAGAAATGCTTCCAATTATACCATAACTTGTCAATGAATTGATGCATTCATTCATTAGACTAGTTTTGTTCTGACCTTGTGATGTCTTCTCCCATACTTTCTCTCCTATGAACCTTGCTGTTGTAGGACACACTCCCTCTGAAAGGCCTCTCCTCTCCTGATATGCCAAGTCTGGATTCAAATAATATCTCTTAAAATAACTGTATAAAATTATGTGAGACATTTGGGCTTAGATTTCATTATACTTCCACAGGATGAGGAGGTCTTTGATCTTTGAATATCCACAGAAATAAAAGGAACTAATTAAGAAATGAGCTGTTTAGCAACATAAGAGCACAACCTAGACCTTCACCTGTAGTGGCAGTGTGGAAAACAAATTGAGAAAAGGCTACACACTTTCTAGTAAGTCAGTTGTAACAGAGAGCAGACACCTTAATGCAGGGTAGTCCTTATGGCTGGCAGGTTGCCACCACAGTCACAGATGATTAAAACTATTTTACAATTGGTATCTCTATTACAGTTCACCAAGAATGGTTGCCAAACCACGATTCAGCTTGCTGTCATTGTTCACAGGTCAGTGGTACGAGTCATGTCTCCCACTCACCACTTTGATCCCCAGTATTCCCTTCAAAGCCTGCCTCCAGCTTCCTACCACTTGCTTTCACTGCACCCTCTGTCTCACATAATTATTGAACTGGAATGCCATACGTCCAGTCTTATGGCCAGAACACCAGTGGTATCCAGTACACAGAGGAAAGGGGAAATCCCTTACACCAAAGCCTCCTTCAGTCTTACATTTCATGTCAAAATTTCATCTTTGTTTAATCTCCTGTTATTCAGTGGTTTGTAATTGAAGAGTTACCCTAACACATGTCATTTTTCACTTACTCTGTGTCATATGGAATTGCTCAGAGTATGCCATAGTAACATTAGCTTTTATGCAGATTTCTGCTATTACTATTCCTTGGAGAGCTTGCTGAGCTCCAGGCCAATCTGTTTTGGTGCTTTACCTAGACTCCTCCGTTCACTCAGCAGCTAATTTTCAACAGAAGAAACAAAATTCAGGGCAGGCTATATCTTCATTAATGCAAGAGCAATTGTATCAATATGCAAAATATGTCCACTGAAATAAAAAAAAATATGTCTTTGAAGCCTTTTTCATGTTAATATTTAGAGTGCATTTTTGACTCATGAAACAACAGCCAAGCAATTCCCTTCATCTCAGTAGGATTCTCCTGTTATACATAACCTCTTAATCGAGCAATTGAGTAATGAACAATTCATAAATAATGAACATCCTAATTAGCTGATGGAAGTGAAGTACATATTAGCAAATAATATCATGTATAGGAGAGGCTGTGTAAAGTGAAAAACTTGCTAAGGATATGGCATACACACTGCCTGTATTTCAGATTGAGGTTATGGAAAACCAGGTCCAGTTTGATCCCATGGACTTGAATGGCCACCCACAGTAGAGAGGGTAGATGCTTTTCCACAGGAACATCCTCTGGTTTAGATTTGCCTAAAGGGAATCCAGTCTGTGCATTTTGAGAGTGCTTTTCAATGTGAAGCAAGCATAGTAACAGGTGGTAATATGGAGACTAATTTCAGAAGTATGTTTCTTATTTGAATTGAAGCATCAGGGTGGAAGCACCAAAGGTGTGTTTGGCTCTCAGATAAACCTTCAGTCAGGTTTATAATTTGTACACAAAAAATGCCTAGCTTCTCCTCGGTTAATACGACAGCTTTTGATATGCATTCTTCTATTTTCTGCTTATGAGATGGTATTTCTTGGCAGAATGCACAGAGAAGGCACCTGTTATTACATCACTAGAATCATGACAAGAACTGAGTCAGAGCTGCTGAAACCCAAGGAATCCAAGGCAAAAGCATTAACTCCAAGTATTAGGTCTGTTTGTTGGAATCCCTGCAGAGCATTTCCTCATCTCCTTACTGCAAAGCCCATGACTTCATTGGCTCCGTATTTCTTTAAAAAACTGGACCTCAGGGTAGCATGGGAGTGAAAAGGGTTCTGTCATTCTTTGCCTTGCACTTTGTAAAGAATAGGAACCTGCATTTTACATGCTCCAAATCACTGGGGGTGATTATAGTAATATTAGTGTCATGCATTTCTCCCAGACTTCAATACTACAGTATCAAGCACACCTGAAATCCATGCCTTGTATGAGACATATTAGCATGAGCACACTCATCTACATGCACTGGTCAGCATAGAAAGAGTAGTTTTTAAAGTTATCAGAATATATACTAATACATAATCATTAAAATACTCTTTCTATATGCATATAGAAATAAAAAAACACATCTGTACACAAATTTTGCATATATAGAAGCATGAATTCATGCATGCCCGTGTACTGAAACTATAGAGACACTAAAGCTATGGCAAACAGTTTTGGTAACTAGAGAACAGTTCAGATCTCTTAATGATCATATCAAAATTTATCCTGTTTTCTAGTAGTTAAACTGACAGACAAGTGCTGATCTCTGAAAAAAAAAAAATGCATTCTTTTCATTTTGAGAAGAAACAGATATTAAGAAGCTGATTTATCAGTTCTGCCAGTACAACACAAAAACAACCTGTAAAAAAACTCTTTGAGAATTATAAAGTTGAATTAAGAAAATACAAATGAATTTTTCTTTATCTGAGAATATTTAGGAACTTACCTATACAAGCAGAGTTTTCAGGATTAAATCTGTATCCATTAGGACAGTTCCAGTGCTGCAGAGCTGAGAGGTTGACAAAACCAGTTTTAAAAACCACTGGCAAAAAAGCAACAAGGAAGGGAAACATAATCTTGAGGGGTTTATTGAGCTGTCACTAAAGAAAAACTAGCTTGTATTGAGTCATATCCAGGACAAGATGAGCACATGTAATCCAAAAAGGTTTCTGCAATCTCCCACTTTACACTCAGACATGCTATCACAATTCCAACTTTTATCTTTGCCTTGCTTTTCTTGTCACTTTAGACCTTACTGTGTCTGACTACAACCTTGAAGAAATTCCTGGGAGATTTCTTCCCCACACAGATCAGGGATCAGGATTTTTCTCTCTTTCGTTTCTTTTTTTTTTCTTCTTTTGGAAGCCAAGTACGAAATGCCTGACACTCCTGCCACAAATTTAACAAAGTTTAAAAGCAATGCCAGCAAGGATCGCTGCAGATTTCCTCGCAACAAGCAAAGCTGCCATTTAAATCTTAAAAGCAGAGAATTTGGAAAACTCTCCACCACAGTACTCAGTGCAATGCAGGGAGCAAGATCTCCAGGTACTTTCCTTCTCCAAAACGCAGTTGCTCTTTACATTCAAACTTGGACGGACTCCTCTTTTCTTTTTAAAGCTCAGCTTGCCCCACCTCTTCTCTTTTTAGTACCACTTGAGTGAACCCTGTGTTTGCAAATAGTAATGTGGTCAGTTCCTTACTACAGGGAACAGAGCCAGCATGCAGATAGCCAGCCACCCATTATAAATACAGCCTCTTTAGAAAAGCAGCCCCTCCTGCTTGAGAAGTACCTGCAGCTTTCCAGCTAAGTATTTTTCCTCAGAGACTGTAGGCAGGTTTATATTATTCTTGTTCAATCATGATTAGTTGCATTCATTTT
This sequence comes from Myrmophylax atrothorax, assembly GCA_026770055.1. Lineage (NCBI taxonomy): Eukaryota > Metazoa > Chordata > Aves > Passeriformes > Thamnophilidae > Myrmophylax > Myrmophylax atrothorax. The sequence continues at coordinate 25,796,216 of JAOXXN010000471.1, read as the reverse complement.
AATATCATCATGTGTTTTACCATCAGAAACAAATTTTGTCATCAAAAACATTTCATACAAAAAGGGAAGGGAAAAAATCCTTCTGGTTTCTCTATTTCAACTGGAAATTCAAATCGGCTTAAGGTCAAGTTCAAATCTAAGGTATGTGTCTGTAGTTCCAAAATTTATATCATCTCTCCTAGGTCTGAATTTGGCCCTTGTGTATTTTCAGGAAAATACCTGCTGTCACAGACTGGGGCAACATGTTCTGAGCCTGCATATCTCACAGATATTGCAGTCATTTATAGGTACACCAGTGCTGCACAAGGCTACTGTTGGGATGCAATGCCCTTTTACACCTGTTCTACTGAGCTATAAAAACTAGAAAAATTCCAAGTGCATTAAGCTCACAATGCTTCATTATTGAAAAAAAATCCCTTTTTCCCAGTCCACCACCCAGAGTAGCAAAGCTCTGGAGAACAAGTTTATGCTTATAAGATCTGCTGAATTTTGAACCCACTGAGATATAAGCAGGTGTTTAAATGGTTGACTGCACCAGGCTTTTTTGAGCTAACTACTGTGAGGCATTCTGGTTCTGTCACTTTTTTCTTTCCTTTAATTTTTTAAATTTTATTTCTGCAGTGTTGTGCAGAATAAATACTAGCACAACAGCTGGATATAGCAGCAGCATCACATGGTAACCTACAACTGTATGAGTTCCATCTATGGGAATTCTCTCCCTCCCCTTCTTTTCCTTCCCCATATTTGTCTGAATCAATAAGAGTCTAGACTTGCACTGTCAGAAAACAGAAAACATGAAATTGGGCCACTCTCCATTAAAAGTAACTGTTTCTTGATGATTCTGTCTGCATGCAGGCACATTCAGGTCACTCAATCTTCACTGCTGCAGCTAATGCAACTCATTAAATCTAGACTGACAAATGGCAGCCACATTTCCATATACTCTGTTCAGAACATAGTCTCTATCCCACATGCTATAAAATACAATAACAGTAATATAAATTATGCAGAGCCAGACTCATGCCAAACAGCATTTGCTTCTCCAAATAGTCTCCTGGAATACAAAAGGGCAAACAATGTAAAAGCTCAGTATAATGCCATCCCATCTAGGATTACAGGATCCTGCCCAGGAACTGTGGTATATTCCACTTGAACCTCTTTTACTGATTCTCCAACCGTTGGTTCCTCCTCACACAATTTTCTTCACTGTTCAAGCCAGGAGCAGGCAACCTAAACAGTTTAAAAGGAATGTGTCACTTCTTTGTGAGCCACAAGCAGTGTTTGCCAGACTGTGAGGGTGGCCGTCAAAGCACAGCCCTGACCTCTTCCAGGGGGCACTCAGACAAACTCACTGAAGACGAAATGAATAAGGTCTGCCTTTCCTTTTAAAATGCAGAAACAATTTCTGTCTGACTCACATTCTTTTAGTCTCTCATTTACACACGTTGTCTTTTCTGAACATCTCCCTCAATCTTCCCCATGCTCTATTTCCCCTTCTTCTTGCCTTTACACAAAATAGAGTCAAAGGCACATCCCAGAATGTCTTTTTCTTTTTTTTCCTCTAAAATAAAAATGAATGTCTGACATGCCAATACCACAACGATCCTTTCAGAAAGCAGGGATCCCTTCATTTCAGTCAGGGAAAGAGTAGTTAATAAAGTCATTAATTTTACCATCCTAGAAGTATAGGAATGTCTTAAAAATAGGAAGAAAAATCTCTTGATAGAGGGATTAAATTTTTTCCCCTCAAAAGCCAAACATAAGAAAGAACAGAACTAGCTACCAGACCCATAATATGATATGATATGATATATGATATGATATGTTATATGATATGATATATTATATAGGCCTAAGGATGTAAATATCCATTTGAAAGTGGATAGAATGAATCACATCTCCTTATACCAAACCAAAAATTTTTCAACAAGTTGTTCAGCATCCCATACACAATAATTTCTTTACACCTGAAGTCATTTAGCATTTGAGAAGTTGTTCAAACACATTTCTGCAAAGTGAACTATTGTGCTCATCTACAGGTATTAAGAAAAGCAATTTACATTAGTCTATCATTCATATCACAAATTAGTCAAAAATAGCACAGCAGTCTCATTTTTAGGGCTCACTGTTGAATCAATACAAAAGAATTACCCCAGTTCATCAAATGTGAAGAACTTAGTTGAATTTGACTTGCTGACTCAAAAGATTGATGAACTAACAACAAATAAACATTTTATTCCTTTCTCTTGGATTTACCACTATCTTGGCAGGCTTTGGAAGGCTTTCTTTGCCAAAGAAGGTAAAGACCAGCTAGAGATTTAAATGGAGAGGGTCTTCTCCCCTACCTTGGCAAACAGCTGCTGTTAACTAGTTCAAGGACAGTGCATTCTGGCTGTTTCCACACTTTGAAGGAAACAGAGCCCTCCCAAAGTTTTCCAGGGCTTTCAGTATCTACATTACAATAATTGCATATTGTTTAAATAATATATTGGGTTTTATTCTTGTTTACTACACATTACATTAGTTTGCCAGCACTTGGACTTTTTCTGTCAGCCTCTAGAAAGTCTAATTCTGGCCTTAGGCACGTCCTAAGCTGGTTAAAGTCATATTTTATAGTCATCATAATCCAAATTACCACCAACACAGGTTAAATATTAAATGGGAAAATTCACTGATATAGCAAGGGAAATGTGTAGTGTCTATCTGTAGTACAAATAGCAGAGAGCAGCGAACAACACTCAGACCCCACAAAACAGCTTCCAGAACCTCTCTGATTGTCCCAGAACATCTGCCAGCCCCTGGGACAACATGCTCATGTACGTGTCATTCTGTCAGAAAAGGTATTGCCTCCAGAGCAGTAGTTGACTAACACAAGCAACTTCTGCAATGAAAAGGGATTTCTGATGGCCTTCAGGAAAAAACACCCAACGTGCCTCACACCTACCTGCTCCAGCCTGATCTCAGAGTCAGCATGGGGATGGCTGACTGATCACCATACCTTCTCTGACATTCAGTACTGTTAACATCATTTCAGCAGGTTCAGCCTGCATCATCTATGATTCTGACAAAAGGGACATTATGCAATACCAAACTGCCTGTCAGATATAGCAGGGGGAGGTATAGCATGTGACAGTGGCATACTCCAGTGATCTCTCAAACACAGGAATGCCTGAAGTCTTCTCCTGAGGTATGATGTCCATTCTGGCTCTGTCCTCAAGCACATTACTCATCACTTTTGCAGTCTGGAGATGATACTTGGTTGGCAGAATGCTTTAATTTAATGTACTAGTAAAACTAATGGAAGAGTGGGGCTTCAAATCATGAAAACCTTTTGAAAACCAAGTGTTATTGTAAGCAATCTCTTTCCAGTTGTCTGTTTCACAGCAGCAATTACAACAAATATCTACTGGGGGTTTTTTGGTAGTTTGAGTCCCATACTTTTTTCTGCTATGGTTACATTTTTTTTCCTACTGCAAAACTGATTTTTAGTGAAAAAAAATACAAAAAAATCCATGTTTAAAATAAACTGTTCATTACAGACAATACTACCTTTTAAAACAGTTGTACGTTCAATATTTTAACATGCACTTTTCACCAGCTGCTATAGAGTGAGTACTTCCTTTATCAGCTAGACCACACTAGAATCCACAGAAGGATCCAGAAAGAAAGTTAAATATGCAACATCTTCTGTCCAGATAGGCAGAACAAGAGTGAAACATTCTGGGATAGCCACATAGCACATTACTGACTTATGACATTTATCAATGTTACATGACTGCATTAGATCTCTATGTTAACAGACATAAAGGAGTAGTTAAAATAGTAGGTTGAAACAGTCAGTTGGCTCTCTGAAGTGGAGATAAAACAGAGGATAAAGCAAGTCATTTGTTACAATTAATGAGGTCTATGCAGCTTGCTATGTGAGAACATTTAAAAAAGGATCATAGTAACAGGGATGGCATTATTTCACTATCAGGGTCGAAAAATGTATCCTCCCTGTGTTTTTTCACTGTTTCCATCCCATGGAATGGGATGCTGTTTCCCAAAGAATCCTGTTTCCCCCACAGCAAAATGATTTCTAGTGTATGTATTAGAACAGCTGTTCTAGGAGATCTCTCAGAACAAAGGTACTGGCTGAAATCTGATTTCACTTGGGTTTAGAATTCCTGAGCACTCACCATTTACATTGATACCAGTAAGAGAATAGGAATTTATCTGTTAGTCCATAGGTTCTTATTTGAAGTTCACCTATCACAGATATTGCTGCTTTTACTTTTTTTATCCCATTAGTTTTGGTCCAGGAAGGTGAATAATTAAAATTACTTTTTCAATCAACTTTTTTCTCCTCATTACAAACCTTTTCAGGTCGTTCATTCTTCTCATGACTTTGGTGCTCTTTAGAAAATAAACACCAGGGAACAGTTTATGGTTTTGTTTTACGGCTGCTTTGCTTGGCTATGTGGAAGAGAATCACTGCATTTGCCAATGCAATTAATTTTGTCCAATTAACTCCATTTCACCTGGTGCATCTAATACACCAGTTTGGCATACCTACAGAAACACACATCTGCACAAGCTTGCATCTGTTTATCACATCTCAAAGAAAGAATCAAAAAAGATGGACAATAAATAGGAATAGAAGAAACAGGCATTGTTATAGTCAGTTTTCCACAACAAAAGCACCTTAGATGAACTGAAAAGACTGGAATTACCAGAGATGTTGTCAGTGCCCAGTACTGAGCTCCTGAAAGCAGGCTGCAGGGTGCTCCCAGCTCCTGCCGGATTCAAATACTCTGAAGGAGGCAATGATCTCCTGAGCACATTGCAAGCCACATTCTCTTCATGAAGTTTATTATTTTTCTATGCATGGCCACGGAGCTGATGCCAGAAGGATTTGTCAGGGAATTGGTCAGCAACTAAGAGCATATGTAATAAAATACAGTGCTAACTGCTGGGAATGTTTATTTTCCTACAATTTGTAGAACAGATTTGAGAGATCTCCAAAAGCAACTTTGCCCTGATTAATATGTATTTGAGCATTGAGGATCTCCTGAAGAATTTGCTCAGAGCCTACTGAAAGTAAGCTTGCACTGCAAGTGCAAGATTTTGATCTAATGTCATTTCTGGTGTGAGACAATTTTACAGGTGCAGTACAGAACTAAAGCAAAACAGTGTATGAGAGTCAGACAGCACCCAGAGTGACAACAGGAGTCCTGAGTGTGGATTTCTTATACCTTATCAGGAAGCAGTTGGCACAGAAAGTGGCGAGTGATCAGCAAGGGGCTCTGCCACGGAGGAGGCAGCTTGACCTGACACCACCTCACAGACTCACAGCTGCAGGCAGTGCAAAGCCAGAGCCTATCACAGTCCCAAATGCCGCTGTGAGTGATATCCCAGAACTTGGCATCCAAATCCTGCAGCTACCAAACACACCCTGCTTGAGGCCACAGCTGTCAATTCTCCATCTAAACAGGGACAGGGAGAGAACAGCAGTGGAGAAAAAGGCAGTCGTACTAAGCACAAGCAATACCCCACATTATAATTAGCTTTTAGATAATGGTTCTGTACTTCAAAGCTTTGAACTGATACCCATCATGCTGGTGAATATGGAGGCTCTGGAGTCCTGTAAAACACTGCTGCTCTACAGGAATCCTCTGAGATGACCTGCAGGAATCAGAAACTATATTATTTCTATGATAGTTTTGAAGAAAACAAAATGACCTAGCAAAAGTTTGGTCTCAGGGATTGACTGAGCAAGTAATAAGCACTGCATTAAACATTAAGGATGAGGGAAAATCACTTTGTAGCAGAGCAGTATATGTGGTCGTATAACCAACAAACAAACAGCAAGCAAAGTGCTCACTAATACTCACATACATTCTTACAGAATATCTCTTTGCCTGCATGTAACAAGGGATGTCTGCCCAGCCAAGGGTGAAGGAACAGATCTCTGGAGATTACAGATACCTCCTTTGGAGCTGCCAGTAGGTTTTGGCTGGCATAGCCTTTGCCTTACACTAGGCTGGGCAAAGCAAAAGTTAAATCAGTCACAGTGCACAATAAAATGCCTATGAAAGCACACACAAATCCTGTGGATGCTATAACCGTATGCACAGTGCATTAAAACATTCCTTCATTCCATCTACATCCCTGCCACAGGTTTCCTGCATGATCTTGGCAACCAGTGCAAAAGGACCAATACTCCCTTAACTTGAAGGAGAGTTACTTAATTTAATAGCTGTTATAAAGTGCACTCAGACTCAGACTCTTGGATGTAAGCTCGTATTCAGAATTGCAAAATAATTGTTAATTTATTCCTGCTAAGGTCACATAGAGAGAAATTAGGCTGTAAAACAGAAGAAAAGAAAATTAATTTGGATTGGTACATTTGTAGATTGAAAATAAAACCCCAATCTTCTTCCCAAGTGGTGTTGCAAAAGACTGGAAACTTTTAAATATCATTTGTTATTCTCAAAATGCATGTTTACTTCTATAAGGACAAAAGAGAGCATTTCTGAGGCTCACTGCCCCATACAGTATATGAAAAAATGTTTCACACTCTCAAGTCACTTCACAAGTTACCAGAATAAAATCATGATGATGATGAAGGCAGTAGCTAATCTGAAATCACCATCTATAAGATATCCCCCAACTTATTACATTAAAAAATAGAGTATTTCAGGGCCATTCTGTACAATCTTACAACTGGGCATTAGGACAAAATTCTAAAAAGAAGCATCCACCTAAATCCTCCTCAGCAATGCCCACAGAGAGGGTTTGTTGCACCTCTTGGGCAGTGCTTTGAAAATTAGCCAGAGGTGCCCAGTTTTCCAAAATGAAATAAGACTCTAGTAAGTGGAGAGGGGCACAGGAAATCTATTCTGAGAGTCTGCAAGTGTTTCCCAATGGTAAAGAGACTTCTCCATTTGCATGTTTGCGTTTGACTGCCCTATTTAGAACTAGGCTGGCAGGCAAGGCAGAACGTGTCATAAGAAGAAAATTAGCAACCTAAAATATCTGGGGCAAACAGTAAAATTCTAACACAATCTATGTATCTCTAGAGATTTACAGAAGGACTTACCTTATGTATGTTGGCACAGAAGTCAAAGACTTCCCAATGGCTTCTCAGTGGTCACGACCACTCATTGCTGCAAAACATACGGATCAAGGGCAGGGACTCTCCTCAAATGTTGCTGGACCACAGGCTTATCTTCACATTCCAGGATGAAATACCCAGGGTAACAGCTCTTGGCCCCCAGACATGAAGGAGAAACTGATCCTGAGCTCACTGAAGTCGATATCAAACTCCTGTTGACTACATTAATAACATGGGACCAGGCTTATCTTATAGAAATGACAGATTCTTGTTTTAACAATCAAAACAGCTTAAATATGTACATTTCTTATTTTATCCCACAGAAATAAAAAGAGATTAGATCCTTTGAAAGAGAAATCTCTATCATATGCTTTCCAGGGCCTACTTAAGTACTTTTTTTAAACATATATAATATAACTTTGACCTGATACTATGAAATAAGTGAAAAATTGAAAAATATTTCTAAGATTTTAGAAAATATTAGTAAACATAACAGCAAAATAAGAAGACAACTTGATTAAGGCTTCAGGATATGGTTTTCATGCCATTCCCTTTTAGACCTGTTCCAAACACAAGTTGCCGCTGTGTGAGAATATGACATGGACATTCCTTCCTCAATCTAAAGTCTACAGGAGGTTCCAGCAGGAAACATTAACTAGAAATTGACATCAGTTTTCCTTTTCCTCTACTGCCAAGAACAGGCATCTGTCTACTATTATCAATAAGGAAAGGATACCTTCAAAACGTATCAGTTATTGAAGATTCCTCAAGTCATAGTGTTGTGTGGATCAAGTATTCAGCTACTACTAACACTTTTGTAATAAGATGAAGAACCCTCTGTATAGTGCAGAACAATTCAAGAGAGAAAAGTGCTATAAGCATTTAAGGCTCAATGGTTTGCTTGTACTGCTGCATGGCTACATGCTACAGCTGCCCTCACAACAAATAAATGACAACATTCATTTTTCACATCACTCTGGTTTTGTCAGGACCCATCAGATTAAACATGTTGTTTAGTTCAGACAAATGTGCAGGCAGGAGAATACTGTCATACCTTCACTTCATGTGTTCAATATAGATCGATTTACTATGAAAACTTACTTCCAAAGTTGTCAGGATTTCTCCTGGCAAACCTACTGGACTTTTCATAAAAGTAATGTAGTCATTATTCGGTAGCTTAGGAAAAAAAAGAAGTCTTTTTGATGCAGCAAAGCTCTTGGTAGTCAGCACTCAGGCAATGTGGTTAGGGCTTGAAGTAACACTCCTGAGACTGGAGTGCTGAACCCAAAGCATTTTTCTGTGACCAGCTGAATTGCAGTTACTGAGAAGCAGCATTTCTACAAAACTAGAAAATGTAGTCAGCGAACACCAAAGAAGGAATTGGTAAGCTATGTTGTGAATGGCAGTCACTTTTTCTTTCTGCAGCTTCATTCCTTGGCCAGTGTATATGTTAAGTTCTGTGAGTGGTGACTTTATGGCAGCTGGAAGGGCTGTTTCTCATAAACTGCTGAACTTTGAGGATAGTGGACCTGCTATGAAACTCCTACAGGTAAACGAAAAGCTCCCTTCTCCTGCACGAAAGTGCTAGGCAGAACACAGGTCCCTGAAGGCTACTGAGGCCAATTCAAAAATCACATAGTTTTCATTTGTCTGTGGCCATCAGTCATTATTTACACACACCAGACTCATACAGTGACAAAAGGAGACCACTCAGTTGCACCTCCACAGGCTCCTTTGCCATGCTGAAAACCTTAATCGTCTGTGGTCTCCTCAAGAGACAGTCATTCATTCTTAGACTTTTCTGCTATAATATTTTTTGGGAGACGTTCAAAACATGTTAGTAAAGGGCACTTTGTCTATTACTATTTTATCAATACCTCAAGTGGCTTATGATCTACCTGTCACATTTCTGAAATTATCAAGATGTGGAAGCATCTGCTGAATCTCTCACGTATCCCAGCCTCTCTCCAGACTCTCTCGCTATTTATGCACACTTATTCTTGGTGTCTGAACACTGCCTGAAACAACGTGTGACAGGATCCATCTCACTGTAACCAGAGTACCACCCCACCAACTCTTGAGCTATTGGCATTTGCTGAATTGACTGTGGGCTCAGAAACTGTCAAATGTCAGTTCCCAGGATGTGGTCAATAAATCATTTAGAGCATCTTTTCAGAACCTATTCCTGTGTTTTATCCCCAGCCCACACAAGGTTGGCATCATACAGTTCATAAAGAGCATGGCCTTTCGTGGAATTTACTCCAGACATTCAAAGGAAGAAATCTCATCATTTCAGTTATATTTTTAGGTGGTGACATTTGACTTCAACTTCCTCCAGGCCTGTCTCTCTGCCCTTTTGATGAATCACAAGTTATTTGTACTGTACTGGGCTTCCTATAGTTAAAGTTTTTTCAACCCATTCTGCCCAGAACTTACTATAACTGGGAAGGATCAGAAAGATATGCAAGGATACGTTTTGAGTGTAATAGAGCCAATAAAATTATATCACCAACATAGTTAATTCTCTCTTCTGTTTCAGTATTCTACTCAGTAAGACTGAAAATCATTCAGGCAGCACTGTCCAGGTTCAGTCCAACTATCTTTCTAGCTGGCAGCTGTCATCAAATACTGTTGTGGCTTTTCCCACTTAACGTGTGGCCCAGCTAATTTTTACAGTTCAGTTTGTCTCCACTGATGGCAAAGGTGTCAATATCAGGGCTTCTTTCCTGTGTAGACTCATTAGAGTCAGAAAGCCAATCTCTTCTTCTCCTTCAGCCTAAGTCTAGGGTTTTTCGCATCCACAATTCCCACAAAGTAGTCACCTCAGCTTCTGAATTAATAAAAAATAAAATTAAAAAAAGCATGTACAAGAATACAGTCATTTGTCCCCCACACCAGATTTCTCTAAATCCTACTGCAAATCTTTCCTGGATCCATTATTGGAACTGGTGAATTGTCAATATTCTTTCTGCTTGCAGTTTTTGCCCACAATTTATAAGCCAAACAATTGGTGAAGGAGGTCCTCCCACTCACGGAACTGTGTAGTGTTCAGCACAGTATTTTTATTCTTTACTTAATCTTACTTGTATGTTTTCTGTAGGAATTTCTTCTTTGCTTCTCCTGTATTCACCTCCACCACAGCCTTTTTGTTACTTTAGAATCTGTGTTTGATCAGGTGCCAAGTTAGTGCTCTCTTTCAAGGCAGGCTTGCACATAGAGAGTTACAGTAAAAATTCTTTCATTTTCCAGCCACCAAACAATCATTTATATGCTGTGCTTGTAGAGAGCACCTTTATAAATGTTTATCTGCTGATTCTGGGCTTTTTCATTTAGAAAAGAGCAATTGTTTAACCATTATTCCTTTTTTTGGCATAATTTTTTGCTGATGACTCTTTAAAAGAACTTTAATGACCATTTTTCTAGTTTCTTTATGAAGGTCAATGAGCTCTAAGAATCACCATTTTTTCTCTCATACAATTTGATTCATATTTCATTTCTACATGGATCTTCAGTAAGTGAGAAATTGAAAACATAATCACCTTGTGACAGGACAAACTTTTCTCTGTATCAATTCACGTTCAGGCAATCTCTAGTTAAGCCATTGTCAGACACAAGAAAATGTCACTTTTTTTCTATCAATGAACAAAGGACTTTATTAGTTACCTCTCCTCATGAAGTCCCTGTTACAGTTTGAAAGAAATAGTTCATATAGCTACTGGACATAATGTCTATTCAATCATTGTGTCTGACCAGAACAAGGACGGTTATTTTTCTGCCTTGAGAAAAGCGTTGCTGCCATTGTTTCTGCTGCGGATTACCCTATCCAAAGGGAATGCCTGCTCCTCTGTCAAAGAGTAAAGAATGCACAAGCCAGCTAAGGAACAAATAAACAGCACTTTTGTGCATGAAAGTATGCCTCCACCATTCTAGAGTTCCTCTCTTAATGCTGAGAAGTAATTTAGCACAATCTTCTAATTAAAAATGCTATGCTCAGATTTTAGGCTGAACTCAGAATGATTGACACAGAACTCCAGGAATTGAGTGCTTTGATGATATTGCTGCAATCCAGACACAACAGCAAACACCACAATTGCAAGGTGCAGTGCTTAAGTTCATGTGGAAGTTAAATCCCACAGGGGAAATGGGGCAACATAAGAGTATGGCAAGCAGCCAGCTATAGAGCATGGCAAATTAAATTCAGAATATTACTTTCTCTGATCTTCATTCATGAGGCATGATGCTCAGAACAAGCAGGAGTGTTATGATTCCAGTTTTCAAATTCCTGTTTCAACAGGAATGAAGTCAGTCCACCATGTCACTTCTATGTTAGAGAACAAGAAACACCAAGCCGTATTCTTTTTTAAACTGATCAGTGAGAAACCAGAACAGGTCACTCAAGATCTGAGCACATGCTCTGGGAAAATATCCACAGATAATGCCATTTATGTGCAATCTGAAGCTAGCAATACGCTGCAGGATTAGTCTAACATTGAAGAAGGCTCTATCCAAAGTCAAGGAAGGATAAAGTTAAAATATGAAGAAAAAAGAAAAGTAACATTAAAAGAAAAATTAGTATTATTCTGAATTTAGTTTGCCATGCTCTATAGCTGGCTGATCTTAAACACAAGGGACTGGGCTATGAAACAAAAAGCATAATTGGTACAAGTTATTTTTTGAGACTCAAATGTTTGGCCAAATATTAGCAGGATAAAGTTCAAGACACGTGACGTAAAAGTCCATCTGACCAGCCCATGGCATTAGATTTCAGCATCATTAATTAAACCAGGTTCTTAGAAAAAAGGTACTTACAAGTATTGGATTTAATTTCCTTTTCCTTTGACAAGGGTGTCATTGTTTTAGAGAATGGAAAATACAAAGCAGACTATACATCTTGTTCCTCTTTTCCAAAAAAATATTGAACTAGAAAGAATAAGCGAGAAAGAATCAAGCAAGAACATGATCTGGAGATTTTTTAATTAATTTAGTTTTTGAAGTATTTAGAAATTTTGTTTGAGGACGCTTAAGGTTTCCTACAACTGTGTTTCTAAGTGAATGAAAAGACTAAAAATATATCAACAAAGCACTTGTTTACTTGACTGAGCAAGCAACCTATTGAATTTAAATTATACTTGCACTGAATCTACTAGTAATTGCCATTTTGGATTGTTCTTACTTTCCATCTAGTCCAGTAGCATTCTCAGGTACTAGCAGCCCGTACCAGAGGCCTTAGAAGAATGTGCTCAAACTCTGCCTGAGGCAACAACCCTGGAATACTCTGTTCCTGCCCTCAATACTCACACTCACACAGACACACACACACACATCCACACACACACACACACACAGAGCTCCTTTCTCCTGCATTAAAAGAGAGTAAGAGAACACGTTCCATTTTAGGCTTCTCCAGGCATAAGCACTTCACCAAGTCCTCTCTCGGTCACCCAAGTCACCTCCATAGAAGAGCATACTTAAAACAAAACAGAACAAAAAGAAACCACACCACTGCCAAATACCTTTGACTCCTTAAAATTATGTGCCAAATATTTGATTGTTCATCATGTTTTAGAATAAAGTATTTTCTTGTCAGAGCATCTTCTACAAAATATAGATATCCATACATTTTCAATAAACTGGTATCCCACTAGTATGAGATATTATAGTTGTTTGTACAGTTAGCATCTTTCATAATACTCTTAAGCCAATCAAGTGTTTTTTCAAAAATACCAGACCTGAAGTTAGAGCAAATATACTTAAAATATATCAAGTGCTACTGAACTTGCTGCAATAATTTGAGAAATTTCACATTCTTTCTAAACACAAGGTTATGATGTCACTTTATAAAAAGTGGAAAAGTGGAAAATTACTTCTATATTGGGAAATATTATATCCTTTTGTTCATAGCTGCTTTCTACCTTTATGATTGAAAAAATTCCTATCTTGAACACTGATGAATAATACAGATTTGTAAAAAAAAAAAATAAAAAATCTCTCCTTGCTACAGGCTTTCAGACTGATATTTCAGCTCAATTTTGCCACTGTTAAGCAAGAGATTCTTTCAGATGTATAAAAGTGACAAAATAATCATGCCTCCACTCTGAAGGGAACTTTGATCCTTTGAAATTCAGAGGAAAAAATTTTCAGTGATTCATACAGAAAAGAGAAAGCATCTAGTCTATTGAAAGCTCCTCATTCTCAACAAAGGAAATCGACAGTACTAACCTGGAGCTTCTGTGGCTTTCTGCATCTAGCACAAAGTAATGAATTTTGTGAGAGAAGGCATCCAGGCTAGCATGTTTCTGGTCTACACCCAGTTAAATAGTTGTAAAAAGGTTCACTTTGAAATCTTATCTGTGGCCATGATGGAAATTCAAGTTGGTCTACCTCCTAGCCACAAATCTAATGAATTGGTTCTTTTTAAAAGAAAATCATAGATCATGAAGGATGATTGTACTGTACTATATCTAGGTTTCACAGTCTAGACAGAATTGTTGCTGATGCATACCCCTCTCTTTCTTGCAATACATTCATAAGCTACTTGCTTCCCCTTTTTCAGTTTGAAGGCAATGTCCTCCAAAAAGCTCTCACAACTTTCACTGGTACACATGCAGACTTTAAGACTATCTTCAAGTACATTTTTCAAATTCCCATGGTGCCTTTGTTCTTCACTCCAATTTTATAGCTGCCCCCACCTTGTCAAAGCTGGGCAGGTGTAGAGCTCCAGACATTGCAATAAGTTGGCCGTATCTTCATCCATCCTTTTATAGATACCTGTCTGCAGATGCCCCAGCACCCTTGCCATGTATGTAGCAGAACTGCAAGAAAAAGACTTTGTGGCATACAGTCCCACCATTGTCTAGGATATTACCCTTCTGTTGTTTCACAGCTTCCTTTTTGTATTCCTATTTCATTTAAGATTTCTTCTTGTCCCCATAGCTATACTCATCACATATTGTCTGAAGTTATAAACAAAGAGAAAAGGGTCAGGCAAACACAGTGTCTCGTATAAAACCAATTTATTTTCACATCAAAACAACTTCTATTTTAATTATTTATTTGAAAAGGTAATGAGTTTAAAATGTCCTTTGTTTAGTCTCTTAGATAGTCCAAGTTTGAATGGTTTTGCTATTACAGACATTTTCATAGTACACATGAAAGAGTTTTCTCTCTCAATTCTCTGCCTGAGAAAAGTATGAGAATCTGATGACAGTGCAAGGAATACAAAGTCCACTCTGAGCAATAGCAAGGACTAAAATAGATGCAGGGATGCCTTAAGTTTGGCTTAGTAAGTGCACATTGAAGCCAAGATTATGGTTAAGTATGTTAAGTACTAAGGCCCACTAAAGCCCTAAGTAAAAGTGAGGTCTACTTAGAATTCAGCTCACACTGATCAGTCATTTCATTAGCCATCCACACCTAATGAAGGTAATGTATAAAAAGAGGTCTAACCTTTCTGGTGAAAAGCAGGATGAACTGAGCTAACAAAGTGCAAAATATATGAAAGGCGATATATAAACATTGGTTAAATCCTCTCCAAATTCTCCTACCAGGCAAATAAAGATTATAGTCATCATTATTCATAGTGATGACAAAATCCATCACACAACTATTCCACCATTAACAATTGACAGTATAAAAAATTGCATTTGTTAGCAAAGTTATTTCTTCAGCTCTTTAATTAAACCAATCCTGTGTGATGCAGTGTACATGTCTTTATTGTGTGATTTGGCCTTTGTATCAAATTCCTGCCACAATTCACCAGCAAATTTGCTGTTTTGACATGAGGTACAGAATTACATCTGGGTTATGTAAGTCTTCGTCTCAAGAACTGTGGAAACAACATGTCTCTCATGTTTTCTTGAAACAATATGCTCTATATAATAAACGCTGTCTTTGATATACTGATAGCCCATGTGGCCAGATTAATTTCTAGCTTCAGGATATGCTAATTCCATCAAGATTAGTCAAACCAAAAGGTTTAACATTTGCAAGTGAGGTCTCTCAAGCAACTGTGCACTACCTCAATTCAATATATGGATATATCACCTACAAGCCAGGTGATAGCACCTTTGAACTCCAGAACTAGATTCAAGTTTCTTGCAGAGCTTTGAAATGTGAAATCAAATATTCTCCAGGAATTAAAAGAGAAATGTTAACGCAATGGCTTTCTTTAACAACAAACATGGTGTTTTTAATTGGAAACACCTTCAACAACAACCATCAGCTATACTATCTATAAGGAAAAGAGAAGGCAAATATTTAAACACTTCAGGTTCAGTTAAAATCTAAGTTTATCATTAACTCCTTGTAAGGTGAACCTTGATTTGACACAAAAAGAATCTGCTTCTCCTAAAAAAAATCCTTAATTTAAAAAAAAAAAAAAAGCCAAACACAAACAAACAAACCCCAAAGTAAAATATTACACTTAGAAAACAAAACCATTTTCAGTGCAGTCAAAATTATCCATGGAAAATGAAGAAAGATTGATTTATAACCACACATACCAGCACCACAGAAAGGAACACCAAGGTTCATACTAAGCAGGTTAGCTAATTTTGCACTTTTGAACATCTCATTGCTTCCTTACTACAGATTCCAGTCTCAAATATTCGTTCTATTAGTCCTGGTCATGGAATACAATTGTGTAGATACTATGGAGATTTTTCAGTGTGTTTATTTCCTGACATGATTTTATGTTGGAGGCTTTTTGACAAAGTGTTTTTGTCTCACCAATCTATGCCTTACAAGATAAGCTCATCAGCATTCCAGCAGGTAAAATATAACCCTACACTAGTGACACTGAAAAACACTACTGTTTTGCAGCTGACAAACTAAGCTTTGTTTTGTAGCTTTGAGTAATATTTCTCCCTCTGGAAAACAACAATTCCCAATTTCCTAGCAAAACAAACAGTTCTTCTAGGCATAGAAAGGTCCAAGAAAACAACACAGTTGTAATTTTTAGGAAAAACTGTGGTTCACAATTCATACATGCTTCTAATCATAATATCTAAACCTAAAACAATAAAAGGTCTGTTATTTACTTCAGGCATTAAAAAAGCAGCCTCAGAATAGACAAATCATTGTTATTATTAATAGGCTACTCTGAATTCATTATTACTATTAAATCCTGATTTTTAAACTTTAGGAACCATGCTCACAATTAATTGTGAGCTCATTGAACCTCACATCCAACATCACCTGAGGACAAAGCCTCTGCTTACACTATCTCAAAATATGTTGTATTACTGCAGTGCAGCACATAATATTGTGCAATATCGGTGTAACATATGAGAGCGTATGTTGCATTGCACAGTACCACAAAATTCTCTGTACTGAGATTTCTGAAATTGAGGTATATAGACAGACACATCAAAGTAAATTCTAAGGCTGAGATTTTGTAATAAGATCATTTATGTAAAATAACATTATTATCTAGTATGTCTCTCAGAGTTACTCACAATATCTTACCCGAGCTTAAGAATACTAGAGAAGTTTCTTTGACCTTTGCAATAGCGTCTTCAAAATGACAATATGATGTGTATTGTGCCTCTCAAGGGCCCATAAACTGCTGATACCTAGCTTCAGTCTTGACTGGCCTGGGAACATTTTCCATCCAAGATACCATACAAACAGAGCTGTATGATGTCTCAAAGCACAGGCTGATGTAAGAAGACAACCTGTATTTTCAAACAAAGTTTTGACCATGATACAAGTAGTTGAAAATGTGTGCCTGTTACTTTTAAGTGTATGGTTTTCATGAAGACTGTGATTTATGTTTGATACGTGCAACTAGGTCATCATATGGTAAAACAAGAGAAGATTAGACAAAATTTTAATAAAAACAAAAAATAGAATATTTTTAACCACAGAACCATTTCAAAACTGTATTTATCTTTTGAAGAATATCATGCCTTCACATCCAAGGTAACAAACATAGATAAAGAAAACAAACAGGCAACATTTTTCTTCTATTCTCCCTCCTACCCACCACCCTACTCATCCAGTAGACATTACATCGGGTAATATATTCTGATCCCAATCTAGCATCAACCTGCTTCCAGATGCAGTATCATAATTTTGGATTAATTTTACCTATTGTTTATTCCATCTCCACCCTCACCCACATTCAACACAGATACTCTGACCTAGAGCCCTCACTTTTGAAAGTCATTTGAGAATCCATGCTTGACCTAGAGCAAAGGAGAAGTCTTTCTGACTCATCTGTGTACCTTCGTGCCCAGAGCTGCTCTCCTGCACTCACTGTTCGAGGCTTCAGAGATAGTGTTTCAAATTTCACATAGGTCTCTCTTGCAAGGTCAGCTTCCTTTGCCGTTTTTGGTTTCATATGAAGTTTTAAAACTTTGTAGAGTAAAAAAAATATCAAAGGTAAAACAACCACACATGCTGCACTGCTGGCCACTATCAGAATAGAAAACTGAGAGCTGTTTTCATCACTTAACCCATCAGTGGAGAAAATAACACACTGTTCTTTTGTAGGTGGCACACCTTTGGGCGAGACACATGCCATATATTGAGTACTAGGTTCCAAACCATCAATTGTGACTTTGTTTTTGTTAGAATCAGTGCTCAGAGGCAACATCTCTTTCTCACCATATTTGGAGTATAACACAGTCACTGCGGAGTTGCTTGTGGCATTGACAGTTTTCCAAGTTAAGGTCACTCTTTCATCAGTTTCACTGATCACTCTTAGGTTCTTCACGGTAACATTCTGCTCAGGTATACCTGCTGTATTCAATGGAGTGTCCTCACCTTTCTTGCTTATCTCCCCAGTCTGCTTTTTGTTTCCATTTGTCGTTGCCTTTGAACTTTTCTTTCCATCGAACATGGGCCTGGATTGCTTCTTGTCAGTAAACGTGATGCTCGTGGATCTTTCAGTGCTAACCAGAGCTGTTGTGGTTGGTGTGGTGGAAAGAGGTGTGGTTGTCATCTCGGGTTCCTGCTTGGATTCCTCCTGAGTTGTATTCTGCCTCTCAGCCTCTTGCTTCCTTCCATACTTCTGTGGTGACACAGTTGTAGTAACTACACCAACCACTGTGACAGTAACAGCAGCTTCCGACATTCCTGCCAAGTTCTTGGCTTTACATCTGTATTCCCCTGCGTCCTTGTACGAAATTCCTGTCAAGCTTATTATGGACCATCTGACACCCTCTCCAGGAGTTTCTTGAATTACTACAGGAAAATGTAGAGAGTAAAACATCATGAATGGGAACTAAAGAGAAAATAAACATTATTAGACTACTTCTTCCTTTAAATTCTTTCTGCCAAAAGCAATCATATATATTAAACTTCTAAAAATGAAACACAAACAGAAAACCCCACAACAATGAAAATCCCAAAACCAAATCAAATCAAACTCCCAACACAAACTGTGAAATTCTCTGCCATATTATTTTATTAAATAAAAGTGCTCAGCTTGGTTCAAAATGAAAATGAATGTCTAGAGTAATTACAATGTAATTTTCATGAATTTGGAAAATCTTATGTTTATAATGCTGAGATTTCACTGGCTCAGTTATGGCCTCACTGTTTTTTTTTGACATGAACATTTTGTAATGAAACAGAGAGTCCAGCAACAAATTCTCCTTTCTGCTTTACAGCTTCTGAGTTAGGGCCCGACTAACCCAGCCTCAATTTTCCTTTATCCTTCCCCCACTTTACCCATTTCTCCCTTCCACACACATTGTTCTTATTACAGACCACATCCAGAATTACAACAGTCTGTTTGACCTGTTAAAACCAAGAACTAGACAAAGAATTTCATAACAGTTGTTGCACAGATACAATGGCCAGCTTGATGCAATACAAGGTTCATTGTTACTTAAGACAATGATCTCAAAGCACAGGCAACCCAACAACTTTAGGTTTTCCCATAAAAGAGCAATTATACCTGTATAGTTCACTGGTATATTGTCTGACCTAGTCCAAGTAAGCTGCGGTGTTGGGTACCCAGTTGCATCACAGCGTAGCAGAACATTGCTTCCCAGAGGGGAAGTGATTTTTGTTGCCGATGTCATCACAGATGGTTTCAGACATTGCTCTAACTCAGCTCTCTGGAATAAGATTCCCGCCAAGCTCTCAGGTCCACTACATGAAATCAATGGATCAAGAAGTACAACTGAGTTGTCCACAATTTTGGAAAATTCAATTAGCTTTGAAATGCGGCAGTCACAGAACCATGGGTTGTCCTGAAAACCTGAAGCAGAGAGGGAAGAGGGGAAAGGAAAAAAAATGTTGTCAGGAAATATATGGATATTGTGATTGCAGTACGATGCATGACTACTGCCAAATACAATCAAGGACAACTGTGGACCTATTCCAAGTAAACCTTTTGTCTTTCAATTTGTCTTTTTTGTTCAACTGATTGGTGTGGGAGTATTTTCAGAGGTGAGAGAGAACAGTATGAATGTTCATTAAGCTAGACTTTTTCTTTACAGAAGTTTACAGGAGCATAGTAATGTACTGGCACTACCTTTGCTTAACTTTGCTATTTATCTAGGCAAAAACACTTTGAAAAGAAGTCTTAAGACTGATGATACATTTTAACTTGCCTGTGCCTTCTGGAAAGACATCTTTTCAGGGCTATTGTGTCCTATCACTCTCCTCTGCACTTGGTCCTTCTTTAAGCTCTTACAGCTTGATCTTCTCTGACCCTTTTTTCAATGCTTGCAGAGAACATGATAATTTAAGGGTTCAGAGTTTACACCAGCATTTCTGCCCATTGAAAAAAAATAATAAAGGCTAAGGAGGAAAGGGTTTTGGCCAGTAAAATTCTTATCTGTCTCTGAACTGTAGCAATATTGTTAGAAGTTTGCCTTCAATTTAGTACACCCTCTGAAATACATTCAGAAAGAATAGCAAAGGAGTAGAAATTAGGAAGGAAAACCAAAAAACCTGATGACTACAATATTTTTATGATTGCACACAAGAATGCTATCTCTCTTCTGTCAGAGGCAATAACATTTGCTTCTTGATTCCAGTCTTTGAATGAGAGGCTTCTCCATCTTTCTGAGCTTAGTGTGTTGAAAGAGAATAGTCATTTCTGAGGAATATCAGTCTAAATCCTCAGTTGATATTGATTACTCCACTATGCTGACCTTCATAGAGCAACAGTGGCTTCACCAGTTATAATACCACACAGCATATCACTCATGAGTTCAAATATTTTCTCATTTGGCTTATACTTTTGGGTATACATTTCTCATCATTTTTGAGTACACAAAAATCAACAAAACTTACAGTCTGAAACAAGGGATAGTATGCAAGAACCCTTCGCTATTGAATTTAGTGATGAGCACAGTAGCAAGTCAAACCAATATTAAAGGGGAAAAAAAGCCTGAAACATCTGCTAATATTGTTCAGAGTGTATTGTTAAGAACTATCAAAACTGCTAATGGAAAAATCTTTTGTCGTGTTTTTTCTGGAAAAAAACTACAGATGAAAGAATATATGGATAATTAATTACTGCTTCCTTTTATTGCCAGACCAAGATTAGGTTATTTTAAGCACAATGGTAGTGATTGGTTAAAACTGTGGTAAACCCCAATTAATCCCCACTCTTTAAAAGAAGACTTGACCTGAAGAGATTCTGTGACTTTGACATCACAATCCAATTTCACCCCTTCCAGACAGAAGAGATTTTACATCTATTCACTACTTATTGCTCACTGGAAGAGAAGGAGAAATCAAGGAAAAGGAAACTGTATCAGTAACTGCTTTCTTCTTAATAAATAAATAAATAATAATTTAAAAAAAAATTAAAAACTTAATGTGAACATCACACATATATTTACAAGGAAAAGAGCTACCATTCAAGTGTTTTCCATATCTAAGCATATCAGCTGGTTTTGCTTATAAAAATTCTGCTCAATTAAGCACATATATGTAACTATTTGTGCTCATCTTTTCAATTAGAGGAGCTTTGGAGGTAGAGACAATACTCCTGAAATATTCCTCTTTTTTAACACTGAATTGCTTATAAGGAGGTCGATTTTCCTCACTATGTTAGGAAATAGAACATATGAGCATTTGAGAATTAAACTCCCCTAAAGTATATGAGGAAAAGGAGGATTCCCTTGAAACAAGGCCTCAAGTGCCAGAGTTCCTCCATAATACTGTTAAAATGCATGTGAACTCTTGGCATGGCTCCTGTGCTATCTACAGGACAGAAACAGAGGACAGCTGTGCTACAAGCAGGAAGCAGGGCAGGAACTCTGGGTCTACAGGGTTAACCAAGACAGATCTGCAGCATCAGCAGAGCTCCTGTCCCACATACTAGGCAGCAGTCTCCCTTACATTGAACACTACTAAAAATATTTCTTTTGCCACCTTTCTGCATCCTACAAACTTTACTAGAGGAAAGGAAGAGGTTTATTATTGTTTCTAACCTACTCAAAGCGGTCAAAAGCCATAATTGAAATAGAATCATGGAATTATTTACGTTAGAAAATACCTTTAAGACCATCAAGTCCAACCATTAACCCACTATTGCCAAGTCCAGCACTAAACCATGTCTTTAAGAGCCACCTTTACACGTCTTTTAAATACCTTCAGGGCTGGCAATTCCACCACTTCCCTGACCATCCTTTCAGTGAAGGAACTTTTCCTAATATTTATACATACATGGCTTTCTTATTCTCCCAGTGTCCTGAAGTTGTTACGATAAGTATCAGAAACTGACAAAATAAAGGGAATGATGAAGCAAAACCAAACACTTCTTAGACTGGATGGCTGGTTAGTCCAGTCTGAGACACAGGTTTGACCATCTCAGGTGTTTTCAACTTCAGGGTAAAGCTGTAGTCCCAGAAGGCTCTGTACTTTTGGATGCAGTGTAAAGAGAGAGTTATGTCAGTTAGCCAGCTCATCTTCCCCATCCATTGTGCTTCCCAGTGGAACTGACTGAAGAGGCAAGACTTACATAAATATAGATAATATACCCAGCTACAAGATTTCCTTCCTTGCCTCCACAGCACATCCCATCTATTTACCTAGGTCTTGCTAATATTTAGCAGTATTCACATTATTTTTAGCCATTGTAAATCATCAAGTCATATGACTTCCCAAAATGAAAAGATGAAAGCACTATTGAATTGGAAGCAAGGATAAAACACTGGCATTGATTATACTTCAGTTAGACACTGAAGAGAACAGAAATGTGAATTTAAACCTGGTTTCCAAGCTACAAGGGACACTCTGAAATTTAACAGCTTGTGTTTACAACATGTTAAAAGTGAGACCAAACAAGAAAGAATAAAGAAAAGGTTAAAAAAGGGATAAAAATCAAGAAAATGGAAAATAATATGGAGCTTTAATAAAGGAATGAGATGGCATCCCCTCAGGAAACAATTTCTTAAGAAGCATAAATAAAAACAATGATAAGTCTTCAATGGCAGGTGTATCTGATGAAATAGGAAGTTTTTATAAACCCTGAATTATTTTGTAGAAATATTAGGGCAGCTTGTTGATCTGAGAAAGAAATACTAGCCAAGGCAAAACAAACACTGATAAATATTCATGCATTGCACTATACCAATGCAGTGTTATTTTAACATTAAATATTAATTATAAATTGCTCTTAAAATCTTTCTTTTTCTAGATTTAGCATATTTTTATATACTATTTAGCATATTTTATATATACACACACATTTGTATGTATGCTTGCATGCACAATGGCAAATATATGTATGTGTGTGTGTTTATGCATGCACATTTTTGTAGTCTTCTCAGTAAGCAGTGTTTCCTCATGCTGTGTCAATATGGACTTTAGCATTTGGAACAGCTATGAGCAAAATTTCCTGAGTAAATCAGTAACCAGACTCAGACCATAACTTTTGTAACTGCTTTTCCACTGCTGCAAAATGGCCAGATATAAAATAATTTGGGGCTGCCAGAAATTTTTACACAGCTTGGGCCAACTAAACCAAGGCTCTTTCCAACTGAAGCTACAAATTTTGACCCATGGTTCTAAACAGTAAAGTCCATGTCCAACACTGTGTTGCAGTGTTTTCTATACAGGACATTTGCCAAACAGTATATTCAGGAAAAGCAGTATCTATCCAGTGGCTCAGCTAGGAACCTGAGGGACCTGCAGCATCCCAAATTTTTGGCACTTCTACATGCAACAGAGGCAAGATCTCATCTAACTGCCACTCTATCAAATCCTGGATTCCTCTGTTCCTCACAGTGACTCATTAGAGATCACAACACAGAAAATGCTACTGCCATCATTCTTGCCAGAAATTTCAATCCCTGTACAGCAGCCAGTGCTGAAGCTTATTAGTGATTTGGATCAAAGTATTAGGCTATGGCTCCAGAGGTAACCAAGAAAGAGCCAGAAGAACTCACACACTGGCCCCTCAATCACTTGCACTGCTTAACTGTCGACTCCCTCCACAGCTTTGTTTTGAGCTGTTCCCAAAGCCATTTTCCAAGACAAAGCCAGACGTGGCTCCAGGGACAGTTTGCACTCCAAGGTTTGCTCCCTGAATGGCATATGGAAGAGACCACACCAAGGATGACTCTCTCTATGCTGTTGTTACTCCCAGTGTAAGTGCAGCAGGCTTTGCACCTCCAAACTACTCTGAATGCCAATCACCCCTTAAGACACACAACATAGCCCTGCTATTTATTTTATATTACAAGAGCACAGTTGTATTGTTTGCAATGCAATTCTCACATTACTTCAGGCAGGTTAGAGGGATGGAAAAGCACCCCTGACTCACAAAACCACATTTTAGAGTCCCTGCAGCATCCTGTAGAGTCTGGAGAGAACCAAGGGCTAAGTATTACAAACTGTGGAACACACAGTCAACTTTAAAGAGGGCTGGCCCTAAACTGTGTGGTTGAGAGCCAGAGTGAGCCACTTGGCCATAGGGTCAGGAATAATTCCCTACCCCTCTTTCATTTAGCATAGTGAACACACAGAGGAGCATCATACAGACTGAGGTTGTTAAAAATCCGAACCTCTTAGTACAGAGATTATGAACTGGAATAAGGAGAAGCTAACATAACAGTCCTCTGGCAAAAGTAGTCTTTGGCTCCTCCAAGAGTCCTTGAGGTAAACATGAGGAACTTGAACTTTCTCTTACCTGTAACCTTCTTGATGCTCAGTCAAGACACTGAAGACAAAATTACCAGTTGGCATTAAAAAGTACATATGCACAAACACTTGAGTTTGGGGTCTTTGCTGGTGTTGATCTTGTCAATGAAACACAAGAGGTTATCTTGTTTTGCCAGAAACAGAAGACAGCTCAAGCTATAATTGCTGATACTAATTAAAATCTGGCTGCTGTTTGCCTGACTAGACAAAACCAGTATTTATTTGCTCTGGGTTCCATCTTCTACCAGAGTTCTGGCTGCAGTTATCATTCCAAGCAGATACATAGGTCAGGCTAAATACTCCCCCAGAGAACAGCTGAAGTACACAGTACAGCCTCAAGCATCAAAGCATGCAATTGTAGGCATCACATTTCATGAGCAACCTTTTTTCCCAAAACCTAAAGGAATCCAAATGGAGACAATAGCTATGGCAGAAAATGGGAAACACACCCTATCCCTACCCCCTCCAAAAAAAAAACCACTAAAAAAACCCTCACTAACCAAAAAAAAACCCTCAAAACCTTTACATTATATTAGAAAGAAATGGTGTGATTAGTTAGGATGGCAAAGAGGGAAAGAAAACATGAAAGATTACTATGAGAGATGGTCATTAGTTTTCTGTATGTCCATCTCCTGTAGGACAAGGGGTAATCAGCTTAGTTTGCAGTAAGGGAGATTGAGGTTAGATACCAAGAGAAACTTTCTCACTATCCTGATAAATAAGCACTGGAGGAGGTTACCACAAAAGTCTCTGGGGTAGTCTGGCCACAGGCTTTAAGAACAGCACTGACTACCAAAAGGGCTCAGATCCTCTGGATTTGCATCCTAGCATTCTTTCTTGATCATATACCTTATCTTTACCTCCAGCTCAGGGGAGGAGAGTACCTATGGGGTACATTTCTTCTCCCTCAGGCTCCAGCAAGACCCATAGAGACAGGAGTGTCAGAAACATTAGACATTTCAACTCTTAAGTTGTATTTCTACCCTGGCAGTTTCTATCAAACATTTATTCCTGAAAAACAACTGCTTTGTAACAGTGTGCCAACAGTGCCAGTTAGTGTGAGTGCTGTAACTACGACTTGCAATATACACAATAAAACTAACACTGAGTGGAGACTAAGTATTTGTCAAAATAACCCATGATATAAACAGCATTGTACTTTCTAATTTCCAGAGGAAGGGGACTTTCTTATTCACTACAGAGTTTCTTACATAGCAAGCACTGTCTGCATTGGGATATATTCATCTGAAAGCTATGATGTCAAGGACAAAAAAAATTCAGTTAATTAATTCACAGCTTACCTTCAATACATTTATTCAACACAACACAATGAAATTACTACCTGGCATTTTGCATTCT
Source organism: Myrmophylax atrothorax (assembly GCA_026770055.1). NCBI lineage: Eukaryota > Metazoa > Chordata > Aves > Passeriformes > Thamnophilidae > Myrmophylax > Myrmophylax atrothorax. Next base: position 25,770,646 of record JAOXXN010000471.1, on the reverse strand, counting down.
CAGATACAAATCTATAATGGCTGCACAGAGCCTTCCTTGGCACCCAACACTAAAAAAAGAGAGAAGCAAGGTGCTGTTTAAACTCAACATGTGTGCCCCTCTGGAGACCTGTGTTAAAACTCAGTTGCAGTTCGTAACAGAAAACAGTCCAAAGGTCACATCCCAGGTCTCTAGAGAACTCAATGCTGGCAGCAGAGGGTTTTCCAGGACTAGAGGAGGCTGGCAAAGTGCCTGCACTGAGGAAGCTTGCAGATGGTTGCCAGGGGTGAGAAGAGGAGAGGAGCGAAGTGTGTGTGTGGTTTTAAGATTTTTGGTGCTTATTTTTTGGGTTGGTTTGTGAGGGTTTGGTCTGGTTTGGTTTGGTGTTTTGTTTTGTTCTGTTTTGTTTGGTTTAGGGAGGTGTTGTTCATGGGTGGGGGATTTTTTTGTTTGGTTGGGGTTGTTTTGGTTTTTTTGGGGGATTTGGTTTTTTTGGTTGGTTGGTTGGTTAGTTGGATTTTTAAGTGGTGAGGGCTGTGTATGACAAGGAAACCAACTAACCCCTGGGACTTCCACATGAGATCATGAGGAGATTAGATCTAGCACAGTCAGCTCCTACTTTACAGCCTCCTGTAGCCTTCAGTGTGAAGACAGGGAAAGGAATATTGAGGTGGACTTACTTTTACAGCTTTTTCTTTTTTTTTTTAAATCCTAAATAAATGAAGACCCTTTAATACTGCAAACCTACAATTACCATGCATATGAAGGAGTTGTTCTGCCTACTTGCATCTATTTTTACTTATATAAAATTTCATCTGAATTGGAGTTTCAAACTGCATCTTCCACTGTGAAACAAAGCAGCTGAACAAATGAACACTGAATAGTGAGGGTTTAGATCAAGAAATTGGAAATACTTGACAGTACAAGACAGGGCAGATATTTACCAGTGCTTATAGAACTACTGCAGTAGAGACAGACAGCTGGTTTTCCTCTCTTCCACTTGCTACCCTACAAAAATCTCAAAACATCACTTATATGTAAACAGTGACAGAAAAGAACACTATTGATAGAACTGTTCCAGGCAAGTTCTGAGACCGCAGAAGAGAAAAGGGGTTCCTCCAAGACTTGGAAGTAGAGAGAAAGTGTAAGATAAAACACAATCAGTCTGACCAAATTATTCTTATATACTTGCCTTAAACACTACAAAAAGTACTGTGGAGTTGTAGGGATCAGTTTCCTTATCTTTCTCATATCCAACATGTAAATTGGGAAAAACTTTAGGATGATCAGTCAGCTTTAGAACAATGCAAGGTCAATAGGGGTCCTGAAGAGAGCAGAGTTGCCCTTTTTTGAGCCAGCAACACTGTCTGCAGCATGTGTCACAGGACAGGCTTTGTATGAGCATCAGCTCTAGCTGCTTGCTTGGCTGGAAAAAAACAATGGCCAGTGGTCATGCTTGCAGTTGCAAACACCTACAGAGATGAGGGAAATGTCACCAGAAACACAATGTAAGCCCTACATTTATATGGTTA
>JAOXXN010000471.1:25747177-25762763 GCA_026770055.1 Myrmophylax atrothorax | reverse complement strand
ATGAATCCTCTTGAGAAAAGATGAAGGGACTTTCAAAACACTTACAAAAGCCATGTTAGTATGTTCTCAAAAATATTTATTAATTCAGTATGTTCTGATGATGATCAAAACACTTGATTTTAGACTTCCCTTTCCAAAAGTTCATCTTTCATAAATTAACAGTGGCTTACCCTTCGCTCTTCACCAATCAGTTTGTTATATTTTACAGATGATCCTTATATAGTCAGATGATATGCTAAAATCATGAAGTAGACTGGTTAGGAACACTTACTTTTTGTTTGCAACAACATAAATGCAGGGATTATAGAATGTGGAAGATTTTGCGAATAGAGGAGCTATGATGGCCATTACAGGAGAAATTTTCTTTGGGTCTCCAAAGGAAGACCATAAACACACAACAGAATATGGAGACCATGCCACCAAGAACATTACAATCATCACAACAGACATCTGTAAAACAAGGGGAACATAGCCAGTATTACCTCAAGATGAAGACCTCATAACAAATGCACATGCACCTGTGTGAAAATAGAGCTATCCTGAATGAAATAATATATGAACAAGCACATCTGGCACATTTTAACACTTAAAATGAAATCTCATTTGGGGATTTAATTGCACACCTCACTGCCATGTATCTGGCATACTGTCATTTCATTACATACAATCTTCCTTGAAAGTCAGCACTACTGATTATGTTAAACCTCTCCATCAGCAGTTTAAATGACCACAGAGAACTTCACACATGAATCATGACCTCCATAACAGGTCACTCTGGGATGCTATTATAAACAATAAACACAAACAGAGAGAAAAATTAAGTCAAATGTTTTATTAGGCTGTGGATAAAAATATTCCATAAGGCTTAATTATGGTACAGATAAATAAAAGAAAGGAAATGTTTTAGGACATTTACTGAAGGAACCCAGAAGCATCTGCTTGGCTTGGTGAAGAATGACAGCCATGTTCAAGTATCACACTTAGGAGATACCTGAGCAGTCCTGTTCTCTCTGCCTGCCTGTCACAGATAACAACTGGGGCATGTTGGTGCTCACACCCCAGAACACACCATGCCACAGCTAGACCAGAACAGCGACAAACTGAGAGTAGTGGGGAGGCAGGAGAGGTATTAACCGAAGCAGACCTTTCTGGCTTTTATTATGGACATGAATCAGCAATGGAAACTGGAAAGGAAATCTAGAATTAATCAAGAGGACAAAACAATCCGCTAGAAAACCAAACAAAACTGCAGAGCTCTTTTTACATACAGGATTCCCTAGTGCTGTTTACCTAAACCCTCATTCAGTCTTTCAGTGATGAACAAAATGAGAAACAAGAAGCAAACAACTAGCTTTTATGAGCTGCTATAGACCATAACCAACAAACAAGCAGTGACTTTCTCACAAAACGTTCCTTTTTAAATACAAACGCAATACCCTTTGATAATGTTAGAAAGAATCCTTTCTTTTAGAAGTTTGGTGCATAGAAAGTTTAGAAGATGCTAATTTGTGAAGAGTAAGCAGTCCAAGTCTCAAGAAGAATACTGCTTAACTCCAAACTTTAATCTTTTTTTCTTTTTAAATATAACTTAGTGTCTTCAGCTACAAAACAAGAAAAATGCAATTTCTTCTCAAACATGGGTCTAAATTTTTACCTGAATCCTCAGTTTCAAGCATTTTGAAAGTTCTTCATAAAAGTGAAATGCTCAAATCATTCTTTTTAGGTAAAAATACTATTTTCAGAATTTAGTAATGAGAAAGTTTTCCAAGGAATGTTAAGTTTGCATTGACAAGTAATTCAAAAACATAGGTACATACTGTTCTGTCCAGTTCTCTCTCACTTTTTCATCATGCCCAATCATCAATCACATTTTTACACAAAATCAAAGGAGCTAGTGAACTTCAAGATTTCTCAAGGACTTTTATACCTTAAAAGAATGTCAACCTTATATCCTTTTATGCCATAACTCACATTTGCTACTGTTTACATAAGAAAGAGATAAGCTCAACAGAGTGAAAAGAACAAGGGATTGGAATCACACAGCTTGGATGCTGGAAATGCACTTTCATTCCTAGGCCACAAGTTCAAATCAGAGTTGACCAATCCATTTCAGACCCGACACACCTGTGAACCAAGCAGAAAGCCTAAGGACTCTGCAGACAGAGAGTAAAAGCTCTCCTAAGGCACCTCTGAGATAGATGTCTAGGTAATTACAGGTGGCAAAGGCAAGGAGAATTCACAGTGTTTCCAGCCTTCAAAGTAACAATTCTGGAAAGAGTATTAGACCAAATGTAAAGAATCTAGTGATAAAAGTCAAGCTAGAGTTTTCACCAAGGCTCAATTTCAGTTAGTATCTAGTACGAATGAAAAAGGGGAATGTAGGAAACAGAAATGCTTAAAAGGCTACACTGTTCCTTCGCCCCAAGGACTTTAACATGTAGGAACACTTTTAAAACAAAACACGCACTCATTTACCTTTGTCACATCTACTTGGTCAGACCAATCTATGTTAATGCTCTCCAGGCAGTTACTGCTGGCATATTGTTTCATTGTCCGGGAAACATTGTAATAACAGTAAAACATGACTGTTAAGGGCACAACAAAATTAACAGCAATTACACTCATTGTGTAGGAAACAAAGGACCTGATAAGACAGAAAAACAAAACAGAGTAACTTACAAATAGCCATCCAGGAAAAGTTACTAAAGAATTTGGTATTTTGATTTGATTATGAAATTTTATAACAAGCTTTTAAATAATAAGGAAAACTTTCTTTAGATTTAATTTTTTTATTAGCAACTACAAGTCTTGCTGTTTTGAAGCATGGCTCAATTCCTATGTTTTTTTCCTTGACTTGCCCTATGTTATTTCCATTATATTAAATTATTTTAAAAAATTAGGTGTCACACTTCAGAAAGAAGGTATGCTTATATGGTGGTGTATTAAATAGTCTTAGACTTCAATGAGACAGCAAAGTTAAAAGAAAGGGTGAGGGGGAATCTTACACATCGTTTTTCCTCCAATTTACTGTGCATGTTGCACCAGTGGGATCCGGAGCGTAGCTAGCCCAGCCTACAGTAGGCATGGAAGCCCAAAAGACTGCATTTAGCCAAGCAGCAAGGATTAGAGTGGCATAGCTTCGGGTCGTCATTCTTCTTCCTGTGGCCAAGCACATACAATCACAAATGGTTGTCATCTATTGCTTCTTTCCAGTGTCAAACTGGACTGACAAGTGGCTTCCAGCAAGCACAAAATGGGTTAATAGTGACCTCTTCAAATGTTTAAGCTCCCAAACACTGTAGCATACCTAGTTCATACTGCTGAAGGACATCTCAATCTTTCCAGCCCTTTAAAGCCACTTAAATACCATCACCCATTCCAACTCTCAGCATAGAGGCAATACCTGATCCTGACCGCATGCCAAAAAGATTATTATGCAACAGTGCATTCAAGTACATCCTTGGAAGATTGCAGGGGGAGGAATTAACTGTTGCAATACAGCTGAGACAGAGGAGAGAAAAACACCCTGTGTGGTGCTAACACAACACTAGAGCACACCTGCTCCACAGAGGTCAAAACTTCTGACAGCCCGAGGTTTTCCTGTGCTTCTGTAGGTGGATGTGGCCCTCTAAAGACTGAAAACAGCCGTGAAAATACAACTTAAAAACAGAGTAACAGCCTAATTGTGAATTTTTTGCTTTCACAAGCCGTAATATCCATACCAACTAGATCATTTACTTAACAATATACTAAAGGTTCAAATTATGCCCAGCACTGTAATAATGGAGTCATTCATGGGAAAACAATACAATCGAATCAGACCTTTATTTCTTAGAAGCCCAACAGACTTTTGGCTGTAAGTACAGTACCTATATCAGGCCTGCAGATTGTCAGATAACGATCAACTGCAACAACAGTGAGCAAACCAATACTCGCCATCCCAAAAAAGATATTTAAGGCAGCATAGATCTGGAATTAAAACAAACAAACAAGAAAGTCCTTCCTGAGAAATCTTTCGAAGATACAAGCACAAACTTGTATACTGAATCAAAGGCACTACAACACATCACATTGAGCCAGAGCTCTCTTCCATAAGTAAGGCCTTGAAGGCATTAATTCAGTGCAGACAATTCAAAGCTGGATCATTAAAAATTGAACATTTCAAAAGCAACCTGCTTGTGTGCATAAGCCTCAAAATCAAAGAAACATCATACTTCAATAAGTAGATGTTGAGATTCAGACTTTAGAAGGGTTCATTCCATGTTTTCAATATATGTTAAGGAAACCTGAAGAGCATTTGGTTCACCAAAAAGTTAAGGCTTTAGCAAATGTGAGGCTCTGAATTATCAGTCTTTCGTCTGTTGTACGACTACACTTATCTCACAGATATGGCACACTGATTTACCCCCTCAGCCTCCATTTTTATGTGTGTCAGATTTATTGCACAGATGCTGGAATTCCAGCATGCTCCAAATGCATTTGCCCCATCCTCCCATGGGAAGCCTGACCAGGAAGGATGACTGGGAGGGCTATGTTACCACTGGCACCCCAGAAATACAGAGCCCTGAACCAGACCACATGCCACCAGCAGCTGTAATAGAATCACAGAACATTCAGCCATCTCAGATCACAGGATTCATTTGATTTATGCTGACATGAGTTGCACTTCTAGTGATCTTAACTCTCAAAGCATTGGTAGCAAGATTTCACATCAACATGAACACACTACAAATCAGTTCAGATCCAAATATGTTAAAAGTGAAGTTTCCTGTCAAACAGTGACTGCATTTTGAGCTTGAAGTAACTGTCTACTGAGGCAAGTCACATTGGGTTGTTGTAAGCATCCATTATGTAAAGGTCCAAAACGTATGGTGTTGCTAATGTTTGCCTTGAGATATATTGTCAGCATATGCCTTCACATTACTACTCGTCCTCCTGGGCACTTAAGCCAAACAGTCTATCAATAATGTAAATTTAAATCGCAGCAGATAGTGAGCGAAGGGCACCCTCTCTCTGCTATGAAAGTATAATTTTTTAAGTCAAGACAGCTATTAAAACTAGGCTAAGTCTTTAATGGAGACCAATAGCCTTGCAGACCTTCATTTTGGATATCCTAATAGTCCTATCCAAAAGAACACGTATTTGCCAAGGAGAATTCATTAAGATCTGTTAAATCATCATCCAAATATTAGCTACATTCAAAGCGTTGTAAGTATCAAGTAAGTCATCAAATATGTGTGTGCTACTATAACAATCTTCATTTGGGGATTTCATTTTGTAAGCCTTCTTAGAGCTGTTTTAAAATCTCTAGTTGATAGATACAAGGCCCCTATTTTAATGTTTGCAGATTATAAGTTTAAAGTGAAATTCATATGAAATACTCTCTCCAGAAATTGTTGACATTACAGAACATCAGCTACAGTCAAATTCTGCATCTCCATCTTATTGCTTAAAAGAGCTAACACCAAGTAGAGCTACTACTTATTTATCAGTTTGCTTTTAAGTGCTCAAAATTTTCTCTCTCATAGAATGGCAATACCTGGCATCCAGTATATCCAAATTTCCAGCTTCCATGCAGGTCTGAGGCAGCAGACATGGGGTAACCAATGCCACTAACACCAATGTCAGTAAAAGCCAAGTTGATAATAATTGCATTAGTTGCTGTCCGAAGTTCTTTGTACTTAACAAAGATGCCTAACACAACAATGTTACTGAAAATGCTTATCACTCCTGTAAAAACAGAAAAAGGGAAACTTTACAAAAGATACACACCAGCCAGTAATACACAAGCAGAAGAAAATGCAGCCTATTGTAATACTTAAGTCTCAAACCAGCAAGTCAGTCAAGTGCATTTTGCAAGAAGAAAAGTCATCTGAAAAGGAGAAAAAAGCTTTTCCAATTAGGAAACTTTCACTTGGATTCAGTAAGCACCAACACTGGAGCATTTGCCAAACCTGGGACTTCTGATGCAATGACAACCATAGCAGAAATTCAGATGCATCTAGGATTATATTTCAAACCCTCTGGCCATCACATATAGTGCTGACTTCCATGCTAAAAAATAATACAGTTGGTGACAGGCAGAAAAAAAAAAGTGTAAGGGGAAAAGTATGCACCTTATCTAGCAGAAGGCCCTGGCAACACCTGAGGTCTTCCATTCTCAGTAGATCATTTCCACTGTACAGACAATAATCCTGGGCAAAAAGGATATAGAAACTTTGACTTTGGTATCACTGTACTGGCCAGACTAACTCCTCCTTTTGTTCATTTGGTCCCAAAGCTCTGCCAGACTCAGAGTTGCCTCAGGATGCTGTAAAAGGTATTTTGTAAGCCTTGCCAAGCAGTCTGAATGATTGGCACAATGCACCACAGCAGCTTGGGGGGCCTGCACCAGTTACTGCCTCCATCTGACAAGCTCTAGGACCATATCATAGCCATGGGAAAAGTCCAACTCTGCACTGAATTTGCTCCTGCCTCACTAATCTATGTATTTTCAAATGGTTTTGGCCTGGCTTGACTCAAGCCGTGTCTGAAATCTATCATTAAGCAACACAAGAAACAGTCAGGAGTCAAAGAGCTGTAATAAAATGAAAGCTAAAATTATCCTCTCTTCACGTTCAGTCCTTCAAATTTGCTTTGGACTTAATCCTCTTCGAGGTGCCCAGGACATTCTTCAGAACTCTGAGCATCAGGAAGCTTCTTCTGAACCTGGTGACCTATATTAAAATCTCCACATCCTCCTTTTCTCCTGCCATTCTCCCTTCCTAGCCTACTGCATGATTCTGGGAGTGAGTTTAAATGGCATTCCCAAAGAACATTTTTTTATTGTTGTGGTTTTATACTCTTCAGACCCCAGCCTTTTGTGAACGTATCCAGAGCAAATTCTCATTCTCTAAATTTTTACTAATCCACTATTAATACAAGCTTTAATAAACAGTAAGGTTAAAAACTCACCTTGAACCTCAGCAGAGTCAGACCCACAGCCCTTACCAATACAATGACAATTCAAACATGTTCAAGCAAATGCAGACATTAAAAAAACAACTTGCAGATAATAAGAGGAATTTGTAAGCTGTTCATAGATTCTCTAGACTGGCACAGCTGCTACTGAAGCAAAGCCAAAACTTAAAAACATTTGTATAGCCTGGGCATCTTAAATTGCCAAGTACATAGTGGAATGCTATACTCATAAAAGACCAGTAACACATTATCCATGGCAATGCCACTCGGAATTTTTTTTGTTTAGGTTTTTGTTTCTTTTGTTTTATTTTGTTTTAAAAATTTCACCTATGACTTGAAACACTGTAGTTTTCGTCATCACAGATCTGAGGCATACTTCTGCAAGGAGCTTGAGCGAGTGACTGTCATATGGAATGTGGACTTCCACAAGCAGATCCATCTTCTTTCACAGACACCTTGGTACCTTTTTTATTATACCTAAAATTCATATAAGAATTTTCACTCCAACATTTTATTAATCAGTACCTATCTCCTACATTAAAGAAATTCTCTCATCAGATTCAGTAATTTTAAAATCAAGTAAGGTAAAATTACACCTAACTCTTGGCTCTCTTTTAAAACCACCAAGCATGGTGCTGATCTCCTGTTGAAGGTCCAACATCTATTGGCCACACAGATCACAGACACACAGACTATTCTGAGTTGGAAGGGACCCACAAGGATCAACGAGTCCAACACTTAAGTCAGTGGCCCACACAGGGGATTAAACCCATGACCTTGGCATTATTACAACCAAGATGCCATTAGCTATCATATTCATATATCCACACATTTCAGGAATGAAACTGTGATGCTCCTAAAATTAACAAAAACAAGGAGCTGAGGATCTGGTCTGAAATGAACACCATAGTAAAAACACTTGCAGTGACAGTTCTGCCAGCTCTCCTGTTGACAGATAGTATGTCATCTCTTGTGAGAGAGGTAGCAAAGAGGAATTCCAGTTTATAAAATAGTACAGGCTTCTTATGAGGTATTCTTTAACAGATACTACAGCTATCAAGAATGAAATTACACATACAACAGGACTGTAAATTCATATCCTCAGGGTGAAAGAAAGATCCTGCTAGACAAACTTAAATTTAATGATTAAGCATCCAGTCTTAAAATTAAGAAGCAGAAGGGAATCAAACTAAATCAAAATAGGGAAGAAAAAGTGGAAATTGCTAAGCCTATATTAATTTAAAATGTTAGCATCACTAAAAGACATTAATAATAGGGGGAAAATGCTTTGAGGAGCAAAATGTAAGACCAAAGATGGATTCCATCTTGAACAAAGTGAGAAAAGATCATGTAGATATAAGAATTGCCCTCTTCTCTGTTTCTGTGGATCAGGTCAAATAGCTGAACAAAGTTTTTGCAGGCAGCAGTTAAACAGTGCCCTTAGAAAGGCAATGAAGCTGGTGCAAGGGCAGGAGCACAAGTCTTAAGAGACATGGCAGAGGGAGCCGGGAGTTGTTTAGCCTGGAGAAAAGGAGGCTCAGGGGGTACCTTATTGGTTTCTACAACTGTATGAAAGGAGGTTGTAGCCAGGGGGAGGTTGGCCTCTTCTCCCAGGTAACAAATGATAGGGTGAGAGGAAATAGCCTCAAGTTGTATCAGGCAAGAGTTATTTTGGATATTAGGAAAAATGTCTCCACTGAAACGGTTATCACACTTTGGAACTGGCTGTCCAGGGAAGAGGTTTAGCCACCACCACTTGGAGGCATTTAAAAATGTGTAGATGTGGTGCTTAGGGACACTGTTTAGTGTTGAACTTGCTAGGTAGTAGCATCAAAACAAGGAAGGTAAGGTCCATGTATAACATGGACATAATTTACTTTTCTAGTTAGCGTTTTTAAATGATACCAGAGCATTTCAGCACTGTAAGCAGAGAGATGCTGCTTCCTGCAGCCTGAGTATCCCTGCTGTCATCACAAAAATGAATGCACTGACCACTGCTGAGTGCAATACTTTAAAATTACTTCCTTCTCAGAAAACAATAGAGAAGCATTCAAACCTTTTAAAAATCAGCACAATGAAGAACACTGTACCCAGACTTCATTCTTGTTCTTAGACATCTGCTTATTAACATGGGAGGCATGACTGCCTCGAGCTGTGGGGAAAGGTAGAAAAGAAAAGAAAAGGAAAGAAAAAAAAAAGCCGCAAAAATACCTAGGCTTATGCCCTGTCTGTTCGAACTGCCGTGCAAACTGCCGTGCCACGCCCTCACTGACGTGCCACGTCCCTGTTTGCCGCGCTCCAGGTTGCTTGCTTGCGCTCCCTAGAGACGTTTTTAAAGACCTCTCAATCTCCTGCTAACGAGCAAACCACACCTCCAACTCACCTCTGAGTCACCAGCTGACAGCTGAAGGAGCAGCAAACAAAGCCTGGCAGGAAATGAGCCAAGCACCTCCCTTTCCTCCCTTTTAAGCCCTCTCAATCTCCTGCTAACAAGCAAGCCACACCTCCAACTCACCACTGAGTCACCAGCTGACAGCTGAAGGAGCAGCAAACAAAGCCTGGCAGGAAATGTTTGATCCCTCCTGCCATTGTGCTCCTGCTTTAGCATCAAAGATTTTTGCCTGCTCCATTTTTTTGATATAATTACACATGAAGCAAAGCTGTAAGTCAGACCACCACAGTCAGCTGTATTGAAGCAGCTATTTTTTAATTTTATTTTTTTTCTGAAGAGGGGTCATTTTAAAAGTCCCAGACAGTTGCAGGAGTGCAACTGAAAACAAGTTGTAATGTGGGGGTGGGAATGATGGATGGGGAGTAATCCTGTCAGCCAGCTGCACCACCAAATTAAACAAAAAACTACACAAAGCTGCAGCCTCAGGCACTTCTCAACCTGAACTTTTCATCACAGTGGCCTTGAAGTAGGAATCAGTGCCAAATCCCCAGCCAGGTGCTCCCGAAAACTTGTAGGAACACAAGCTGAGGAACCTTGGGAATTTTCAGGCTGATCAGGAAGATTCCAATAAATTTCAAACATCTCCAGAGTTAGGTAATATCAGAGAGAAGCTTTTGGTTTCTGTGACATTATCTGGAGATTGATGCTTCAATTCCATGGGTGGAACAGGGGAGACCTGGAGCTTGTTTTCTTCCTAGACTACACTGAAATAAGTATCAAACCTTTTAATGGCATTTCTGGAGCAGAATTGCACCCTTATAGCCATGGAAGGCCACATAACAAGGTGTTAGGTAACACTCTTCTGGTCCATCAAGCACTCTCTTGACTGGTTTAAAAATTCCAGCCATAACTCTTTAAAGTTCCAGGCAGCATAGTCAATTTCTTCTTTCCTTTTACTTTTTGTTGGGTTTTGAGTTTGTTTTTATTTGATTTGGTTGTGAGTTTGAGTTTGGTGGGGGTTTGTGAGGGGTTTTTTGTTTTTTGGGGGGGGGGTTGGTTGTTTTTTTTGGCATTTTTGTTGTTTGGGTTTTTTTTTTTCCTCCTGAGAGTGGCCATTCTATACTTTTGTAGGAGAAGCAGAAGTTTTTGTGACATGGGTTTTCTATTTGAAAAAACCTTAAAGTTATCATGTTAGACTCTTTCCCACTGCCGCCGCCCTCCCCCCGCATTTCTCCAGGAGATTCTTTCTGCTGCAGTTTCTATATGGCTTTAGATATTTTCTAATAAAATATCTTTTGCAAGGGGTTATTTCTGTTAAAGCACTTACTGATATCCTTCCTTCCTACTAAAATCTACCTAAAGGTTGCCAATGTCTTTAGTGGAAATCATTGCTTTCCATGTCTGACTGCATGAGTTAACCAGCCTTTCTCTGTAACTTTTTTCACTTGTGATAATAATGCCAAATGTGGCTTTTACATATCAGAAAAGTCTGGAGAATGCCTCAGAAGTGCTGCTTCCTCTTTTTTTTTCCAGAAAAACAAGCCCTCAAACAAGTCTTCATGCTTATAACAGACTCCACAGGGCTTAGTAGAGTGCTCTTGTCCATTATATACCTTCCAATATCTGTGTTTCAGTCTGCAGGTGGGGTGGTTTCCCTGCAGAACTGTCCTCTTCTCCTATCTTCAAACAATCATTATTTCTTTTTAGTGGCATTTCATCTACATTTTTAATTCATGTCTTTCTAATCCTTACCCTTGCTGGATTCAAAGCACAGACATGTCTACAAAGATAAGAATTTCAAAACACAAGTTGTGGAACAAGAACATTTTGAAAGTCTAACTCTTGTGTTTCATGATTAAATGAGCTCTGAACTCTTTTGAGGATGTAGGTAGTTACTTTGGTGGGTAAACACTGAGTCCCTTCAAGACCTTGGAGAAAGACTGGCATAGAGAAATGAGAATTTCTACATGAACAAATTTCTATTAGTTGATCCTGGTGTCTACTTATTAGTAGCCAGGGGAAACAAACAAAAAAAAAGATAAAAACAAGTGAAAAAGAGAAGAAAAGACTGTAAGAAAATTATCATCAAGCTCTTGAGTCCCGTGCAACACATCAACTCACATTTTTCTTGATATTCTCAATTTCCCAAACATCATACTTTTATGAAGGAATAACTTTGGTAAGCATAGACTAGCAGCTGCACATGTAATGAAAATCAGAAATAATTAATCATATCATTATGGTGTACCATCTATAGTGCTTGATGTATTATTTATGCAGGTAAAGAGATTTTTAAGGCCAAAGGTGTCATTACAATTATGTAGTCTGACGTGCTTGACTCAGTCAATACAGTCTCACCCAGTAACTCCTTCTTTAGCACCATGCCTGCTTGAACTACTGTCTTTCAGAGAAGCCTCCAGATAGAATGTGAAGTCTTCATGTGATGAGCAGTCTACCTCATCCCAGCAAAAATTTCTTCCAATTTCAAAGAATTAAGAGAAATCAATAAGAAATTTGTGTTGAAAAATTTCAGTGGCAATTGATGTCTTTTTAAAATAATGCTGAACACTAAACTATTAGCTTGAAAAACTTTTCTAAAATGTGTATTTTCATTGAATTCTATTAAGTAACCCTGAACTATTTCCTATATATCATTTAGAAAAAAAAGAAAAAAAAGAATTAATAAAAAATTCTTCTGACTGTCCTTTTTGTTAGAGTTTTTGAGTCTGTTTTAAGGGGGTTTTTTATTTTATTTTTCACTCATGAGACAGAAAATATTTTTTGAGAACTCTAGTTCTAACAGTTATTAATAGAAACACAGAATCACGGAATAATATATTTTGTTTGTGATCTCAGAAAATTGTCTGTAATCAAGTGCTGTGAATTAAGAAAAAAGCAACAAACAAAACCCTTGTCCCCCTAGAATGCAAATCTAATTCATCACTGAAGAAGTATTTCTTTTCATGTTTGTCTGCTACTTTGTCTTCAAATTAGAAGGTCAGACATTAATGGTTGTGGGATTACTTACAGAAATATAGACTTGGAATCACTACATTAAAAATTTGGGACCTTCAGTGAGGTGGATTATGGGAAATAATGAGAAATGGTCAACTCAGCCTCTCTGTCTCATATCTGAAGATACAAGTTCTTGCAGAAGACTATGCAGAAAAACAACTGACCTATGGCTTCAGTTCAACTATAGCCACAGTTGACTGTCATCATAACAGAGATACCTTAGCCTTTGACCTCAGTTTTGATGGGATGAATCTAATTTACACACACAGGTTTTCTCCTGGCACTGCAATAAGCTCACCAGTTTGTGACCCAAGGGGAAATCTGACTTACAAATGAAGGAGACTCATGAGAATTCTCTCATGAAGGGAATTTTCCTGATGTCCAGGAAAATTCAGTTTTTAAATCTCGTATTTTAAAGCCCATCTTTAAAATTTCTTTCAACCTTCCAACCTTTCATCAGCTGAAATGTCTCTTGAACCATCTTAGATTTGAACAATCATTTCAAAGGAAAAAGTTTCACCAAAAGTATTATGATTCTACATGCATAGCATTTAATTTGATACGGTCAAATAGTTGATGTTTTACACATGTGCAAGCAAGAAAGCTATTGTGGACATCTATCTTCAATTCAGTAATGTTATTACAAAGGATTATGTCATTGGATCGATTCAGAATAGTCTGTGATTCTGTGATCATTGGTATGGTTTTCCAGTTGTATTGTGGGTAGTTTCTTTTGGTTGTCAATTACTATTTTAACATAGGTATTATTAAAAATGGTGTTAACTCCATACTCACAGAACTGTATATACATGTAATACCTTCCATCCAAGTATCCTGAAAAATAAATGGTTAAGCTTTGGTTTTCTTCTTGAGAGAAATATCCCTGCTTCAGCAAGGAGTAAATGGAGCATATTAAGGTTAACAGCAAAAGGTTAGCAGTGTCTCAAAGACAGAGACAGGATTCTTCCAACCAAATGTCAGAGATACAATCACCTCTTGGTTCTGACTCATCACCTGCCCCTCCCAATACATATATCCAAATTAAATAAAATTAATCATGATTTAAAAACATATTTTTTTTCCCATAGTTAAATTACGAAACTGATATTTTTATTGTATATATCAATGTTCAATCAGATAAAACCCTGAGAAAAGACAGAATTCAAGTTTTCTGGATTCTTGAAAAATGCAATACTCACTGTGTCATTCTACATTTTACAGTCAAACATTTCCTGATGGTTACTTATAGGCTTTTAAAAATTCAGCCAGATCATTTCCAGATGCCCTGGCACTCCTCCCATCTGTGCTTCCTATGCATATCATGTAGAAGACTTTAAGGTTTTCCGCTGTTTTCTACATTTCTGCTGGCACTGTTTGAAATACTGTTTGCATTTTTTTTAATCCCTCTAATGTGCTGTCTTCATGCATGAGGTAGATGAGAAACTGGGAGGCAGCACATTTGCTTTCCTATGCAGCTGCTCTTTGAGCAGCTCCACAGTGAGATGCCAGTCATGTCCCAGAGCACTGCAAACTCCATGCTTCTCCCCTCTCAGTGATGCTTCTGTGTTGCTGCTGAGGAGACTCCAGGAACAGAAAGGCCTGGCAAAAGCTTCAACCTCCAATATATGACTGTGCATTAGTAAAGAGTTTAAAAAGAAAAACAAACAAACAAACACAAACAAACCCCCAAACTCTCTAGAATGTTCCTTACATGTTTCAAAACTGATCTCATTTACTATTGGTTTTTTCCATCCTTTCATTTCAGATATACTGAATTTCGTGATAAGATTGAAGCTTGCCTTTAAGAAACAGTGTGTATACCTTATTTTCTGCATCTGAAAAGCAGGTGTTCTCAAGCCAATCTGAATATTTTGAGCAAATCCCTGCTTTGAAATGCAAATGAATTTGCAATGTCTGCATAGTTTGAGATAAAGCAGTTAACAATGAATTAATCCTTGCTTTATGCATTTCATTATGAAGAGACTATGACCAGACCAACAATGTATTTGGAACATAATAGGGTCTTGCTAAACAGGTAGAGACTCTTTATACAAACTGAGCACTTACAGTTACAGTACTCTCATTTTTGAGGACTGCATAAAATAACACAATAGGCCCAATATATTTTTTTGTGTTTGCCCCAAAAGGTGGTACATAGTTACAGTCTAGCCTTATTACTGAATCAAAGAGCCCTGGAGGTACTAAAACACTGTTGTGTGAAGAATTTTTAAGAAAATTTAGTTTTAAATGAGAAAAAAATGCAGGTGGCATTTTCAATTTAAAAGATGGTTCCAAAACCATGAGAAATTCACCTGCTCTGAAAATTTTGATAATTGACTATAAATACAAAAAGAAGTATTCTCTAAATCTGCAAAGGTTTGAATGTTTCATTCCACCAGGCAATTTAGTTGGTTCAGGTTTAGTCTTCTATGCTTGATGGAATGAGGGTGTTTCAGTAACTGGAGTTATGGCAGTCAGTGTGAAGGATGGGAGAAACAGACCTGTAGTGCACCAGTGTCTAGCGATCTTCAGCCACGCTGCTCTGTCTCTTCTGGTACTCTGTAGTGAAGGAAATAGCACTGAGTAGCTTTAACACTCCTGCACACAGAGGACCGAGCACTTCTGGGGGGTGAAGCCTTATTCTAGAGACCTGGAAAGAACTTGCTGAGATTGATTCTGTGGGATGAGGGAATAAGGAGATGTGTAGGAAACAGATTGCAGGTGACTTCTTTGTAGCCCCACTCCCACTGGAGTTGCTCTAGGTGTGATGTCCCTCCTAGCACTAAGCCTATCCCAAAACCTACCTAGGGGCAGGGCTAAGCCTTAGCCATGGACCCCTTCTATGTTGCAGTTGAGAAATATCTCAGGAAGGACCTTAACTGCAGGCTAGACCTTCCCTTGGCTCAAGTTTAAAATAGAAATATACATATCTGTTGTAGTTTGGAATTATTATGTAAATTATCTCCCCTGCCACTAACTGCCCATGCCATTAGTTAACAAAGAAGTAGTTAACTGCTATCATCTTCTTCTTGATCGCTTGGGTAGGGAGCAGGCTGTCTCTTTTTTGGGGGGGACATTTTCCATTTGTTTTAGCTCAGCTGAACGGAGCAGTGGGTGTGTGCTGCTGAGGAGGAAAAGCCGTTTTTTTCTCCTGCTCTTGGTTGCTGCTGCTGCTGCTGCTGCTTTTTGGTGAGCTGGTTCCTTTCTCCTTGCCACGGC
>JAOXXN010000471.1:25730402-25747077 GCA_026770055.1 Myrmophylax atrothorax | reverse complement strand
CCGCTCACATGCTCAGACTACACATATATTACTACAAACATGTGGCCCAGGAGAAATCTCAAGATAGCTTCGAGCACATCACAGAAAAACGCAAGATGTGACAGCTATGCCCTATTTTTATCTCTTTTGCTAGCTGGCAGAAACTCATTCTCACTCTCTTCTATAATTACGTATCAACAAAATATATTTTTGAGAGACAATGCTGCCTTCAAATATAGAGCAGAAGACTCAGATGTTTCTGCACACTTCAGATGTTTCTGCATATTTCAGTCAGGCGGTTGATTGCTAACTTGTCAGTAAATATGGAGAAAAGCCATCAGACAGTTGTCTAATACAAAATGAAATACCATTGCTGTTACTATACAAAATGAGCATTCAGATTTACAAGGTCTACTTTAAAAAGTTACACAATTTGCCAATGCCCATACCTGCTGTTATTAAGTAAGCTGCAACTATGTTGTGCTCCATCTGTGTAAAGGCTGAATGAGCTTCATTGTCACTTTCTGAGGAATTGGATGAGTCATTCCAATGCATTTTTGACAAAAGACTGTCGTCTATTCTCTGCAATAATTCATCAAGACGACTAAACACTACAAAACCCTGTCAGGCAAATTCTTTCATTATTCAACAGACTCATTGAACAATTAAAAGAAGGGGGGTAGGGCGGAGTTCCCCCACCACTGACAGCTTCCAAGCACGATTTAATTGGACTAAAGTGGAAAGAAGTTTACCCCCCCCAGTCTATGCAGGAGATTGTTAATTAAAACAAAGAGCAGCACAGAACTGAAAACATTTCCAACAGTGTGCTTAATTTTCATTCTTACTGCTAAAGAGATTAACTGTCACATGCCCCCAGCCTTTTTTCCTCAAACCTCTTGTGCAATGCTTTGGAAACCTCAACAAAAGTTGACTCAGTTCAGCTGATCATCAGCCTGGCTTGGAACTAATTCCCACCATCACAGAAAGCACAAAAAACTGTAGTACAACATGAAGACACAAATGTCAATTTCTTTAAAAAGCAGGATATGTTTTCTCTAAAGCCCATTCCTTCAAATCTTTAAAGACCTACTTCTTCAAAATTCTTTATTTGATTTAAACTCTCAAGCTGACACAGACACAAGAAAAACACATTCCAGTAAGTGAAGCATGACTGTCAGGAAACTCCATTGCTACATTTCTAAAGTAGCCTGCTCTGCAGAAATGATTGTTGAATACACCTTACAAGCCTGAACACTCTCCCTCTCCTAAACACAATACGTGTCAACTTACTTTGAGCAAATTTTCTAAGGCATGTTACTAGGCAGAAAATTACTGGGCACTTTCCAAAGGTCTGAGCAGCAGAAGCTTGTGTTTGTCTCTCTTCACTGATGAGGTACCAGCACATGACAGTAAAGACCATTTACAAAATCCTGCATATTAGCTGCAATAAATCCCTGCCCAAAGAGTTTGTATCTAGTATCAGAAGGCAGCTGCTTCCCATCAGTCCTGCTTCAGTTTTTGCCTCCAGTTAGTATTCATACCGCGTATAAAAGCGACAAGGATGAGCAATCAGTATTCTTTAGTTGTATGTGGTTCACAGGCAGCTCAAGCAGGTCCCAGACTCGGGCTGTGCCTTCTGAGCAGCAATAAGGAGGCAGTGACATGGGCAATATTGAGGAATACAGTCATCCCACAAGGAAGTATACCTGAAGAACTCTCCCTTCCCCAACCTGTCAAACACTCATAGAGCATTCCCTCCCACTCCTCAACTCTCCAAAACAGACATTCTGCATCTTTCATCCATTTGAATATTGAAGAAAGAAAATTTTTATATAAAACTTGTGCAGTCACATTTGTCATTATTACTATACACAAACATGTGTCACAGTTCTACCAGCAAACATTTGCTTTAATGCCCCAAATCTACACTCACAGCTCTCAGGGTACTTCTATTATTACAGTATTTTTCCTGTCAGAAGAGGATTAGGCAGGAACAGAGTGAGAAAGTTCTAAAAAGAAAGATGATTTGTTCAGCAATGAAGCCACTTCCTTAGTGCACTTCAGTCCTGCCTCAAAAGATAAATGCATAGTGATAATTTGGTATCTTTGCTTTCCTCCTCTGACAGTTTGGCAAGTTCTTCAGAAGTACCTCAGATCTTGCAATTTCCACAGAAGTCAGAGCTTGCAATGCTGAATGTCTCAGAAAAGCAAAGCATTACTATTTATATTCAGATAGGATTCCAGACATAGTTAACAAGACCATAGACATTTTATACTTGTTGATTAAAACACAACTTTCTGATATGTGCAGTCCATCCTATGCACCATCACATTGTCTCTCTCTCTTCTCAAATTAGACTAATTTTACAGCAATTGGAATTGAGAGAAAAAAGGGGCTCTCTAAGGTCAAACGTTTAATCTTTTCACAGATGTAAATAGTTCAAATCCCATGGAAAGCAAATTAATAACTTACTTTTTCCCCTCACTCACTGATTTTTTACTAGATTTAAGCCATTGTTTAGAAAAGCTTGATGCTAAAATAGATTTTTAGCTCACAGAAGAAAACACCCTGAAAAATACAGGACTTCCCAAAGCTTTTTACTTGCCCTACTTTACACAGTAGCTATGCCTTTTTTGAGACAATACTAGTTTTTGCCAAGGTGGTGCTTTGCACAACTGCATATAACTGCACATGTGACAGTCCAGCATTGCTTCAGGCAAATGTCCGTAGCTGTGAGTTAGTGACAGAGGGAATCCTTTCTGTTCCACAATGGCCAGTGCTTCAGGTTTACATTAAAATACCCCAACTATTTTCTGCACTTCATCCAGTTTCTCTGACCAAGTAACATAGCACATCTATGCCAGCAACTGCAGAAAAGACATGAATAAACATCCCTCCAAGAAGGAATGCAGAGGCACTAAAGCCATTCTCAATGGGTAACAATTTCAGCTTTATAACACACCTTCGTGTATTACTCTGTTTAACAGATCCCAAATAGAATACAAATTTTTGGTGTGGAAGGGATAAAAGGGTCCAGATCTTCCAAATACCTTTAAGCAATCACATCCTAATGATTTACCAGCTGTCATTTTAAAAATCAGATGAAAACTAGACCTTAGGCCTGGGTCAAACACTGCCATGGCCAACACATTCAGTTGCAAACACATTTTGAAAACAGGACTCAGTCACTGAACGCTCTGCCTCTGCCAACAGCGAGCATGTGCAGCCACTGGCAAGTGGAGGAGGACACAGGTAGGTGACACCACTACAACTGTGTCCTGGGTAGGGAGCCAAGCACTGTGGGGTGCACTGAAGCCTGCCTGAGCTTCAGAAGAGTATTGCAGGACAGCAACTCTGTGCCACTGGAGAAGATGGCAGGTGAGCAGCTACTTAGACACTCCAGCTATTTGTCCCAAAGGCTGCCAGTGAGGGGAAATCCAGGGAACACCAAAGAGTCATCAAGAGCCTACACCACCAATAAGACCTGACCCCCACTCTCCTCACTTCAGACTGCACTGTGACTTTTCTTCCTCAGACATTACCACTTCTGCTAATACACCTGTTTCTGCTAGGGTGCCAGTGAGCCCCCTTTCCTATTCTGTGCAGAAGCTGCCTAGGATAACTGTAAGTACTTACATAAAACTGAAAGATTCCCCTTAGTAGGATCAGGAGCACATGATAGAGTCCTAGGTAGGATTAGAGTAAAAAGTTCAAAACAGTGAAAGGTGTCATATAAAATTTGAGAACCTGTATTTTAGTTCATTACAGCATTACACTGCAGACAAGATCTACCTGTCATTTTAATTTTTTTAAGAGACTGCATTTTCATCTATTACAGTTAGCACCTTACATTAGGAGGGCAGGGTCCCATCACAGCACAGAGGAGACACGGCAGAACAGGGACTAGATGTGCCTTGCAAACACCATCCTTCCCAGAATGGAGAAGAAAAAAGCCATCATTATATGGCAAACTCATCCAGACAGTTTCCTCATACTCACACCCAATCACTGAGGACATTCTTATATTCTAATATCCTACAACCTCCACAATGGATATTGCTCTTTAGCCACTCTGCACACAGATGTCAAAGCCTTTGCTTCAGCCTTGCAGTGCTTCAAGCTGACTCACTGCTCCACCTGCTGAGAGACTCAAAGCATACACACCCTGTCCTGAGCTGCAAAGCGGCACTGCCTGCAACCACATCAGCTGTCACACCATGCAATTCAAAAGTGATGGCAGGAGTCTTCTGATACTCTGGGAAAAAGTGTGTCCCTAAAGCATGCAGGAAGAATAGCAAAAGCAGAGCATGAATTTGGGTGTAAGAGTGAGGATTGTGTTACATTAGTCTTCCAAAGTCAGATGAGTAAGGAAAGATCAGAGTCAGCGACTCGCAAGTAGCTACTGAAGCATCAGTGAATACAGAACAGCAGCAGATGCAGCTACAAATATGACAGAAGTACCAACAATTGCAGTTGCACTTGGTCCGTATGGTTCAACTGCAATGTGGTGCATCCAAAATGCAACAACTTACGTAGAATTTTGTCCAGTTAAAGGGCAATCTAAACCCTAAGTCACTTAGGCCTAGCAATGGATAGCAACAACAGCCTGAGTTCTGGATTTAACTGACCTGGTTAAAGCTAAGTCTGTAGCAATACCACAAAAATAACTGGAATCCCCCACTTTCTGAAAGTGCTGTGGCTAAACACCAGACTTTTTTCTCACAAAAGCAGATGTAACAGAAATTCAATGTTCATGGTTTCTTTTTTTTTAAGATGAGTAACATTTTTATCTATTATATTATGCAGCATCAGTTCACACTTAAGTGAATTCTTTAATTTTTTTCCATCTTGTTTCAAGTTTTGTTCCAGAGATTAATAAAACAAATGGTCACATTTGTTAAAATTACCAGTAACTGCCCAATCCCAGTGCTGAAAAATTACCTGTTTCTTTTTGTTAAGCAGAGGGCTAATAGAATTCATCTGCCTGTTACTGTATTAATCAATTAAAAGGTGTAACAGTATGATCAGTTCTGAAATGTATTATTTTCACATGGAAAAAGTTGTTCAAAATACCTGCACATACATTATTCTGTAGATCCCTTTTCCAAGGTGCTTGGTAAGAGAGTCTGTGAAGAGACACTCGGCTCCAAATGAAGTCCAGGTTGATTCTACATTTTACCTCCTACTTTATTTCCAAAGTCTAAGAGTAAAGGCACCCTGCACTCCTCCATCCTTAAGAAGAGACAGTCACTAGCTTTTCAACAATACTCATAACACATCCATTTAACGAGACCAAAGACACACCAATTTTTTCATGCCAGTTTTAAGCAATACATAACCCAAAGAACTGTGTGCAGAGGAGCCCAATGACAGGCTATTTAATCTTAGCCCTATGCAAGTTCAGAGCACCACAGAGGTGCAGCACCAGGACAGCCAAACCTCAAGAGAAACAGGCTAAGGGAGTATGCAGGGACAGTTAAAAACACTTAGCATTTTAGTATCAGTGTAATTAGATACAAATAGGTCACTCAAGCATAGTACTAACCCTGCCTTATTCATTAGACAGCAGCTGCTAAGAAGAACACATCAATGCCTTTGGCTTTCATTGAGATTTATACAGAAAATTTCACAAAATATACTTTGCTATCTTTTTGTTTATACATTATTACGTATTTAAAAACAATCTATCAACACAAAATTTTTAAGTTTAGTTTATAAAAAAGTTTTACAAAGGTTGTTTAAAGGGCATGTCCACTTCAGAGCAACCCAGAAGATTCAATATAAAAGCAGGATGAGAATTAGGGATCAGGCACACACAGCTAACCCGTTCACACTGATGAATGCACATGTAGTGAACCTGTAAGGTCTTCTGAGAACCCATTTCAATTGACTGTTTACTCCAAACTCCCATCATGAAGTCAAGCATTGACTATGCTGCTTCTTTAACTAAGAATAGCATCGAATCTTGGCTTAATCAGAAAACTTTGCGTATATTCTGAGTGGTCTTCAGCATTTTCCCTGGGGCTGCACTCCTTGTGTGCTGATCAACAGTCACTAGCAGTAAAAATAATTGTCATTTTACAGCTTCAAGTTCTTTGTAAAAACTTTCAGGGTCCTTTACAAAAACTTTTCCTGGTTCTTCCCTTCTGCAGATGACAGGGTAAGATTGCAGGGAGATACTCATGGCTCCGTTTTTAATGTCCTCTTCCTATTTGAAGAGGAAAGAAAAATACAGCAAACAGTTCACATCTTAATTGAATTCAATGCAAATTAGTTATATACATAAAGCTAAATGAGCTGATAGAACAAAATAATTTACCATCATTATTTGTTCTCACAGACCTTTCTGAATGCAAAAAATTAACATGTTCTTACAAACAAATCAAAAAATGCAGAATACCGTGCTTTGGTTTAAGCTGGGGGATTCACAGAAACGTTTTGCGTAAAACTATAAACACCTACAATACATTAGAAATGACAATATTCTGTTTAATATTTTTAAGCTTTAGAAATCAGGAGCCATTCTTATTACTGAATGGTAAAAACCAAACACTCACCCCGAAAGCCTCCTCCACCACCTCTGCCTCCTCTGAATCCTCCTCCTCCACCTCTGCCTCCTCTGAATCCTCTTCCTCCACCAGGTCCACCTCTTCCTCCTAAACATGAGAAAGAAATTACCCTCTGAGTAGCACATAAATTCTTTGTTATGCATAACAATTTATTTCACTGACAGCTTCTGAAAGGAAATGAACAACAGCAAACACAGAAATTGTCAGTAGCTGAACACTTACTGTCAATTACTACTTCTTTCCTGGGACCACCTGCAGCATTTCCTTGATATCTGATACACCATATCCAAAATACTAAAGATACTAACAGAACTCCACAATTAACTTCTTTCACGAGAGCACAGAATTAATTACCTATATTAACCAGTAACTGATTACAATTATTAATAATTATTAGTTATTAATTTAAACTCAACAGAGCGTTAAAGCAAACAAATCAAGCCACTTTGCAACACTTGTGCCTTGCTGCAAAGGGGCAAGATAGGGAGAAGAAGCAAGAAACTGCCATGTAAGAAAAAACTGACTACAGCTTTAATTGAGGTGTAAATACATCACAGATTATGTTCAAAAAGCAGTGGATGAGATTTACCAAGACATTCACCTCTCTCTCTCAAACACTGCATTTCAAGTATTTTGATATCCAGACTGGATTTTTAGAACATAAAGATATAAAGCTTTTAGAGTGTTCAAGGGAGGGTTATGGAGATGGTGAAGGGCCTTGAGGGGAAGCCATGTGAGGAGCAGCTGAGGGTACTTGGTCTGTTCAGCCTGGAGGAGACTGAGAGGAGACCTCACTGCAGCCTACAGCTTCCTCAGAAAGGAAAGAGGAGAGCCAGGCACCCTCTATGGTGACCAGTGACAAGACCCAAGGGAACGGCCTGAAGGTGTGTCAGGGAGGTTTAGGTTGCATATTAGGAAAAGGTTCTTCACCCAGAGGGTGGTTGGGCCCTGGAACAGGCTCCCCTGGGAAGTGGTCACAGCACCAGGGCTGACAGAGTTCAAGAAGTGTTTGGACAATGCTCTCAGGCACACGGTGTGACTCTTGGGGTTATCCTGTGCAGGGCCAGGAGCTGGACTTTGATGATCCTTGTGGGTGCTTTGCAACTCAAGATACTCCACTATTCTATGATTCTAAACATACTAAAAGTATAGATGAGTCAGATGAGTAAGGAAAGATCTGAGTCAGTGACTCACAAGTAGCTACTGAAGCATCAGTAAAATGACAGTTTTGAGTATGTATTATCTACAAACTTTTGCAACCAGTTTGCTTAGTAGTCACACTTTCTGTCATTGCTAGAAATCAGGGTTCTCTCCTCCCTATGCTATGGAGATGTTATTTAGCTACCTACAGAAGCCCAGGCCTTCCCATTGGAAAGATACCACTGTCTTTTCTAGTAAGTCAAACAGAAACATGAATAACATTTTCCTTTGCAATACAGCTGTTGATACCAAAGTACTCAACAGCAGCTTTAAAACACAAACCACCACTACAAATACCCCACAAAACAAAAAAACCAACCTATGCCATCCCAAGTAACTCCAACACTCTGCAGTTTCCATTCCTGGGATCTTACCTCTACCACCACCTCTTCCTCCCCCACGTCCACCACCACGTCCTCCTCTACCACCTCCTCTGGGAGCACCTTTTTCTCCAGGGGGCCTTGGCAAAAATCTCTGAAGAGGTAGCAGCTTTGCTGGATCAATGTAAAACTGTAGGAAGAGAGTTCCATTAGGCTTTCAAAATACCAAGACTAAAATGCACACTAATATCTCCCTTTACAGATATCTACAATTTGTCTTACCCCTTTATGTCAAATTGTCCTCTGTAAATAGCCAAATAAAGAAAGCACAGAATAAATAAATCACAGAGTTAGAAAGTTACTAAAATATAGATATTTGTGTGATTTTTATATCTTTTCTTGTGGAGCAGGAAGGAGGAACCACAAAGCAGATACAAAATTGAAAAAGAAGAGGAAATGAATGCCTATGTTTACAAAGGCAAATCAGCTTTTAAAGTTATTTAAAATAAAGCTTTTCCTATTTGCTGACATAAGACCAGATTTGTCTAACTGATGACATACAACAAAATGCTGTTATTGAGATTGGCTGACCTTTTGCATTTTTTTAAATGAGGCGGCTTTCATGTTCTCAGACAGTTTCACTGAAAAATACTGTCAGTTTCTTTAAGGAGCATAGCAGTAATAAAACAATAGAAATTGTGATTTTGATTATTACACCTTAGGTACATTCAGACATTTTCTAAATTACTATTGTATATATTAATCTAAACTATCCCAATTGCAACTGAATGATTTTCATCATTACAAATACAGCGTTTTGTGGTAAGATAATTTTTTCCTTCTATGTTTTAAGGCATAAGGAAGAACACAGCAGCACAAAGAGTACGTAAAACATAATAAAGAAACAAATCAGCATAGCAAGCGATGAACCCTCTAACCCCAGGGTGACCTCAAGGCTTATC
This sequence comes from Myrmophylax atrothorax, assembly GCA_026770055.1. Lineage (NCBI taxonomy): Eukaryota > Metazoa > Chordata > Aves > Passeriformes > Thamnophilidae > Myrmophylax > Myrmophylax atrothorax. The sequence continues at coordinate 25,738,046 of JAOXXN010000471.1, read as the reverse complement.
TGGAATAATTCACATGCTGCTGCAGCTGCTGGATGCCTGGCTGTGGGAAGGTAAGAGCCAGCAGGGACTGCTGGACCAACCACACACCCAGCCTCATCCTACAGGGAACTGGCAGACACTCTCTGTAATCCCACACACAGTTTTGTACAAATCCTTTGGCTCTCCAATATGCAAGGACTTTGGGATGCAGTTCCCAATATCAAAAAGAGCTGCTGGCCAACTCTGCTTAATTAAAAGTCAAGATTAAATGGGGAAGCAAGAAGTTGCAAAATTCAGCAACATACTTTCTTCATATGCTATTGTAGGAAGAAAAGAGGTCTTTGCAATTCAAGTAATTCTGATACAAAAAGTTAATCTGTAAATTGATAGATTCAGAGCATGAAAGTGCTCTAAAACCTGCACATTTTACTTCACATTTAATGTGGGAAAGAAAGATGCATTTAGCTGGTGACTGATGCCCAACCAACCAACACAGGCTAAGTCTTACTGCCATGTTACAGGATTACTCCCCCACTTTTGTCATGGATGCTGTCAATCTGGCAGTGAAAACTGAATGGAACTAGTGCCTGTGACAACAAGCTTTTTTGCCAGAGGACATCCTAGCACAAGCCCACTTTTAGTAATAAAGTGGACAATGAGCAATAGGACATCCTAGCATAAACTCACTTTATAACTAAATAATGAGCTGGGCTATGACCAAGGTCACATGATACACAGAAAAAACCCCACACCCTTGATCCAACTCTATCATGGGTGAGCAACCTATAGCAGAAAGTTTGGTCAGTTAGCTAGAAAAAGTAACCACTTGAGCCACCATGGATCCAAAACAAAATCCCCATACTGCTACAGAGTGAAAATCTCTGCCTGATGTAAAGTACTCCATCATATCAAAAAGGCTTTAAGACAGGCCCTTAATGTGAATGAAGCACCCATTGACACCAACAGTTGCAGCCAAACTTGTGTCTGTTCACATATAACTGGTAGTCAAGCCCTAAACTATTTTAAAATCCTACAGAAATGCCATTTAATATCCAATTATCTTTTAAAAACCACTGTACATCACACATGTTTTTGAAGGATACAAAATCTCTCAGCTGTCCAAAGATTTCATCCACTTTGCCAATCTGTTCCTTATTATCCAAGTACACCGGGGCATTAAAATAAGGCACCTTGTTTTCTTCTGTTTTACATTTACAAACAATGTCCTCTTCGCAGGGATGCATGAACTCTCCCAACACTGAAATAGAGAACAAACAAGCTAAAAATCTGGCAGTGTCATTCTAAATTAAATAAATACCCCCTCTCCACGTAACTTACAAACTACCCTTTCCGGAGGGCCCTGGTCATATCCGCCTCTGTTGAAGCCTCCTCTTCCACCTCCCCGTCCAAAGCCACCTCGTCCACCACGATTGAAGCCACCTCTGTCACCACCACCTCCTCCACGGTTGAAGCCACCTCCTCTTCCTCCTCCTCGGCCACAAAAAGACATTCTCTACTGCCTCCTACATTGTGGACAAAAATCAGTTGTTTGAGATGCAAAAGATACCTCACATTTGATTTGCTGTACAAATTTGAGTCTCCTGTCAGCCTTGTTTGTTAATGTGATGGTTAAACCTTTTCAGTCCTCACTAAAAACATGCTGCAGTTTTAGTCCATGAAAAATCAAATTTACAACTAAGATGTCATCCACTGCAATACCCACCTGCACAAAAGGACTAGCAGTGATCAGCACGTTTTTCACTTGTCTGTATGAGGGTTGAACCTGACACTTTCCAGTCCAGGAGAAGACTGTGCAGCTCTCCAGCCCCACAAAGGGGTGGGACAGAGTGAGAACATTATAAAATCATTGAATGGTTTGAGTTGGGAGGGACCTTCAAGATCATCCAGTTCCAACCCCAATTTCCACTAAACCAGGTTTCTCAGGGCCCCATCCAGCCTGATCTTGAACACAACCTGGGATGGGGCAGCCACAACTTCTCTGGGCAACCTGTTCCAGTGTCTCTACACCCTCATAGGAAAGAATTTCTTCCCAGTATCTAAGCTAAACCTGGCTTCTTTCAGTATAAAGCCATTTCCCCTTCTCTCAACCCTACATGCCCTGTGAAAAGTCCCTCTCCAGCTCTGCTGTGGCCTCCTTCAGACACTGGAAAGTGCTATAAGGTGTCCCCAAAGTCCTCACTTCTCCAACCCCAACTCTGTCAGCCTGTCTTCAGAGGAGAGGGCTCCAGCCCTCTGAACATCTTGGTGGCCTCCTCTGGACCGGCTCCTAAAGCTCCACGTTTTTCCTGTGCTGGGCTGCCTAGAGCTGGAGGGAGCACTCCAGGTGGGATGTCATAAGAGCAGAGCAGCAGAGCAGGGTCCCCTCTCTCGCCCTGGTGGCCACGCTGCTTCTGATGCAGCCCAGGACACACAATGAATTGTCTGAGCTGTGCGTGCACAATGCCGGGTCACGTCCAGCCGCTCACCCACCAGCACCCCAAGTCCTTCCCAGCAGGGCCGCTCTCCCTGATTCCATTCCCCTGTGCCAATCGCCCCAGCCCTTCCGCTCAGGCCCGTTAAACCCCGACAGGTTCTCACAGGCCCTCCCGCTCGGGCTCGTCCGCACCGGGCGGCGCCTCACGGGGCCCTCGGGACGCGGCTGCGGGGCCTCCTGGCGCCATTCGCCGGGGAAGGGGTGCCCGCTGGACACACGGACGGACGGAGAGACAGACAGACGGACACACGGAGAGACAGAGGGACGGACGGGCACACGGAGAGACGGACAGGCAGACGAACACGTGCACAGACACACGGACGAACGGACAGGCAGACGGACACGTGGACAGACACACAGACGGACAGACACACGGGCAGGCAGACGGGCATACGGACAGACAAACACACGGACGGACGGACGGACGGACAGACGGACACACGGACAGACACAGGGCAAGCCGGGCCGTACCTGCACGTGCGCGCCGCCCCCGCCGCGTAAACGCCCGCGCTGCCGCAAACGGCGCTGCTGCCGTAAATGAAGCCGCCCCGGCCGGCTGGCCGACACTGTCGCAAGAGGAGAACGCGCGCCGAGCCCTCGGGAGTTGCGGCCCCAGAGCCGGGACGGGCCGGGAGCCGGGAATGGGCAGGGACACGGACAGGGACAGGGACACGGGCACGGGCACGGGCAGGGGCAGGGACACGGACACGGACAGGAACAAGGACACGGGAACGGACACGGGCACAGACACGGACACGGAGGATCCGCAGAGGCCCCGCACACGGCAGCATTTGCCTCCAGTGGTTTGGCGGAGATGGAGCCGCAATCAGGGATCCGCCGCGATGTTTCCATCAGACTCCGCTCGCCAAACAAATGTGTCTCCTTAATGAGTGCTTCCTTTTAATCATTTACTTCAAGCGCTTTGCTTTTGTTACCTCATCGTGCACTTGGGATAAAACCAGTTGAACCGGGGCGGGATCTTGGGGAGGGATCAGATTTATCAGTCAATAGTTGAGGCTCCTGCACTTCATTTCTAAGTGCACTTCAAAATATTTTACTAATGGTTAAAAATTAAACACAACCCGAACAGCTGACATTTAAAAAGAATCCCAGCCAGAGGAATTTGTCTACACAGGGAGATAAAATTTCATCATGGGAACGCTCCCAGTTTGCTTGGTTTTCTTGTCTCTCTTTTGTCTTTGTGGATCAGAGGTAAGACGTGTTTTATCGTGGTAGCAGTAATTTATTAAAAAGAAAAAAGTTTAAAAACAGTTTGTTGTTACAAAAGCAAAACCAGTTGGGTGTTTTTTAAGTTTCCTTTTATAGTATTTGTGTTGCATACATTTGGTTTAGCCCAGCATGAATGTTTGAAGCTTGTTGTTTCATGTATTGATCCCATCTGGGGCTTATGCTACAGACTTCTGCAAAAGATTTGAATCACGATCCTGTCCTAAACCAGATTTGCGAGCATGGCTGACCACATAAAGGTGCTGCAATTTTCTCTGCCCCTCTTTTTTTGAGAAACAAGATTGCAGTCCTGTGACAGGGCAGTGTGGTGTATCCTGAGCTGGGAAGGTTTGCTGCGGGTTGTCTTCAGGCAGAGGTGTCCTGGAAAGCTGATCCCAGCTGAGCATTCAGCAGGACCCAAGTTTTTTATCCTGAGGTAAAAATCAGCACCTGTTGTTCCTGTTGAGGAGAAACACCAAGCACAATATGGTAGTTATGCCAAGCCATATCTGGCTCACAGTTGGGATTCTACTGACCGGAGAATACTGGGAAGAATTTAGTAGGATTATATAACCGGTAAAAGGAGGGTTGTTGGATTAAATTCTACCCCAACAACATCCTCACTGACTTTACTATGGCCAGGATTTCTTCATCAAAACTTTAAACTTCAGTTCTCCTGACTCAGTTGACGCAGTCAAAGCTGATAAATCACATTTGAGGACTAACTTTTCTCTCCTGTTTTTACGCAGAGTCCATCCATATAATGTTTTTCATGTTTCATCATTCATCCCACCCACAGATCTTAGTGAACAAAAGCACTCAGCCAGCAACAAAGTGACCAGAGAGCTGCACAAACAGAGGTGCAGAGCCACTCACACAGAGGCTGTCGGAGGGAGGGTTGGAGTATGTACCTGCAATCCAATGATGAGCAGCAACCACACTGCAAACCCACTGCTGTGCAAGATACAGGAAAAAAGCTGATAAGGAAGGGCATTTAATTTTCAAATTTCTTTAAGATACCTGTTACTTGAGCAGTAACACGGAAAAAAAATTAATTAATTATAGATTTACTTGCTTCTAAGTAGTTCATAAATATTTATAGATGACATTTAAATCCAAAGTCAAGCAAGCCAATAAAAAGCCTTAGAAACCTCCCCAAATTGCTATTTTTTTATTTTTCTGGTGTTAAAGTCCCCCCTATGTTTTGATCTGTTTACAGTCCCATTGCTGGGATATGTTATAAACCAGTGGCTTAAAAAATGCTTATAATTTGCTGTGTGTCTCAGCTGATATTTGAAGATGGAAGAGTATAAAGTTTGTGGGAGACCAGTAAGAGCAAAGATCACATCAGGTAAATGATCTGAAAAGGGGAAAAGAAGTTCAGAAAAACTGAGAAAGATGAGATGGCCAAAGACAAGGGGATAAACACTATAAATGATATTCAGTAACTCTGTGGTTATTAGATAGGGAAAGGCTTATGAATGAACACTTGTTGAGGGATCTACAAAACTCCTGGTACAGTCCCTAATCTTACTCCCTTTTTGTAATTTATTTTTTTTTGTGCCTTGCAGAATGCAGCATCTAATGCTGGAGACACCCAGGCTCAGCAGGTTGAACCTACCCAGCCAGCTGAGCAAGACCCATACCTGATAGGGGAATGCTTGAGCAACCAATACACCCATAAGTCCTGTAAGAAAGTTTTTTGTCACCCATGGGAACGATGCGTGGAGGGGAAATGCCTTTGTAAGCTTCCCTACCAGTGCCCAAAGAATGGCTCTTCAGTTTGTTCTACCAATGGAAGGAACTTCCATACTTACTGTCAGCTGAAGAGCTATGAGTGTCAACAACCCAAGGCAAAGTTTCTGCACAAGGGAAAATGCATGTCTGAAGGTATTGACACCTCCTTTTCCAAAATTTATCAGACACTGGTTGTTAGAAAGACTCTTCATTATCTTGCACTAGTAACAACAGGATGCAGAAAATGAAAAGTCATTGAAAATGGGCAGTATCTGTTGATTTTAATAAAAAATATAAAGTGATTGACAGGCCCTGGTCACCCTGCTGCTGATAGGTTGCTTGAATCATCAGGTAGAAAGGGAAGAAATAGACACGGGCAAGAGCCCAAAGGTGTCCAAGCAGGGTGTTCACTATGGTGGGAGACAGTGGGAGAGGGCCTTCTGTGTACAGTAGCAGAGGGTATCTTTCAAGAGGGACAAACCTTAGAGGAGTAAGACTCCAAGAAATGGAGTCAAGGTGCTGAGGTGTGTGTGGGAGTGCATGGAGGCAGGTTAGCCACATTCACCTCAGTCATCTTCGCGCTGTGGATTTCATCGAAACAGAAAGTGATTGTCCATCAAACCAGCAATGGCTGTACAATGACAAGCAGGTGTTTGTACTCACCTGCTTTTTATGCTGCCCCAAGCTGTTTTGTTGGCTCAACATCTGTCTGAGTACAGGGAGAAATGGCTCCTGTGAACTGAGCAGGTGCCTCTTTTAGCAGAGGCAGATGCAGTTCTTATCCGTCCTCCAGACCCACCTCCACTGAACTCAGCAGACGCAGCAAGCCAGCCCAGGGCTCTCCTGCCCAGTCTCTGTCCCACTATCATCACTCCTTTTCCTCACAGAAGAAGCAGCTCAGCCCATCACATTCAGGGTGGCAAAACTCGATTCTGCCTATTCCACTGGAAAGGTCTGGAAAACCTCCATGTGTTCCTGGTGCACTCTCTATACAGCTCCACTGTGTTAAGCCAAAGACTTTAGCTCCACTGTACACAGCAGACGTTTTGATACACAGGTAGTAGAAGCAGGATCTGGTCATCTCACTTCAAGTGTTAGTGGTTGGTTATCAAAAGTCCTATAATAAAGGTCATTATATTCAAATGCAGCCTGTCCTCAGTAGACCTCCAGATACTCTTATGTGTCCATGATCCTCATTTGTCCTTAAATTGGTATATTTTGAAAAAATAGCAGGCTCAAGGACACAAAGTCAATCTTCAGAAAATTCACAAATAATACTTGAAGCTTCTGATTCCAAATCTACTTCTCTTTCCATATGAACTTTGGCTGTAAATACAAAATTAGTCATGATTTGGTTTTGTGCTGTATTTCCACTACATGTTTCTATATAACATGATATTATTTGGGGATTTTTTTAGAAACATTTTCAGTCTCTCTGGATCATGCTGATTTAAGCTTGCTTCAAGTAAAACCTGTGAATCAAAAGGAAAACAGTTTTGTATGTGCCAGTGAGTGGACTATGAACGAAGCAAACGTGGCTTGCAAGGACCTTGGCTTTGAATTGTAAGTTTGGGGAATTTATCTCTGGATAACTGCAAGGGATCTGAAAAAGTAATGATGCTTATAGAATTGTCAGTCACAGGCAGCCAGCAGTTAGGACAGAAAACTCATGAGCAATATATTGATTCCAATATTCTGATAAAACTTCTTAAATTGATACCTCAGAGTGAAAGCCAAAACACAGAATTCTGTGTTCTATTACCGGTTACAACTCTACAAACCATAATTGTTTTACTTTTAAAATAAAGCTGAAGACCATTGTGTTCTCCCAGGTCTGTGTAAGGGAAAGTACATGGATCCCCAAGTAGCTCTGAGCAATGATCTGTCTGCAGAGGAGGGTTTCTCAGGCTGACAACAGGTACAGCTGTTTTGCCACTTGCACCAGCCAGACTAACAAGAACCAGAACATGTGTTGTTTTTCCTTCACCCCTTGCCCCTGCTGCCACTGCTTCCTTTGGCTCCAGGGATGGCTGAAGCCACACACAGCTTGTTCTTTTTTCTGTGACCACACTAATGACCTGAGTTACATGTTCAGCTCCTTATAAAGAGTCAAATCTATATTTTGTACATAATAATTTTACACCTGTATAACTAATTTAACTTAGGTAGAGCTGCCTCCCCAACCCTACCTGAAGACTAAAACTGCT
>JAOXXN010000471.1:25719745-25729984 GCA_026770055.1 Myrmophylax atrothorax | reverse complement strand
TCCTCTAGATGAGAAGTTAGTATTTCCTAGTCCTGATCAGAATCTCTTTAGAGAAGGATTTGCCCTAGGACAGAGCACTCAGCCCTGGAGTCTCGTTGAAAGCATCTCTAGTTGCTTGTTTACTCAATCCATATTCCTGTAAGGAAGGGGACACATACACTAGTGGGAGGATACTGCTGAGGTAAAACCAAGAAAGGTAACATTTACTAATCCCAGCCTTGCAGTGCCCTGAGCTTCCTCAGTATGCCCTGGTTTTGATGACACCAAGAATATTTGACCCCATGCAGGATGGTTTCCCATCTATGGCTCACCTGTGTCAACAAAGAGAGAGATATCTGAGCTTACAAGTTTTGTTCATAAGGAAACTTTTCTATCCATCATGGTATACAGTGACCATCATAGAGGTACATATGGATTTGGGGACGGTTCTAACCTGCAAAAATCAGGACTTTTTCTTCCAAAGTAAACATTTCCTATTTACTGCTGGACAACTCCATGGGAAGTCTGCTTTTTTTGCTTAGGCATAACCAAAGTTCTTTAACAATGAGGAAAATAATATAAGCTCTAAACAATAAAAGCAGTGGGCAATCCATTGTGAAATGATATAATTTGTTATTATTACTTGTATCTTCACAGAGGTGCGGAATATTACCAAGCCACTTCCAGCATCACAGAATCGGCCTTAAATTCATTGCACTGTCTGCAAATAACTTGCAGGGGCCTAGAGACAAGTCTTGCTGAATGTCACATAGAGATGAAATCAAGAGATAGTAATGAGGGACTTGTTAGCCTCCAGTGCCATGAAAGTATCAGAGGTTAGTAGGTTTTTTTAGTTTAATATCCATTTGGAGTTCTTACATTTTAAGTTTGTTTTAAATAACGAGGACCTAGTTTGCTGAACTCTCAGCCACAGCAAACCTGCACTGAAACCTTTTGATTTTTTTAAATAATCATTTTGCTGTCCGTAAGACAATTGAGACAATCCTAAATTAAGACAGTCTTGAGTTTATGAGTTTGGAAATCACTGTTGCTCCTAAAACATTTTAGATATATTTCATCCATGGCTCTGTTTGTTCTCCCATCCCTTCCAAGGGTACCAAGATATATTGTATCCCACAAGTCTTACCACTCCCAGTTTAACTGCTGAGGAAACCCATGACATCATAGTCACTGTTTTTCCATGAGGGGGATCAGTTAGCACCCCAGTAGCACTGCAGCTAGACAAGCAGGACTATAGTGGAACTGCTGGTATCTTCTGGGGAGTTTCAGGATTCCTCAGTTTCCCATTGATAAAAGGGGAATCAAGGCCTTGTTTTGAATTCTAACAGCTTTTCATTTTCTGTAGTGACCTTTCTTTGGATCTGATGAACATTAGCCTGAGATACTGCTGGTTAGAAGAGCTATGAATTGCCTCAGGTTTTTTTTACAGAAGTAGTTATTCACAGACTCTTGATGAATTTTTTCTAGAGTAGTAACATCCATCATCTTAATCACTTGAATCATCTCTGGTTTAGTCCTTGCCTAGAAGAAATGAAATTCCCTTTTGCCAGACTACTGCAAGTTGGAGGAGAAAAATCAGTGGTAACGCCAAAACCTTGACCAGAAGGCAGTCAAAACAATAAAAAAAGATTTCTATTTAGGTGGTTGGGCCCCAGCATGCCTCCTGTTGAAAGGCCAGACTGCTGATAGAATAAAATATGCAGGCAGAGTGTTTCCCTATGCAATTGTGAACCTGTAGTCAATTCCACACTAACTTCATTTTCATCTTGCTGCACAGCTTGTTCAGATAGTGAGTTTCATTGTGTCAACAAGAAGTGCATTTCTCTGAATAAAACCTGTGATGGAATCAATGACTGTGGAGACCTAAGTGATGAACTGTGCTGTAGAGGTAATACTTTCCTTTCTCAAGTGTTTCAAAATCATTTCAGCAGAAAACCACTGCCAAAGAATTTTTACAGTGGCAGCTAAAGTGTCTTTTCCAATAAATCGCTACATTAAAGCAATCAAACCATAGTTTATGTATAGGCAAGTGCAAAAAAAAGCAGGCATAATATACTTTTTTGAAGCAGACAAGTGATCTCTGAGAATCTGGATATCCTCAGAGGATGAGAAAATACAATGACATTATTTAGGAGGCTGTTAAACACTGATACAAAAAAAATGAGCCAGGTTGGAATAAAAGTGTATTTTTAGTTGGGAAAAATCAATAGTAATTAAACAATGACATTGTTTTTCCAATGAACTAACTTTAAACTAAAGTAAGATCTCTCTTAAACTTTTTCCTAATGCAAGATTATCTTGAGAATATCTGTGAACAGTTCCCATCACATTGCTTGTTCACTGAGAAGTCATTCTTTCAGTATCTGCAATTCCAGCTGTAAAAATGCTGATTAGAAACATGAAGTGGATCTAGCATGACCCAAATGCAGAAGACTTTCAAAATTTTGGTTTCAGGTGCCCAAGAGTAATGTGGGTTACAAATCCCATCATTATCCCTCCATAACGTTAATTTTGTAGTTTTTCAGTTTTAAGTAAATTTAATCTGATAAATGTGGAAACACAGTCACAGGCATTTTAGGAAAAAAATAATAAATACCTGTGATTTCATCTATTTTGAGGACATTTATTCAGATTCCATATGACAAAAAATTGGCTGAAAGCAATGATTCCTGGAATCAAAAGGAGCATTTCAATTGATTTCAGAGGTCATTGGATCACGCTGGGATAACTGTATACTTTTAGAGAACTACCTGATCTTCTATTAGACACATATATCCTTAAATAGTAGATTGACATGAGAGTTTACAATAGCTCAAAAACCCCTGCCATAAATTCAAGCACTGCTTTGCTTTCAAAGTGATCAGAAAAATTAAAAGGAAGAGGGTTCTCAGCTTTGTAACACCTATTCATGTAATCAGCAATTTTAGAAGAACTAAGTTATTACATCCAGTATCTTCATAACAGGATTCTTGATTCCTAACCCCGCATTTAGGCATTTAGCTCACTCAGCCAAAAGCCAGCTGGGTCTCTGATTTGGGATTTGGCACAAGCATCATCAGTTCCTAATGAGATGATCAGTAATGCTGGCAAATTTGGAGGTTTTGTGGCTGAGGTTGAGTGTGGGCATGTGTTCTGGATGAAACTGGTACGGAGTGACCGCAAGTCAAGAAGTACAATACTGAAGTGGTAACAGATCCACATTTTTCAAGTTTTAAAACTTCAAGATTATAAACTAAGGAGAGCCAAGTACTCAGTTTGTTCACATGTACAGAGCCTGCTTTTGTGACCTATTTATGAGCAGCCAAGTCCCCTGCAACATAGATATTATATGATGTTTATATTTTAAAAAAGCTCTCTATGTGAGGTTGCTGAATCATATTTACATTTGTAATTCTCCTGTGTTACAGAATGCAGAGACAACAGTTTCCACTGTCGGTCAAATATCTGTATTCCAAATAAGAATGTCTGCAACAAAGAAATTGACTGCCTCACAGGAGAGGATGAAGCTCGAGTTCGCTGTGCAGGTTTCCTTCTGAAAGATGTTTTTGTTTCTTTTCTACTCAATTACAACTCGAGACTACACAATGCATATTATTAAATTATTTGTCCAATTGGCAGAACCAAGATGCATGCAAGAATTAGTCTTCCCAATGTTATGTTATATATAGTAGGAAGAAAACGTTATGTAATTTTCTTCCTTTTCCTTCTAGAAAAGAATAGCATGAAAACTAAAGTAAGAAACAGATGATGTTTTGGGAGGCTTAAGGCAGATTATGTCTTTTGTTTACATGGCCATCTATCAAACTGGTATTCCCTATTTATGAAGAAAATGTAGAGAGGGCAAGCAGGAATATATTCTTCACAGATGAGGAATTCAGTTAGTTTGTCAGTATAATAATTTGTCTGTGCTGTTCCCCTCTCTGTTGAAAAGATTTTGCTTTGTTTTGAAATTAGGATAGTTTTCTTTGCTCTGATAAAAGACAAAGTCTAAAGCTAAAAAAGTAAACACTGCCCGTAAATGGTAATTAGTACAGGTAAACTGAACTCTAAATGTAAACATTGCTGTCAGTGATATGAGAACAAACACAATTCTCAGCTCCTGTTCAGGAACTGAATTCAGTGGGCACTTATTTGGAATAAAAGCTGACAAACTATATTCAGGAAGTATTTCATTTATGTCTCATGTTGAATATCCTCCCAATACCCTCCCTTACCTTGTAAAAGGAGGCACACACTACACAACAGCACAATCTAAACTGAGAAAAAAAAAAAACCCCAGACCTGTTATTTAATGTTCCTTTGGTCTTTAGAAAGCTTCAAAAGGAGCAGGAGGAAGAATTTCTGTTGTTTCCTGGTGGAGGAGAATGGGATATTACTTTAGAGATCAAAACCCAAAAAAAGGCTATTTCTCAGGGTTTCCTTGCAGAAGGGCTCCCTAGGCTTGGAAAGCAGAATAAATGTCACGGAGTTGCAAATTAGTATCTGCTATTGTAGCTCGCTTGTAGGCTGAGGCAGCCAAACAGTGCCTAGCAGAAAAGGAAACAGCAGGCACCAGGCTTAAGAGTATTGCTCTCCATGTGAAGCAGTATGCCCTTATGCATTTAAAACCTGGTACACAAACATATATTCAAGTAAATATTTGCCAATAAATTTAGTATTTTTTTATTCTACTACAGGCAAAGTAAAAGCTGCTGAAAATGACAGTATGGATAAATGTAAGTGTAACTAGCTCACCAAAAACAACAGCATACCCTCTTATTAGTGACCTTCTAGCTACCAGCCAGCTGGTTGGAGCCAGAACACTCAGACACTTGGACTTTGTGATTTAGTAATATGCACTCTGGGGCTTACTATTTGTCTCGCTTTTCACTAATTTCAAGAACACCATAATAATTCATCCTGGCTGATGACCCACGTCTGCATGTTTTGGCAAGTGGTGGAGGTAAACTCTCAGCAAATGTAGGGGAAGAGCTTTAAAATTATTCGCTTGAATGCAAGCAGCATTGGAAAATGAAGAGAAGTAATGTGATGCTAAGACACGAGCAATTTTCAAAGCAAAAACAGATGCCAAAATTTTTGGTCTTTGCTTTCCTGCTATTTCAGCTGCTGGCATATTCACAGCACTCAAATTTTCAAGATAAATGTGTCTCCAAATAGAGAGAATGTATACCTGAATTCTGAGGTAAATTTTTCCTTTTTGTTAAAGAAAGAAAAATGATAAAGACACTTCTTTCCCATGTGCACTGCGGTGTTACAAATCACTCATTAACTCGACGGAAAAGAATCGTAGGTGGAAAGATTGCAAAAAAGGTAAAAAAGTAACCTTACTAGATATGTTCAGCATTGATTTAAATGGGCATTATTTCCTTTCTGTTAAACTTATAAAAATAACAAAATCAGCTACAACGTTTATTTCATGTTTTGCAGCAGTATTGACATCACAGTGAATTAAAAGTAAAGATAAGCACAATTTTTATAAAGTAAACGATGGAGGTGCAAAATTGAGCATTGTACACACTGAAAATTACTCAGATAAACACTTAATACTCTAACTAGAAAGAACAATTATGGCAAATTGGAATTAAAATTTGCATCTTTGAAATAGAATACAGCAGAAATGCTGTACTGGATCCAGCCAGGTCAGATCCCACATCTGTTTCTCTGGCTACAAGAGGTTTCCTGACTGAAACCCAAAGAGAAGGAGATCGGACTAAGTTGGAAGATAGAATAAAATTACTGAATTTTATTATATAGACTCTCTCTATATATCTGATGGAGCCCAATTCACAACTTCTGGACAGCAGATCTTTAATTTACAATCAGACATAGTCAAGAAGATGAGGTGATATCAAGAGATTTGTTTCCTTTATGCACTAAAATAGTACAATTATAATGCCCTCATTATTTGTGTTTGCTGTTCAAACAGGGTGAATTCCCTTGGCAAGTGGCAATTATAGACACCAGCAATGAAGCTACAACAGTGTACTGTGGAGGGGTTTATATTGGTGGCTGTTGGGTTCTGACTGCTGCACACTGTGTCAGGTAAAAACAACAAGCTATGAAATTATCTTCTTATTGCTAGGCAGAAAGACTGAATTGGGTATTATTGCACTTCTCAGCTACCTGTTTGCTAATTTCTATTTGTCTGTTGAGTAGAAAAATTTAAAACACTGACTCACTCACATTAACAATGAGGACGATTCAGACAGAATATTTTGACAGTGAATAGAAAGATGAAAAAGTAATGATAAGTTTGAGAGACATGGCATACTTCAGTCAGATGGCAAGCACGCAGGAAAGGTTCAGTGTAACCTTTCTGCCTGAAATGAAATAAAAAAGACCTCCTCTCTTCCCCATCTCTGCCTTGGGGAAGTCCAGGATCTGTTCCCTGAGAATGTCCCTGGGGTCATATATTCCCCAGAACAAGCTAGAGCAAACAGGGAAGATTTGCCAGTCCCATCTCACTCTTTTTTCAAAGCAGCATAAACACCTGGTTTCTCTTTGTCACAGCATGAAACACAGAGCCTGGGTTTTAACAATTTTTTCTATATTAGTTGCAGTGCTCAGCATGGGTCATCTGTCTTGAATTTTCTGTACTTCAGAAAAACCTGAACAACATCAACTCCAGAAAGAAAATATATGCATATTACATGAATTTTTATTCTAGAGAAACTTTGATAAAATGCAGAAGTTTACAGCTTTAAACTAGTTAAAATGTACAGATCTTGTGTTTAATACCAAAATGTATTTTATTTCACTGTTTTTTCCAGGGCAAATCGAGTCCATCTCTACCGTGTCTGGGTTGGACTGTTGAATGCAATAAAGTATGACGAAGAGACACGTACTGTAAGACTAAAACAAGTGATAATTCATGAAAAATACAATGCAACAACTTATGAAAATGACATTGCTCTGCTGGAGCTGAGTGGTCCTGGGAATGGAGAATGCTCCCTGGACCACAACGTCATACCTGCCTGTATCCCCTGGTCAGAGTACATGTTCAAGACTGGTGACACATGCAAGGTTTCTGGATGGGGACTAGAAAAAGGTATTTGCTTTATTGCTTGCCACAAGAATGTACTATTTGTATCACTCCTTTTCAAATTGGGATGACCTTTAATTTTGAAAAGGCTGAAGAATAATTGTGCACAAAGCACTCGGAAGAGTACAGAAAACATTTGCTGTGGTTCAGCATTGAGCTATTGTCACTGTTTCTGTACTGCTTCCTCTGCTGTTTCAGCCACTCAGTAAATTGATATGGTGCACACCCCTGGATGAAAACTATCCTGATGATAACAAACTTTTCTTTGTCCATCTAATATTTATATTAGCTTTGGAGACCTGTTAAGGATATTATCAAGCAGCAGCTGGTAGCTTACAGGGGCCCATAGTCACAGCTTGTCCTCTGTCCCAAGAGGATCTGAGCTGCAGCCAAGTTACCAAAATCAGCACATCCTGTCTCAACTATGTTTGAGTTTAGCCCAGAGCACTTGCACGCAGACAGATAAGCCAAATGTAATCACATTTTCAAAGATTTGGGAAGCGTTTGTTCTGTATCACAGTGCTGCAGCCTGGCGTTGGAGCTACCACATTCTGGTTGAGAGGTTTCTCCTGTCCATACTGAGTAGCAGCCCCAGCTGGCAATTGCTGGTAAAGAGACAGAGAACAAAACAGAGCATCTCCTTATACTTGTGGATACTTAGTTCACCAGTATTTTCAGTAACAGCTACACTCACCCCAAAAAGACAGAGCCGAATTAGAAAAAAGATAACAAGGATGAATCACAGCCACTTCTCCATTATTTCACAGAAAACAATATACCAGTCTCCAAGTGTCTAAAAAACCTCAATATGGAAAACACAGGAAAAAAACCTCAAAAAGACATGGAAATGGAAAGGATGAAAATGTCACAAAAAGAAACTACTGTAGTTAACACTGTAATTAAACCAGTCTGCTTTTATTTTGAATATATGGCCAATGTACTGCAATTCATAGGGGGTAAATGTTACTGGCAGTTCAAGGATCTCGTTTATAATACTGAATATAATATTCTGTAAATAATTATATATATGCTTTTCAATGTATTATATTAAATGTGTCTAATATTTGCCAGCATATTAAATTTAGAAAATTTTATTCTTTTCTTTTCTAGATTATGCCAAACAATTTATCCTTAAGTGGGGAAACGTTAATTTATTTCACAATTGCTCTGAATTGTATCCAGGACGGTTTTTTAAAAAAATGGCATGTGCAGGCAAGCATCAATTTTCTTACTTTAATCTCTGTACCATCAAACTCACAGTTTAGAAGATCAGACATAATGGCTGGGAATCTTCTAGACTTAGGAAAGACAAAAAACCAATTACCACAGTATCGCTATCAGCAAAATGCTATGGCATCCACCATTATATACCTATTTCTAAACAGAGTTCAGATGACAGGATGCCAAGTTTCTATGATTATGTGGACAAATTCTTGCATGTAATTTGAGTTATGTTTTCTAGACACACAATCAGTTTACAGTGCTCTGAACTTCCCACCTTTACTACATTTGATTCTGATTCAGCAACATATTTCAGCAAATGCCTGTCCTAGAGCACATGAGTAGCCCCACTGACTAGAATTTAACTATTCATCTGCTTAGACATTTGCCTCGACCACACTGCACCCTGGGAAAATACAATTAACTTTTCAAAGTTACATTAGTCTGGCCAGGAAACTGGTTGTCACTCCCAGTATTAAAATGAGGATTTTGAATACACATTTTTTGCTTCTCAAGTAATGAAACGTATTGCCAAATACATGACTAAGAGAGCAATGAGTATTCAACGTACAAGGCAGATAGTTACAAATGTTTGTTAAATCAAAAAGTTAAGGCAATATTTAAAGAAATCACTTAACAAGAAAATAAAAACCAGATATAAAAGCCAAATAATTTATGATAAACTCAGCATGACACCTGTAAGATACTGGGTTTATTTACTGTGCAAGTTTTGTAACTTACCTTCTTTTTCTTCAATGTATTTCAAGTGATCATATTTATCAGGAGGGGACAAAGGCAGTACCACATAGGATAAATTCAGAAAAGGAGTATCTGGATTTAGCTTCCCCTCCCTGATGCAAACACAAACTTTGTAATTAAGGGCTAGTATCCACAGTAGTTAGTTACACAAGCAAATATTAATTAAACTGATTAAAGGCAATGAAATCCTGTTTTATAGGATTAGTAATCCCAACTCTGCAAAGTTCACATAACTCTTTCTCAGGAATGTAGAGATTCAAGAAAGAGATTTCATTTTTAGTAACTTGGAGACTCATGCTTAGTGTGGGCTCCTTCATACTAAGACAGTCAACCAAGCAGAAAAGTGTAATAAGGGAGTTAGAAATTATTAAACTTTTACTGAGTCTGTAGAAAAAAGCATAAATCATATTCTAGCTCTGTAGCAGCATTTCTGTTTATATCACATATTTTTGATTAATTTTTTCACAAGCACTGTATTTGCTGAATTGCAAACAACTAGGTTTGTGAACACTGAAACATAAAGAGCACTGGATCCTACACACTTGTGCCTCAGGGCTGCTATCTAGTGTTGTAAAAGGTCCACATTGAGACTGACCTTGCAGTGAGGGCACTTAGAGACAGCTGCTCTCTCCCTCTCATCCCAGGATTCATGTGCTCTCCTTCTTCTACCTGCCCATCTATTTTCATAAAGCTGGTAAAGAAAATAGTTGTACACGTAAAACTGGACAATGAATGACTGAGTAGAGAGGACCCCAAAGGCAGACACAGAGGCATACACATATTACAGTATCTTCATTTCTGCAGGAATCAACCTACAAATGTTTTTACCTTTCCCCTCCAGCTTTTGTTCCATTTTTATGGGCTACTTACTATGACACAATAGGCAACGTGGCTCAATTCTTCTCATTTGCACAAGATGAAACAAGACTCACATGACTGACAACAAAGCAAGTGAGGAGAATTTGGGCCAGCCATAAATATAGAGACCCAGCACTTAAAAAAGAAATGAGAAGTAATAGACTGAAGAGGTTCAGAACCTCCCTTACTGGTGACCATTAGGCAAACATCTGTCAGGAAGCGACGTGGACCTGAAAAATCTCCTGAGCTCTGCTTTGTGTCTTGCACATGAACTTATTTTTGCTTTTTATTTCCTCTTCTGCTTCAGGTACTTACGATGGCTCCACAGACAGTTGCAAAGGTGATTCAGGAGGACCCTT
>JAOXXN010000471.1:25670746-25697139 GCA_026770055.1 Myrmophylax atrothorax | reverse complement strand
AAACTGGCCTTCAGCAGATTTTAATTGTAATAATTTACAGAGTAATTCTAAGTATTACCCTTTTTTCCAAATGAAAGATTCATTAGGCACAGGGCTGCTGCAAGAGTCAGCACATTCTTAATTCATCCTTCATTAGGACTTGTTCAGGTTTCCTTTTTTTTAACATGGAAAAATATTTTCATATTTCAATTTTAAGTAATACTTGGAAACATCTGCAACATATACTCATCAAAAAGCTAACTCACTTCGTTCATCAGCTGACTTCTTCTACAGCACAATTGTCTTAGCATTTATCTTTGGAAATCAGAGGAAACAGCAAGATGGAACTTCATCACTGTAAAGATGATTTTTGGTGTTTGCTCTTTTTTAGTGACAGTTCTTAAGTAATGCTTCTTACATTTTATCTTTTGAGTGTGTTCCCACCTTCTTATCCTCCACGTGTAGCCTTTCTGCATCACTGACAATACTGACTCACTTACTGACTTCTCACAAAAAACCCTCCCTCAACTAACACATTTGAGACTGAACTAAGAGCAGAAGTGTAACAGCAGGTAATGATGGCTGTGCATCAGAACATGAATTCAGTGCTGCCTTGCCAGCAGATCTCAGGGAGGCAACTCTTCCTAACTACTCAGCACTGGCAAGGTTGCATCTGCAGTACTGTGTCCAGTTCTGGGCACTCCAGTGCAAGAAAAATACAGACTTACTGGAGTGAGTCATGAAAAGTCCTGAAATCATCCACAAAGATGCTTGAGGGACTGGAGCATCTCTCATATGAGAAGCTGTTCAGCTTGGGAGGAGATGGCTCAGGGTAACCTTACCAATGTTATGAACACTTGGTGGGAGGGAATAAATAAGAGAGAGCCAGGCTCTTTTCAGTGCTGCCCAAGTGACAAGACAAGAGGCAACTGGAACAAATTAAAACATACAGAATTCCATCTCAGCACAAGAAAACACTTTTTTACTGTGAGGGTGGTCAAACACTGGAAGAAGTCACCCATGCGGATTGTAGAGTCTGCATCTATGAAGATACTTAAAAGCTGACTGCACATAGTCCTGGACAACCTGCTGTAGAGCAAACCTTGCTTGAGCCAGGGGCTTGGACTGGGTGATTTCAAGAGATCCCTTCCAGTCTTAGCAGCTCCGAGATCATCTCAGAGCTTTCAGTGAACTTCATCACCAGTATTTTAAATGATAGATATGTAAAAGGGTCTTTATGATCCAGACTCATGGTAATGTGGAACACCTAGCTGAACAGAAGTCCCTTCTGATTAGTGTCAGAAGTAATATATTAACATAGGTGATTTTGGCAGAGGTGGAAGCCTAACAATACTTCTCACCACCAGGCATGTCGAGGTGATAAACATGATGATCCAGTTATTGCTCATGATTCAACAGACACTGGCAATGAATCCACTGTCAATGAGACTGAAGTTGATGCAGCTGGTGTCTACACTCTGCCTGCTGGTGCAGACTTTATCATGTGCTACTCTGTGGCACAAGGTAAGTTCTAATATTCTACAACCAGTACTTCACTATAACAACCCTGAGCACTTCTTCATTTTGCTGTCAAAAAAATGAGACCAGGTCCAGGTCATCTGTTTTACATGTCTGATAAGTGACTTTTCTGGGAAAGAAGCTTATGTGTTAAAGTGAAAATAAACTATCAAGGTTGCAGTTAATTTGCCAAACAGAAACATTGTCATCAATCTTGCTGCTGAGCTGTCTTCTGACAGCAAGCATTCCGCTCTATTCCAGAATCGTAGGATTCTGGTGGCTTATAACTTTCTCTGCACTACATGGCTGTTCTCTCCAGTTCATTACCTTGTCCTCAATCCCATTTGCTCTCCTGTAATTTGCAGATACAGTCTTGTAAGCTACCAATCCCTGAATCATGTCCCTCTTAGCTGAGCACTGTGAGTGATCTCAAAGGCATTTCCTGTCTACAGTTTTCCAGCAAAATTACATGATTGGCAAAGTGAGATTTACACCCATTAGTAATCCCTTACAGATGGTACCTAGTGAACAGTGACCCTCATAAATATTTTTCCAAGAGGCATCACTGCTTACCTTTGGATATTATTTTATGTTTCTGTTCTACATTAGGCTACTATTCTCATCGTGAAACTGTAAATGGGTCCTGGTACATTCAAGATTTGTGTGAGACGCTTAGGAAGCATGGATCTTCCTTGGAGTTCACAGAACTTCTTACTGTTGTTAACAGGAAAGTATCGCACCGCAAAGTGGATATGTGCAGAGACATGAATGCTATAGGAAAAAAACAGATTCCTTGTTTTGCCTCAATGTTAACTAAAAAGTTGTATTTTCATCCAAAATCTAAATAGATTGTTATATAACAATGATGACCATTAACTTACTGCAGAAGTTAAAACGTCTTGTTTCAGGAGACTAATATTCTACAAGATTGTTTGCAAAATCACTGGGATCAACTGTTAGAGTTTGTACACGTAATAGTTTCTAAACCCTTAAAGGAATTTTAAAGCTAGTATTACAGCTGTGTTCATCTCAGGGAATTTGGGAAAAGTTGACTGGTGCTCAAATTTTATTGAAATTAGTACTCTAGATTACATTTTCTAAAAAGCCTTTTGCTTGATTTGCCATCTAAGTATGGCACATTTTACTATTTCCAAAACATTTCTCATGTTGCATTAGGTTAACTTACCTTGCTCCAAGATCACAGTTTTCAGGGAGTATGTTTGTAAGGCATCTTTTTAGATTTGTGGACGGCAGTATCCACCTTGCACTGTTTGTAGCTTTATTGAGCTTTTTGGACATTTTTATATTTTCCCTCAACACTAAAAAGGAACTTAATTCCTTAAGTACAATTATAGCACTAATATAGCATTAATTAAATAGGGTTAATTAAGAAACGGTTTCTTGTTGCTTGGACAGCATTTATGTTTGGGGCACAATCACAGATTGTTGGTGCTTTGAATCCTCAGGAGGAAAGCAAGCAGTAGTGCAATGAGACCTTGTACACCTTGCTTAGCATGACTTGGGATAAGCTTGTCTTCGACATCTCTCTAAAGCTACAGCTGCTGGACATCTCTAGGGAGATCTGCAGAATATAACATAATTTGAACCTTCATACTTCAGACTTTGGTGTTGGATCAGCCTCTTCCTCCTCTTGGCTCTGGAGAAGCCATACTCTGTCATTGTGTACATAAAAGTGATAGTGCATTGTCAGCATAAGATTGGTACATCAGCAATGGCAATCACATTGACTATGATACTGACTAGAAGTGAGTATTTTATTTCTTTGTGTTTCCTTTTTTGTTACATTATTGGTACATATGCTTAACTCTGAGGGACAATGGAGAACTCAAACTGAGCAAAGTGTCTTAATCCACTTTTGTAGGGATAAAAGGATTGATTTACTGCCTTTGCTTTAGTTAGGTCTTTCCCTATTCTACGTTCTGAATCATAGATGAGAAATCTTACTATGGCTACTTTTAAGGTTTATATAAATCATGTATGTTTGAATGTTTTGATAAATTCTTTTAATAAAATGCAACAGTGAAACGTAAATGATTTTACAGTAAGTTTGAGAATGTCTTGTTTTTCCAGCAATATTTACCAAAAAAAATTACCTATGGTGCAAGTCTAGTCTCCAGAGCTAGGGAAAATAAAACAGTAATTGCAGGAAAAGAGCCCTTAATATTCAGTGCAAGAAGAATCCTATGAGCTACTGCTGTTCTATAGTAAATGGTACTAAAAAGATAGCCTTTGTTCTGTAAGACATCCCTGTCATTCTACTAGTAGTCAGAATGCCTCCATTGTACTGAGATTTGACAAATATCTGGAAGAACTTGGCTTCAGAAGCTTCTTCACAGGGTTTAAAAAAAAAAAAAACCAACAAACCAAACAAACCCAAACCATCAAGTGACCAAATATATTTATTGCAACTTTCAAAACTGTAACGGTCAAAAATATCCAGTTTTTTTGGAGTAACTAAATGTTCATATCATCTTTGAAAGGGCACCTCCAGTATATACAAAACCAAAGTCAGTCCTTGTCACTGATTTCCTGGATGGGAAGCCTCAGGTGCAGAGGTTGGCGCAGACGCCTCAGGGATTCTTCTGCCTGCCAATGCGAGAAAGAATAAGTTCATCCTTCTGCAGCCCCCTGTTTTCTCCTCTTTAACACATGCAGTCTCTTTCCCTTCTAAGAAGGCACTGGTCTTAGGTAAGAAACCAAACCAATCAAATGGAGGATGCTGAACATTTACAGAGCTGCTGAGGTCATTCTGCCAGTCTCCAGAGAGAAGCATGAACCCTGCCCCCAGCAGCCCACTCAACCACACATCCCAAAGTATTATTTTCCTGAAATCACAATTACAAAATTCATACTCAAAAGCTACTGAAAGAGCATCAAACTTCAGCTTTACATCAAATGTTGCTCATGAAATTATGCCCTGAACTATGGGTTTTGAACTAAAATTAGGGGTGGGTTCCATTTTGTTTTAGAAGACACTGAACACAGGGCTGGCAAGACGGGGTGGAAGAGTAAGAACTGAGGGGTCAGAGATCTGCTAGACTTCACGAGGGCCAAAAAGTTTCTCCAACACACACTACCTTTTCCATCCAGTTGCCCATATTCTGTAAATTTAAGCCTTTTACCTAAGGAACGGGATTATGGTGTCAAATGCTGAACTCTGCAAGACAATCTTCTTCCACGGAAGGGAAGAGACTCTCTTACCACAGCAGTTCAGCAAACATACTGTGTTGAAAAGCAGTGCATTTATTCTATTAAAATGGTTAAAAAATGCAACATTAATTAGAGTATACAAAAAACAGGCTGATAAACTGACTTACTTAAGTTACATTCATGAAGGTCTCCCTGAAGTAGTTTATATGTCAATGGCAAACACTATGTTGTTATCTGAGCAACTGAAACTGGCTGATAAGCAATACAATGTTTTGAATGTAAGTAGCAAACCTTTAGGTCAATTTTCTGTTAGCTGATTGTTTACTGAAGAAGTCTTAAGCTAAAAGCTACCCATTATTCAAGGACTGTGTTTAAATACCTCTGCTAGGTCATCTTTGAGCTTGTTGTATCGTTCCACATTAAAATGCTGTTTTTTGGATTTCCGATAGAAGTAGTGGAGGAATTGCCTGTCCTTAGCATGAGGGTAAATGTAGTCCTGGTGAAGAAAGGAGGACACAGAGTTATGAGAAAACTGAGTAGTGGTCAGAAGATTAGAAATTCAGCCTGTTTCAGTATCATCTATCTAGTTCAACACACACCTATGTTCTGTAAAGAGGCTACACACGAAGTTATACCCTTACAGGTCCCAAGGGCCTTCTAGACACATGGCTGGAATAATTTCTATGATGTCTAAAGGCATTTTCAACTATTAATGAAGACATCACGTGATCTTCATGATTGGAGCCACTGGAGTCAGTAGGCACTACTTTCAAGGAGTCAGAGAAAGTTCAGGTACTGTTTCTCATGGACTTATTTGAAAGTCTTAAGCAATGGCACCAGCAGTTGTTCAAAAGAGCCAAGCAGTAATCTCTTATCTACTCACAAAAATTAGGAATGCCTTAGGCCTTCTTAAACAACAGTGAGAAGGAGTAAAACTGGCATTCAGAGACAGCTTGTCATAAAAACCAACATGTCTGCCCTTCTCACTAAAGGAACCTAGCATCTCACAAGGTGTGTAGATCATTGGTATTATTGAAGAAAGCATAGGTTACTCTTCTATAATACCTCCACAATAAAAGGTTTGCATCATAGAAAGTTTAACATCAATATGCTCACTTTAAGAGGAAAGTACAGAGCTAAAACAGCAAAAAGAAACTTTTCTCCAAGTCTTACAGGATTTCAGAATAAGTGCATATTGTGAAGCTCAGATAAGATCTGAGAAAACTTTTTTTTTCCTACACAGTGCCTGCTTCCTGCTCCACTTCAGCTGTCCTAGATTTACCTCCATTCATTCAAAGTCACGGAAAAGCAGTCAGATTATAAAGAGCAAAGCCATAGCTGTTTTTCAGGTACTAAATAAAGTATATTTCAGTAATGTAACTGCCAGAGTTCCAAACGGTTTGGCACCCTGCACTGTTTATACATACACTCCAGCAAGTAAAAGGTCCTATTCAGTGATATTCTTTGTAAGGCAGCATTCACAAACTGGAGCAGCACTAGTAGTTGCTCTCCCTTTACAGCAACGAGCAAGGTGCCATTTACTATGCAAAATTACCTACAACCATTTTAAAGGAGAGACTTCTTCCATCACTTCTTATTGCCTATGAAATCTTACAGATAGTAGGTATGCTCAGCAGCTGGTCCGCAGTTCATGTGTAACAGCACCTGCATAATGTAATGTTTGTATCCAGCTCCATTAGGGATCAAACAAGTCCCTGTCTGATGGGAAGGCTAGTTACTAAATTCTATTTTCATAAGAGCCCAAGCATTGTGATTTTCAGAGTCAGTTTTCCTCCTTTTCAGTATTTCAGACACTTACAAGACAAGGACTTACTTGCTTAGTGAGAACAAAGTAGGCGTAGAAAGCCATGGCACTCCCGTAAGTGATGAAGTACGTGACTGGCTCCATGATGTCCCATGAATAGACCCACCACGTAAGCCATGCCAGTGCTCCTCCTTGAGTTGACATCAGAGCTAAGCCAACCCACAGAAGCCTGGAGGTCTTTGCATCTGCATTGTCCATGATTCTGGCTTTCACCTAAGGAAAAGAAATACAGAAATCTGTTTGAACAAACACAACTGCTCCTTTGATGAGAAGCTCATCAACTATGTTTTCTCCTGCTGGGCTAGATCCTTTTTCGGGATCTCTTAATGACTTACCCTGTTCAGAAATAAAAGGACTAAAATACAAGAGCAGCCAGATCTTCTTGCCTCTGTGCACCAAGAAATCCTGCTTTTAGTTTGCCCTTCCAGCTACTAGGAATCTCTGTCTACTGGCATTTACTATTCAAGGCAGTTCTGGGTAACACTGAGGCTGGTCCTCATAAAGCAGGAGGGCTTTTGTCCACTAGCCTAAGCCACAGAGGATGTCAATCCCACTACTGTTTTTATTTTTCAGAACTCATACAGCAACAGGTGATTAAATTGGCCTTTCAATCTCAATACTATCTCTGCTGAGGCTTATTCCTGACTGCTTTCTCCAGGTGTTGTGATTTCTACACAGTGAATAACTCTAACGTGAAGGAAAAGAACTGAATTGAAAATAATTTGAATCCTATTTGAGCTGACATTCATTTATGTAACAAAGGAGATCCACCCTAGCCATTCATGCAGATTTTCTTCTATCACAGGACTTACTCTTGATGAAAGGAAATGCTTCTGAGTTTTTAAAAAAAGAAGTAACCCCACTTTCCAACCTGTTCAAGAGGCAGCAGCTCTTCTTTCAGGTGGTCTAGTTTCTGTAGCAATTCTCTCTCTTTCCTGATCTGGTGATCTTCTAAATGTAGAGCCACAAACAGTCTGTGAACCAAGGATTTGATATCTTCCATTTCAGTGGCATGCTCACTACTCAGCTTAGCTGAAAAGAAAATATTTGTCATATAAACCATTTCAGGAACCCACCCTTCTTCCCTACCTCCAACCCCAAATGCAGGACCGTCCAATGGTAAAAAACCAAAACCAAAGAGAAGCACCTTTCTCCGGACAGGTTCCAGTTTTCTTAGACTTCCCATGCCTTTCACTAAATGAAGTGAGATAATCAGTTATTAAGGATTGCTCTTACCTTTTACAGGAGGTGACACACTGTACACTGTGTTGTTGATAGCAAGTTTAAAGTCATTCATCAATAAGACCTCCATCAAGGTTGCATCAGAGACCTTGCTACCATCTGCAGAAGAAAGATTTAAGTTCTAGATCACTTATCATAATGAGTCTTAAAAATTAGCAGATAACCCTGTAGAAAAACTGCTAGAGTTCTTCATTAATAATGTTTAGAAGGGAACTGTACTTCCAGAAAAACTAGTAGCTAATACTAAACAGTAAGGAGGAACACATGGTGTGGTTCTTGGGGCTGATCTGTGCAGAGCCAGGAGCTGGACTTTGTGGGTCCCTTCCAACTCAGAATATTCTGTAATTCTGTGACATTCACACAGTGTACCTGAATGCTTTCTCTAGTGGTGTCATTTGGAATTGTCCCCACTATGAGCAGACTTGCATTTTCTTGTGTGATGATTAGGACTAGAATCAACCTATCGGGGAGAGCAGAAGAAAAAGAAGTTCTGAATACCCCAGCAACAAATTGCAACATAAGGATCTGCATTTTTGTTTCTTTACCCATACACAAGTTTGCATCCTCACTGGAGCTTAGGGAAATTAAAAGAACTTAAAAAACCTCATCTTCAGTTACAGATTTATAGATTTACTTAAACAGGTTCTTCAAGTAAAAAAGAGCAATTCCTGTCAGTAGTGATACTCAGATTTTTATTAAAGGTCCTTGAAATCCCTCTGTTTTGCTATCAGTGATGGAGAGTTAAGAACTACATAGCTACGCTGTCCAGTAGAGGCAGACCAGGAGCCACAGAGGCATAGCTCTGAAGAACCCTTTTCTACATTTCTTTTTAAAGCAAAAATTTATATGAATGGTACCCCATGGATTTTACATGCAATTTTACAGCTCCTGCAGAAAAGGAGCTTCTGGACTCATTAGCAGTAACATTTAACAGTGGATGCCAAGAGCACACTGGGGTTCAGATGGCCCAAGAACCCCCAGAGCCACACCCCGTTGCTGCTGGACACAGCACTGTGGCATGGGGGTCTGAAAAGCCACAGAGAAGCTGTTCCATGGTTACCTGTTTGACCTGATTTTCATTTCCTGTGCATTAAAAGGGCATCTTCCCCTGCTCCTGCCAAGGGCTAAAGCAGCAGCACAAAACAGCAGCTTTACTACTAAGACTAATAATGAACAGGGTACAAAATACCAAGATTTTTGTATGTAAATATCTGTCACTGTGTTACTGCCCCAGGTCCTCTATCGTGCGACACTACAGAAAGGCACAGTAGAGGACCCCACACCTGCAATTATTTATTCACCAGAACTCTGTCCTGGGGACCCATCTGCTGAGGCTGAGACTGCTGAGCTCTGCAAGCTAATGCACCAGCTGGCTCGCCCGCCCACTCTGTGTGAGTAGCAAAGCAAACCCAGAAGGCTATCACTTTCAATCCAAAATATGAAATTTTAATGTGCCCATCCGCTCATTTCTTTTTTCTTTTACAGTGTAATAAAACATCAAAGCTCATTAAGGTGACATTTATAAAGTGACATTTAAGCAAAAACTGCTTTTCAAAAGAAGTGCCAGACAGGCTCTTTGTTCTAGATGCAATACACCACCGATGTATTAACCTGTGCAACCTTTTCTTAACCTAAAACAAAGGTTTGGGGAAAAAGAGGTATTTTGTTTTAGAAAATATCCCACACACTTTCAGCAAAGGCCACTTTCAATCCTATACCTAAACATGAATGTTCCCATGTGGATGAAGGGCCATTTTTGTCTACGTAAGTTTTGCAAGACCAAAATCAAATCCACAGAAGATGAAAGCAAGTCATCATACACAGCACTGATATTATCATTTAACGTTAGCTTTCATTTAATGGCTAAATGACACAGAAGTGTCTGCACTAAATCAAGGCTTCATATTTTTCTTTAATAATAAATGTTTAAAATCAACACTCGGCACTTGACCAACAGTTTCTCTTTACAGTATCAGTTTCCTAATAAATTAAACATCTGTGCTGTTCGCTAACAATACAATTGCCCAGCACTTGAGAAATGCAGAGCAGAGAACTGCCTGACAATCACTGTTTTAATCCAAGTGGGCATGTTTCTATTCCAAAGTCAGATAGCGGAGGGTGTGTGTTTAAACAGATGAGACCAAGGGAAAGGGCCCAAATTCCTCTCCACTTTGGAATCTGCTGCCTATCCATGCCAAAAAAGCCAGACCTTGTGATTCACTGCTGAATCAAATTCTCCTGTGGTATGTCAGCAAAAGCTAACTACTCCTGCTTCAGTGCAAACATCAGTCACTTGTGAAGCATATACTTCACAGAAGAATGTGAGTTGGGAGTAAATCACAAATACTCCTGTCCTGGATGTCTCTGCACAATAGCAGTAGCCAGAGGTTAACTGTTTGCTGGCACATGTTCTGCCTCCCCCCAGTTACAAAATCCTTTGTAGTGGAAAACTTTCATGTTAAGGTGAAGACGAGTTGCTGACAACAGCTATTTGTTACAGTGGCTTCTGAAGAGAAGAGTGGTTTAAGAAATTATCTTTTTCTAGAGAATTTTCTACTTTTGCTGCCTAGCAGACCCTGAAAAAAACCTAAAAAACAACACCAAAGCTCCTGAAGCTCATGCACACACTGGGATCCACACAAATCACATCTTCATTGCTCCAGAGGATCTAAAAAAATTGCTTTGTGGGATATTTTCCTGTTTTACTAAATGCACTCTCAAAGGCAACTAAAGCAGCTTCACCTAGATCTGTGGCTTCCCAGTCTTCTGAGAACATCAGTCTATTTTCAGTTTCTCTAAAAGTCCCTGCAGCTCTCTGCAATATCAACCAGAAAGAAAGGGAATGTTATGAATGCACCCAGGTATGAAACTCTGGGCCAGCTTTCCTTGACCCCATCCTTTCTTCTGCTTATGTGTTACTGATGGAAAATAGATCTTTGCACAGGGATGTAGCTATCCTTTTTTTTTCCTTTTTCTTTCTCTCTCTTTCTCTCTCTCTCTTTCTTTCTTTCTTTCCCAGGGCATGAGTGGGGAAGGGGAGATGCTCTTAGTTATCCAAACTCAAGTACCTATTCTACCAGATTCAGGCAAAAAAACACATCACATCACATTCAAGAGCCCAACAGGTTGTCTTTAAGAATGATCATGGAGGACAAGGAAAAAGATGTCAAGGGAATCAGAAGAGATACTTATTTAAAGACAGAGTTACAAATCGAAGCTAAATTGAAAAAGATAAGAGAGGACACTACTGGGATAAAAGGAGAGTTACAGAAATATATACAACTGTGCATTTTTAACCAGCCTTTTCAAGAAGACTCAGATAATAAATTTGAAACACCAATAAACCCCAGAGCATTCAAGAACTACCCCAACAGCAACATCAGCTAAAGCTGGTGGAGGACTGAACTCATGCTTCCCAAGGGAAGTACAGTCCATTTGAAAAGCAATGCATTTATTTTGGGGAATAACAGAAATACAAGATACCTGTTGCAAAGACTTCTGCCCTCTCAATTCCTTTATCTTCTCTTTGCACATCCTGCAAGAATGCTCCTACAGTGGTCACCACCGGCTTAACAGTGAACTGACAGCGTTCACTTCTTGTGGGCAGCATAAGAGTTATCACAGGAAGACCATGTCTGTAATTAATAGTTACTTCTGGGGAGTGGAAAAAAAGAAAACTAAGTGAAAAAGTTATATTGTAAGTTGTAGTGTAATTTAAAAGCTGTTTTCAAAACACAGGATAAATTAAGGAAAGTTACACAAAATATTCCAGATTTTTTAAATTAATATAGTCCTTCTGTTTCTCGGAGATATAAAACCATGCAACTAACATCATCTTACCAGACTCTCAAAAAATAAACATGAAAGCTTGTTGATATTGATGGGAAGAGGGGAAAACCTGCTGGGAAAGCTTACCATCAGATGGCACCAGTGTGCTGTAAGGTGCTCCTTCCCAGCCCCTCCAAGCTCTGGTGTGCCTCCAAAGCCACACCTGCAGAAGGGACACAGGGGAGCTTGCTTTAGAAAGGTTAGAATGCAAGATTTACTTGGTTAATGGCAGTACCCAGCTTGTCACGGTGATTTGCTTTTGTGTGATCTGACATCAGAGGTGTCTGTCTGTAGAAAAAACCCTCACTTAGCAATTCTGTGTAAGAGATTAAACCACCCTGATAGAAAGCACAATCACTGCCAAAAGTATTAAGATATTTTGCCCATAGATAAACTTTTTGTCTACTGTTAGTTTAACTAACTCAAGAAAATAAGGGAATTGGAAGGAAAGAAAGGAAAACCAAAATGCAGCATTTCTAAAGTGCTTCATGCAACTCTTACAATAAAACATCTCATCTCCCCCTAAAACAGCCACTTGAAAATCTCTACATCGTGATGCCTGAAGGCAGAAGTGCTCTGCAGCAGTTCAGAGTCCACACTGTAACTTCCAACAGTGGGCATGGTTTCAGTGAAGTCTTTTACTGCTGACTCATATTCACAAATAAAATATAAGAGACTGAGATGACTACTCTTTGCTTCGTAATTATATACCACATACCAAAAAGTAGCTGTTGACATTCATGCTGTTAAAAGACAGTAATAACAATACAGCTTGCCCAAGTATAGAAGATTTTTTATGTTTTAAATAGGAATGGCCATTTCAGCTCCAGGTGTAAAGTAAGATATATGCAGGTATCCTCCAAAATGCCACAGCAGTGAAAAGAATTCAAAAGGTTTCTCTGAAGGCAAGAACACTAAAAAGCAAAAACTGGCTGTGCTTCCAGAGCACGGGGCCTGAGGAAAGGCATAAACCTCTTTTTTGTTTCCAGGCTTTATCATCACCTCTGGGCTCCCTCCCCCAGGCTCACTCCTGGCACGGCCATAACACTCTGAGGATTTATCTCTCCTCAGACTAGAGAGATACTGAGTTTTTATTCTGGTATGCAAAGAAGGGAAAGAAAAGCATCCAACTATTTATGAGAGAAGTACTTTTAGGCAGGAAAGGCTTCCTAAGTGAAAAATGAGTTCTGGCTTCCTGATAAAAATTGTTCCAAAAAGGGTACTTATTCCTACACCAGGTAAGATGCTGCTGCAATTAATAGCATCACAAGCCTCTGGGACCCTGTTGAAGAAGACACACGGAGATGTAATAAGTATCCTCTATGCCCTGGGACACGGACGACAGCAGGGTTTTGAACGTGCATGGTTGCACTCCCAAGTTCCAGCCTTTCACACATGTGAGAACACAACAATTCAACAGTCATATCAGAACACAGAAAACAAACTGCTCTGATTAGACCCTTTATTTAAAGGAGTCAATGCACACTGTGGAATGTGCAACTACTCCAACACAAAAGTCGTTTGCTGCTACAGCTAATCCCCCTGCACAAGGAGGAAACAAGTTTACTGCAGTGACTCCACACAGCAGCAGACATTACTGCCATAAACTAAGTGTAACAGGTAGAAGAAGGGAAATCACATCCCTGACTAAACTGGTTACAAAAATTATGTACGGGCTGGACCAAGGCTAGGATTTGAAATACGATAGTTGGAGGAAGTGGAAAACAATGTGGAGAGAGATGACAAGAACTGATTCTCCCTCTGCTGAGCTTTATAGCTCATCTTTCTGAAGGTCAAAACATTTCAGTCACCAAGATAATATCCTCTGACAAGGCAGGAAAACAAAGCTACAAATGCAAGAGGCCCTGCCCATTCAGTATGCCAAACGTTGCTCACCCGTTCACATGATTTATTTGTTTGTAAAGAACCACAAGCTTGACTGTGTAGGAATACACTATTAGGTTAAATAAAAGAATCATCACTAAAGTGAATCTGTGTGTTTCAAAGATGCTGATTACCCTAGGTTTTTACCCGGAACCAAAGGCAGTCAGAAACCTGGACTAACTAGCAAAATACCTTAAACACAAGCACATTAATTCAAAGAAAGGTAGACATTAAGAGTGCTGGAATGCTGAACAGCCACCCAGAGCCAGGACACATGTGGTAACTTGTCTGGTTCTTCTGCAGAGCCAGAGACCTGCAATCAGTCCAGCTCACCAGTTCTCACCCCATTCACAAGGGACACCTATACCCACAAACCACTTAGTAACACACAGCCCAGAGTAGGGAGATAACCTTCAACATCCGATCTGCTTTCTCACAAAAGACTCTGAAACACATGGATTAGAACAGCCCATGGTAAAACTCACTATCTTTGAATATAACAGCAACTGTGTCGTTTCTCCAGAGGGATATACAAGGGATAATAATGTGGAACTAATTTTTTACAGTCTCTTGATATATAACTTTGCAATCAATATCTAAATATCAATCATCCAACGTGCCCCAGGCAATGGGGTCCCAGCCACTCTGTATTTGAAGGTTACTTAAGTTTCTTTTGTTGCGAATTTGTGTATCTACTCTACTATCGAAGAAAATATGCATTCAACAATTAATATATATTTAAAATATCTAGAGATATTTAATACACTAAAAGTACTTGAATTAAATTACATTTATAAGATCATTAAGGTAATTCATTCTATTGATCTTTAGATTTTGACATTATCATTCATGATCCACTGAAAGAATCTCTACATACTGGAGCTTTTTTTTCCTATTTTAGATTGACTGTTAATGCAGACAACCCATTAAAAGAAATTGCAAAGAATATACGAAGTATAAGAAAAGCAAAAGCCACAGAGCCATGGAGTTGACCTGATTTTCAAGTAATTAACTCTTTCCATGTAAGCTCCTAGGTTGATTAATTGGGAAGCATGAACGGCTGGGTTAACTTTCTCCCCATGTTTACATCTCCAGTTTCAGTGAAGTTATTAAACCATTAACTTGTGCCCTACAGCCAAATCATTGGGCCCCTTTTGAGATGTTTGAAATGACCCCTATCCAACCATTGGAAATGTTAGTCAGCAAGCACCACAGCTCAAAGGAACACTTGGACCAAAACGACGAGACTGCACTCACAGCAACATCAGTAAGAGATGGAACAGGGACACATGACCTGAATTAACCTGCAGCACAACTTTAACTTGGACACACTGTGAGGAGGACAGCGTACTACTCTTTTATATGCCAGTACATGCAGCTCTTGGCTAATTCATCTAACCACACAAAGGGCTAAAAAGAAAGCTATTCTACATCTTTTTGCAACTTGAACACACATGTGGCAGGACATCTAGCTAAAACTCATCCAATACAATCACAGTTATGTTCAGGAATCAAGCTGAAGGCTCATGATTTAGCTGTGAAACACCCTTTCTCCCTCAGCCGTATTTGCTTCCCAATGCCTGGGATCAGCAGTTGGCCACAGACCACATCTCTTGACTCAGTTCAATGTATGGACTCTCCTGTGAGTGAAAATTCATGACAGTTTAAGGTACAGTGTTAACTATGATAAAAATAATCCAACATATCGTGTTTTATACCAACTGGTATTTTAACAGAAAATATATACCCAGTTTAAAGAGGTACTTCCTCTGTTAAGGGTACCTCCGGTCTCTAGCAGCAGAGGAGCTGCCACTGTTAAAGCCAGTGGAAATTTCAACAATCTGGTTTCAGCACAGCTTTAGGGACTACTGTAGCAGCATAACTGAGCTGGAAAACTAAGCAGCCAGACATGAAGAGTGGGAGAGACGGGAATAGAAATACTGCGTTTTTTACTTTTGAGAGTGGCAAATGACTGAACCTACCTACATTGCAGTTTCTGGAGTCAGCTGTTCCAAATAAGCAACCTCTTATGATTCTGAGTGACTGTTCCAGCAAACTTAAGCTCAAATTTCCTTTTGACCACTTACGTGTAAGAAGTTGGTATCATTATCAGTACCTGAGATGACATGAAAGCCTCTGATATTCAGCACTACATATAGAAATAGTAACCTCATCAGGAACCTTAACTTCTGTTCTGTAAAGACTGTAATGTGGGTGGGAAGAGAGAGAGCAAGAACTAAAAATATTTTTCACATGAAGAAGTGACTTTGAAAAGGGAATTCTACAAAACATGTCATCAGCACACTTTCTGAGAACACTGAATTATTACCTTTGACACTTAGTTGGTTTATTTAATTTTGACTTGCCATGCAAATCTGAACCAAAATGCAGCTAGCCAACAATCACATATTTGAAATTGTTTTCTTTGCT
Source organism: Myrmophylax atrothorax (assembly GCA_026770055.1). Taxonomy (NCBI): domain Eukaryota; kingdom Metazoa; phylum Chordata; class Aves; order Passeriformes; family Thamnophilidae; genus Myrmophylax; species Myrmophylax atrothorax. Next base: position 25,681,262 of record JAOXXN010000471.1, on the reverse strand, counting down.
TATATACATCTTAGAAGATATGGTAGTTTTCATATTTCAACAGCAAAAATACTGTAACACTCCTTCAACACTTGAGTGCCCGTTAATTTGCATTTATTACTAGAAAGTTGTTTATCCCAACCAAAAAAGAGTCAGCTCAAATCTGTCTGCCCTCTTCTTGAAGTGCAATGCAATACTACAATTGAAGTATTATATTCCTCCAGCATGAGATCCTGCCAAGACTGCCGCAAGTCAAACTCAGGAGCAGCCTTTACAAAACATTATTATCCAGGCTGTTACTGTGAATGCTATGGTCTCCAATATTCTCATTTCCTTCTCTCCAAGGCAATGATAAAAATCTGACATAGCAAAGCACAATAATAAAATGCACTACTCCAGTAAGCAAAGCTTTTTACCCTTAATTACACTGCAGCAAAACACATTCTAATTAAAACATCTTGCAGTGTGCTTTTCAATAGTAATATAGGGTTACAGTGTTTCCCTCGGCAGAAGATGAAAGCTCAGTTATCTCCTGGAGCCCTTGTCCAACACCTGGTACAGCTCCCTCCACACAGCTGCTGAAGGACCAGGGGAAGGGAACAGAAGGGAGGAAAATTACAGGAGAAACGAGTAGTTGCGGTGTCTTAAAATTGATTTTGAGGCCTCTCTTTCAGAGTGGCACTAGATGAGCCAACATCACCAGTATCCATCATTCTCCTCCTGTGCTGATCTTGTCCAGTTTGTGAAGGAGAGGGCAAGACAAGTCACCTCTCTGGATGTTGCTTGCTTGTCTGGAGCAGGAGGAAAATGAAGGCAAAATGAAGGCAGGTATGTTCAGTGAATGCTTGTACTATAAATAGATATTTATATTTTCAATACTGACTTCTATGTTTTTCTGTCTCCAATAAACACACTTAAGGAGTTCTCTGTATATGAATGATGTTGGCTCCCATCTGATTCTCCAAGGCAAACAAACTGAGATGAATTAATCATGGACTTACAATCCGCAATTTCAGAATAAACTATCTACGAACATTTCTGAATAGTTTAAAATTGAGGGAAAGAAGGAAAATAGTAGGTGCTGTCACAGTCTAATGAGTCTGTAGATCTTGCAAAACGATTACCAAAAATCAATTAGTATTCAGAGCGAGTTTACAATAAGTACATTTAAGGTATTTCCCTTTTTAAAATGAGTCACAAGGGTAATTTGGGAGATATCTGCTGTTAAATTTCTGTGCTGTTTTTATATGCAATCCCACACGATTAGGAAAATAAGGCATAAGGAGCCCTAACAACCACCTACAAAATCTTACAAGTGCCCATTTGAGCTACAGAAACACCTTCTCTCTAATTAATTTTTCATTTGTCTTTGCTTACATTGAAAGGCTTGTCATTGTTTCTCCATTGGTCCCAGAACCAATTTAGACGATCATGAAACAACAGCCTCAATGAAAACACCAGCTTCAAGGTACATTGCTCAGATTTAGCAACATCTTCTGGAAGCCCAACTTAAATTAAACAAACAAAATCCCTGCAACAGACACATCACTCATTCTGCCACAACATCCTATACCCATTTCAGCCAGGGAAGATACTTCAGACAGGTAGGAGCATTCAGGATTTATTTCTCTTTCCTAGGCCAAAATAATGGTAACAGATTATTTTATTTTCCTGGGACACAGCTTTCTTGTCTTGATATGGGCCATGCACTGATTACCTTCTCCCAGATGGTCTGCAAGGCACCATAAGAACTGTGCTGCAACATTTACATTTCAACCCTGCAGCTAATTCAAAAACTGCCAATATTAATTTTAACCCCTTCTTAATTAACACTTAAGAAAGTAACCAGCAGGTCTCTTCCAGCAAAGCAGTAATTTCAATACGACTATGCACGTTCCCATGATCTGGACGAAGCAAGAGCAATACAGCAATCCTGTGACTTTTCTTCAAAACTCACTTGCCTTACAGCACTGTTAAAAACCAGTAAAATAAAGGGCCCAAGCAACCAAAACTTTAGTTTCATGTGCCTCTTGTTCTTTGTGCCTTTATCATTCCTGATGATCTTTCATTTCCTGCCTCTACTCAGGTTCCAAGAGCAGCTGGCACTAAATTAAAGCAGTCAAACACTACCAGTGACCAAAATGACAGCTGTGATAAGAAATGCATCGAGGCAACTGACCACCAGTAACCATTTTTAGGAGGGTCCAGTGCCCAAATACACCACAGTCAAGGTTTTTGCCAGGGAGACCTTCACCTAGCCTCTACTGAGCAAGTGTGCATTCTCCACCTAACTTCTAACTATTCCTTTGTGCTCTCTCACCCAATCCCTGCCCAAACTCTTCCTCCTCATGTGCACACCCCATGTGCATGCAGGGGAAAGAAGATATGCAGCCCCTGCAATTCACAGATGATTACAGGGGGACAAAGTCCCTCCTTTTGCATTGTATGTCAGCGAGGTCATCTGACTCTCCATCAGGCAGCTGTGGATGCATAAGCTCCAAGTATCTAGAAAAGCAGCAGGAATTGCATCCATATCAGTTTTAAAAGCCATAAAAATAGATGCTGAAAAAACCTGACATTTAAAGCAGGCTGAAATTAAGCCTTGTCCTCCTCAGTCCAAAAGTATGATTTCAGTAACAGTGATCCCTTAGCGCAAAGAAGCAACACCAGAAGTGCTGAAGGAGAAGCATGAACACAGCTGACATCATATGCCTGCAGTGTCTTCTGGGGACTATTCTAAAGGCACAGATAATCCTCTAAAGGTACAGGTGAACCCTGCTTTTCAAAGCAAGAAGACTTCCAAACGACAGCTATGCAGACCAAGGGCATTTTTAGGAGCAACACCAAAAATTGTGTCATTATTTTATCAAACCTTCTTCTCTTCCTGTAAAGAGAACCAGCACTAAATCTCCTCCAAGTCTGAAGTTGTACAGTATTTGAAATCTTCATCTTCATCTGGTTTCAAAAAAGTCTGCTTGTCTGAAAGTTGCTGTTCTTCCCAGCCCACTTTATTTTCAGAAGGAAAGGTGGGATTCAACACCTGCAAGGAAGTCTGCAAATCAGAGAGGGCTAAAAATTTGAGCAGGAGGGATTATAGCATGAAGATGCATTTGTGCTTTATCAAGAGCAAGCCTACATTCAAGAGTTGTGCCATCTGTTTCCCAGAATAGTCTAGGTCAAAAGACCAATTTGTCGGCACAGACAGGACTTTTAATTTGTCCCATGGAACAGGTATTTGTTCTTGTGCTGTGCCTTTTGGGACAGGCATCCTCATCTGGGAGATGTTGCAGAACTTTAAGGATAACAAGAATGACTTGGCTTTCAAAAATACACTTACAATATATTTCATCAGATAAGAAAATGGCCTTGATGTACCTTTTCCTACAAGAGTCTTAGAAAGAGTTAAAGACGCTCAGACTCATCTTCATGCAGACTTTACAGAACAGTTTCAACAAGCTGGCTTTAGCAAGACTATCACACCAACAGCAACACTTTACTTGAGAAGACAACTTTGTTTGAGGTCCCCTATCAGAGGTCTACATAAATATTTAAAATTTAAACAGACAAACTCAGAACCATCTATCTGTTTTCTTGAAAGAGAACTTTGCTGGGAGAAGTATCTTCAAGAGTATTCCTGATAAAGAGCAGCCACAGCAGCAATGCCCTGAAAATCCAACCACTCTGGCATGACGCTGACTCATGCGCTGCTGGAGTGCAGAAGCCCAGTCAGCCCAATGGTTTAGCAAAAGTCCCATGAGCATGTACGTCCTGGCACTTTATGACTTGTGTCTAAGGATCTATCACTCTCAAATAATTGTGGAGAGAGGTCTCAACACTGCCACTCCCAAACAAACACACCAAATGTCAAGAAAAAAAATTTTTCCTTTATTTTCTATGTTTCTTGTGTAAATGTATGTTCCCTCACTGCTGTTCAAGAAGCTATTTTGATATAAAAACATCAAATGGCGGTGGCTTTTCTGCTGCTGCCCACTTCCGTGTTTCATCTGTCAACACCAGTGTTCTAAAAACATACCTTAACTGAACTAATGACTCAGTGAACTCATTTGCAACATTCCTCATCAAATCCAGCACAGTCAGATTTTCACCTTCTTCCTGTGGGAGTAAAAGCACAAAGCATACAGACAGACAATGATATTTTGAAATCAACAACCAATACTGGCTGTGATACACTGAGCTGTGATACCCTTCCCTCCTCAGTCTTACTCCATACAACATGTCTACACATTTATTCCTTTCTATAAAGCAGGCAACGCAAATGGAAAAAAAAGATTTTCTGTAGAGGGAATCTGTAGAGGTTTCCAGTGGGTTTTTTTAAGGTTTATTATCACAAGAAAAACAATTACAGCCAGTAGATGATGATGAAAGGCTCTATATGCCCCGGCTGGCCCAGCACTTGTGTTCCGATGCGCCTGTCGTGCCAACCCAGGGGGTAAGTAAGCAAATCTGCAAGTTGGCTGCTTGCTTTTCACCCCAAAGCCTTTGAACTCCAACCAATTAAGAGTTGTTCTATTTCCTCTTCCTCTATTAATTCACTCAGATACATATTTGAAAGACTGATGCAACAGACAGGGCAAGAACACGGACTTCCTAAATGCCAAGGTTTACCAAATGTTTTTAGGAACCCCTTTAATGCTGAAGTAAACAAGAATTTAATGCCATGCAGAACAAGCAACCAGTAGCCAAGCCAAAAGCTGTTTTTTCTCCTCAGGTCTATAGTAACATCAATACAGATGTTCTAGATGTAGTCATCTGGTCTTCCACACAAGTAGATTGTTATAATGCAATGACTACAGTGCAGAACCTCTTACCCAGCTCCGTAGTTTGGGACACACTTAAATGCAGGTGCCATCAATGACAGCAGAATCTCTAGCCTGCAGCACCAACAGAAGTCTCTTCTATGGTAGCAAGTTTTCTCTAAGCTACCTCCAATAAATCCTCTCACATTGTTAATGAATGAAGTTAAAGCCCAGTTTTGTTCCTAGACTTGTTCCTAACTGAGTGGAACCATATCATTCAGAGAAAGCATTACTAAAGGAAAACTCTAGTATAAAGTAAATAAATCCCACAGAATGCTCTAAATCAGGTTGTTACATTTACAGTCTGTACTCCAGAAAAGCCACAACACTGTCCTAGAAAATGAATGGTCTGTGGTCACTCTATTTATTCACCTCACTCCCAACATGCACCCAAACTCGTACAAGAATTTGGCTATGTAAAGTCACGTTTCAAATAACTTCTAATTATTATGGGTTTGACACACTCAATGCTTTATTATGCAGACCAAGCAGTGGAACATATTCTTGCATTCAAAGGAGCTGAAAATTATTCAGCTCTTGGAATTTCAACACAGAATCACTGGAAAACCAAAGTTACTCTTACGTAAACATGTATATGCAAAGAGATTTCCTACCAAGAAAATATTCTGCCATTATATTTTAATATTAAGTATCAAAGAATATCAAGTTTATCTTATTTTGTAAAGCCTTATATATTTGCAGTTTGTGCAGGGGAAAAAAAAGGTTGCAGGAAGCCAACATGGTGTATCCAGTTTCTCTTCAAAGCAGCATAGTAATTCATCTTACTAAAACAGCAACAATCTTTTGATACACCAATTAAACCATTTACTGGAAAGCTATTAATTGTAAAGTGAAAAAGATATATAAAATAGAGTTCAAAATTACACTTAGTCCTTAAAAGCTACAGATCTTGTTCCTCCCTTGTATTAACTTCAATCTGAAGGAAGTTGTGGAGTACAGGTTGTATCAGCAGCTGCAAAAACCCCTTGTTCCAAAAGAATCTGAAGTTTTTACAGCACTTTTACCTTCTAAACAGATTAGCAAAGCAGCTCTCTGTCATGTATCTCACTATCTAGCACTTCTGAATCTCTAAGTGATCTAGTATTTTCCAGATGAGTTTTTCAGTTCATCTTGGGCAACTCAAAGCCTTACTAATTCTGCCAACAGAAGAAGAGGGGAAACCCCCACCATTACCATCCCACTTTAAGTCAGGACTAATATGTGGACTTTGGGATGACCTGGACTTTTCTTTTGCTTCAGTAGTGTGACTTCCTAGAGGGACAAGACACGCAATCATACAGCATGCCTGTTCACCAAAGCTGGTTTCCACTAAGCTTTAAGATTATTTAATTATACAGCTACCAGCCACTCGCAGTCGAAAATGGTTAACAAGTGATCCAACAGCCTACCAACACCTCTAGTAGGACACAAATCTTCAGCACATTAGTGATGCTAATTTTAAATTAAATATGGTTAGAGAGGTTACTCAAAACTGACATCTAACATCTGCCCTATGTCTGGCAGCACACTTGCTGCTCCGCACCACCAAAACAAGAGGGAGGAGCAATGCTGCTCAGGAGCAAGGCTGAGCTGCTCCACCAGTACAAACAATTTGTATGGAAAATAGTTTTAGAGTATTATTCTGTGCATATGGACAAAACCACCAAAAACCAAACAAAAAATTCTTTCAGCCTATTTACCCATGTGGAAAGACTATCATCTTCCATACTGGTCAGCAGCAGCCTGTGGCATCCAGAACAAGTACTGGAACATTGCAAGTAACACCATGCACAGTCTGTGGTCACTCACAAGCCTAAATGCTGGCAAGGTAAAAGCACTTCAGGCATCACATTCAAACACATGTGCCCTTCTTGGAACAATCAAGTTATAACAAAGGTTTTGTCAGAAGCATGGAAAAGATGTGTAATCTACAGTGAGAAATGGCTGTTCTGTAGGAAATGGCTTTATAAACTGCTTAATGTATTCTTCATCTTTTATGCGCTTTTCAGTAATTTTTGCTAGAGTCCTTTTGCAAGTTCTTCTCAATCTAATCTGCCCTCAGACAAAGATAGCACAGACTGTTCCAGGAGTCTATTATAGGAGTATATCATTCTTATCTCAGTAAAGGTACCAATTTTAACATCCATAAAAGTGAAAGAACCATGCCGACGTATTCTCTGCCATTTTACAGTGCAGCAACTTTCTTCCTGCTGGCAGGTGAGCTGAAAGTCAGACCAAGTTTGGTTTGACTCAAGACCAGGCTCTCTCACTGTCTAGACTTGGTAAAGGCATCCACAAAAAGATTTTAAGGTAGGGCACCAACCTCAGGGTGTTTCACACTTGCAGTGTTTAAGCCTGGCTTCAAGTGCCCTGAAGTTACCACAGATGTCAACCTCAGTCACACATGCTTTCCAACTGAGCACCCCAAACCTGCATGCTCATCATAAAATTTTGGAGTTTTTAGTTTCTAAACTTCAGCTTTACACCAAAATACAGCTGTAAGACCTTTGGCAGACCATAGAGCCAACCATAACTTGTCATGATCTATGACGCACATCCACTTAATGGCTGGACATGATGATCTTAGAGGTCTTTTCCGACCTGAAAGATTCTATGATTCTATGAGGTGGAGATGTTAACAAGACCTATCTCATGGGTTTTGATCTAGCACAGAGCAAGCTATAGCTTGGAGATTTCCATATGGACCCTTATAGAAATTTGTACTACATTCATCACCTACAATGTTAGGGCATGTAGAACTCATAGGATGAAGAGATTCAGTTAAAAGCATACATTTGTGCATCACGTTTTTATATCAGTGAGATGTACACATATGGTATATACCTTATACTCAGCTAAGGGATAACTGAGGGGAACTGCAGGATGCAAAACAATCAAAGGTCAAGTTACAAATGCCTATCACAACCAGAATGTTGGTGAAGTTATAGGATAAACTAGAGAGCAGAGGACAAATGGCCTACAGATGCCCTGGTACCCTTCAGTATGACAGTGACACAACACCAATTGCAAGACCTGAATTGATTCCTTCTTTTTTCCTCCCCACATTTAAAATGCCATGAATAAAACTTAGTTCTTTAGTTACAACTGAAACCTCAACAGCTACACAAATTAATTTGTTCCACTAGTGCCTAAGTATATATATATATATATATACACACACACACACCTCTATATATACAAAAAGCTAATGTAAACAACCACACACACACATAAAAAAATCAACCCATGTCTTTGCAGTAATAAAACCTGAATAGAATCAAATATCTGGTTTGATCAGCTAAACAACACGTGAGGACAGCAAAGAACTCTGGTTGTTGTTAGTTTTTATCTTTGCACATTTTTATTAGGAAAAAAGTGTCACAATACATTATTACTATTTATATGTTTCCAGTACACATGCAGCCAAGTCTATCATTTTATTTAAATTGCCTCCACACTATTTCAGCTCAGGGTTCTTAGAAGCAACCAAAGCACAGAAAGGCTGGTTTATTTCCACAAAAACATACTACTCTGGGGGAGGCAGGACAGAAAAATACAAGTAACATGCACATCTGAAAGGAGGTGAGCAGCACCCAACCATCAGAACTAGTGCTTGATTCCCACATCTCTGCAAGCACACACTGGATGATGTTGCAGAGTCCAGGTCTTCTGCACAAGTAAATAAACTACTTTATAACCAGAAAATATATCTCTGCCATATAAGCACAAGCCTAGAGTGCAAGGAGAAGTTTTGTTAGTGCTGGCTGTCAAACAAGACGAACTCTGTAAATTCCTCCTTTGTTTAGCCGTGTACATATTTTGACACCGGGCATTTCCGTACTCCACTGTTTATTGAAACTTCATATTGGTAACCGCATTGTATTCAAAGGAGAAGATGAAGAACCTTAGGTTTTTGTTTAGTGTGGGGATTTTGCGCTATCCTGGTGTGGGGTGACAGCCCTGATACGAGTTGAGGGAAATGCCTCAACCCCCTGGAGGGATGCTTGCAGGAACCATTAGCTCCCTGAAAGTGCCTATAGATGGAGTGACCCAAAGAATGGAGTGTTATGGAAATGACATGGCCTTTTTTCGCTGCACCCTGTGGCACCCTGCAGAGACCCAAGGAGCCACACCTCAGGCATCAGTCTATCACCCCCAAAATATTGACTATAATCACTCAACCTACCTAAAGGAAAAAAGGGTATAAAATGAGAGTGGGCATGAGCAAAAACGGGGGAGAAAACTTCCACCACCTCTGGGAGGGCAACCTACGAGCTATCCTGTCTCCCCCACCCCATCAGATATTGCAGGGGTGAGCAACCAATTCTTACTCTGTTTTCCTGTGCCTTACTAATTACAATTTGCTATAACTCACCGGGTTTAAACGTGTTAGTGGGAAGTGGCTATATTCTTCCTGTTGCTTTTGCTTTGGGTTACTGAGTGTGTTTAAATGTGGTGTTGAGCTGTTGTGTTTCTGGTTAGTAATTCTCTGTTATTTAAGTTTGTTGTGGAAGTGGTATACTGCTGGAGTTGCCTGTAGAATGTGTTTTGTGCCAGTTTCGTTTGGGGTTTTTGTCATCATTTAAATACAATCCTGCAGCTAAATGTTATCACCAACTAGGAAACCCCTATAGTCATTTTGAGAAATAAATAAACGGGGTTTTTTCCAAGCAGAAGAATTAACCAGAAGTTACTAACAAAAACAGGGAAATGCATGCATTTTTAAGGGTTTTTCTTTTTTTTATTTACTGATCTGTAGGCGTACCATGAAGTTGTGTCCTAGTTCAGCAGATGGGACCAGTTATCACTGTGTGGGGGTGATCAAAGCTCTGTATTCTAGCCCCTCTATTCATTTCCCAAGAACAATGGACCTTTTGCAGCAGCTGCCCAGAGAGTCGTTAGCACCTTCACACCCAGCCTGAGGGGATGTGGCTGCTAATGGGCCATCAACGCTTCAACAATACCCCAGGACTCACAGAGTTAATCACCCATTGTGTGAGTCCCCGCCCTGGGGGAGGGACTGGGCACTCCCTGAGGGAACATAAGCAGGGGCTGAGAAGACCTCAGGAACCATTTGTGGGATCCAGCGAAGCAACAGGACCTCAACAGGAGGAGACCATCACTTTCAACCAGCTTGCAGCCACCCGTCTTAACCAGACTGGGACCATCATTTGCACCAACAGGTTTCTCGCTTCTCTTTATTTTGGGACTTGGGGGAACCACGTGGGGTTTGTACCCCAGGGTGGGGGGTCATACTGGGTTTTAGCAGGTTAAAACCAATTTCTTCTTGTGCCATTATATTTATTGTAATGTTGTTATTAAAGTTGTAACTCTGACTTATAATCTCTTTTGTGTGGAGTTTCTTTCTCCTGCCGGTTTACCTCTAAACCACCACAAGTTGTAAGGTTCCTGTACACGTCTGGGCAGGTATCAGGGAAACATGAAAATGGGAACAAGGTATTGCAAAATAAATATAAATGAAGCACAACCCCTCACCACGTGGCAGCCATAGAGGCTTCCATTTTAATGTAAACCCCGCCTCTGGACATAACATAACCAATCAGAGGTGAGGGAACACCGTTTAGGTGACGTAGATGGGGTGGGATTTGGTAGCCTTTAAGAGGGGGAAATTGAATTTTTGGGTGTTCTTTGGGGATTGGATTTTGGCTAAGGCACCCAAACATGTGTTTGTTAGTAAACCTTTTTGATTGTCTTTTTTT
>JAOXXN010000471.1:25641545-25670646 GCA_026770055.1 Myrmophylax atrothorax | reverse complement strand
GGACTCAATCCCCTCATCTAAATCATCAATAAAGATGTTAAACAGGACTGGACCCAACACTGACCCCTGGGGAACACCACTAGTGACCGGCCACCAGCTGGATGCAGCTCCGTTCACCAGCACTCTCTGGGCCCGGCCCTCCAGCCAGCTCCTAATCCAGCAGAGGGTACACTTGTCCAAGCCATGGGCTACCAGCTTTTCCAGGAGTATATTATAGGAGACATTGTCAAAGCCCCTCCTGAAGTCCAGGTAGACAAATCCAGAGCCTTCCCCTCATCCACCAGGTGGTTCAGCTGATTGTAAAAAGAGATCAGGTTGGTCAGACAGTACCTGCCCCTCCTAAACCCATGCTGGCTGGGTCTAACCTCTTGTTCATCCTGAAGGTGTTGTTTTCTTCTTAGTAATTGCTATTGACAAACAGGAGTTCTGGCTCTCATCTCTGAAACAGCTTTTGTCAGCTGGCAGAAGGGCAGAGATTTTACAAAGAGTCAGAGCATGAGCTAATATTCACACAAAAAGCAATGATGAGGTTATGTGGCAATGCTACTTATATTGATGGCAGTATTAGCTTATTATAAGGGTAGCATTTGTACAAGAAATTGATAGCAAATTGTCCTGAGTGATCAGGCAATGCTATCACCCAAATGTGATGCTGAAGTGGCATTACTCCTGTGAAACATAGTCATTCCAGTAATTCTAACACAACCCTCACTTGCTTGATTTCTCAAGGACAAGATTAATTGCTAGTGGAAATTCTTGATTGAATCACTTATAAAAGTTGGTCTATCACATCAAAATTTAAATGCATATTTTTATTTGTTATATGTAGACTTTTACTCACAGCTGAAATCGTAACTGACAGATTGATCATTTTGCAGTGTTTCCCCAAAAATTGCATAGCCATTTCTCTAAATAAAATTATGAGGAAATACCTATAGTTATAAGCTGTATGATGAGACAGGAAAATGTAGACAGTAATCTGTAAGAGTAGTTTCTTAAAATTTAGTCCTATAGCTCCTTTTTACTGCACACAGTGCTTCATATCTGCCTCTCTTCCCTTACTGACAATCTATAAAATGAAAGAATTGTATTTACTCCTAGACTTCTGAAGATTTAAAGATAAAGACTTCTATGGAAGACTTGCTCTCTAGCATTATCTAAGTTAATGGTTAATGAAAGAAGCTGTGTCACAGGACAGCCCAGAGCAATGGATTTAGCTTACTTAAACAGAGGGTTTCTTTCTGAGGTGTGTGATAAAAGCTTCATTTCTCCTTTCATAGATGAGGAAAGATCACATTGTCAGAGTATCTTGCACATCAACACAAACCAAAAAATCAAATCAGCACAGAAATAAACAGTATATTTCCCTGTCTGCTTCACTTGCAGCCTTGTCAAGCTCGCTCTCATCACTAAAGGCAGTTGAAAACCACTGAAGTGGGTTTTTTGGTTTTTTTTAGTTTTTCTTTTTATCATTCTCTTAACCGAATGGCTTTAGGGAGGTAACTGGTCTGAAGAGACCGGCATCTTCCCTTCTTACACTACAGTAGATTTTGGATCAGATAGGCTCTGTCTCTCTAGTCTAATGACTGATATGATCTCCAAAAGAAAAAAAATATAAAAGTCTTGAGGAACTCATCTTATTGCTTGGGATAGCTCATACTTATTTCCTTACAGCCCCACAAGAAGGAATTATATCAATTCTTTGCAATTATATCCAATGTCCTGTTGCTTGATTTCTGCAACAAAGAACTCTGGGGGATGAATTGAAACAAAAGGTATGCCCAGCCCATTTACAATGCTGGCAAATTCCTCATGTTCCATCAAGGCATAAATAGAAATAAAGAATAAGTGTTTTCTGTCTTTACCTCATTCCCTCTACAGACATGCACTGTATAAGCCATCTAATTCTATAGACACAAAGTAGGATCAGTGCTCATCATGTCATGGGTAGACTTCTGGCTCTTGACGCTGGATATATGTAGGGTGCCATATTACGTTCATCAAAAATATTCACTTTCATAAATTCCTGTGGGGATAGTAATACTGTAGGCACTTACAGATGCCAAAGCTCTGAGACTCTCAGTCTGCAGCTGAAACTAGGAGAGGACAATGTGAGGTACTGCCTCAGGGCTGAAAGAGAAATGTAAGTCCAAAGAAAGCCTTGGAAAACTAGCTTTGAAGCACAGTTTGTGAAACAGATTCAACTAAGATGTAAATATTGAAAAAAACTGCACTCAGAACTCATTATTGATGGTTTCTGTCTGGTTCCTTGAGAATATCAGCCATTCCCTGGGCGGAGCAGTGTGTCTCTTTACAAGAGATAGCTGTACAAGTAAATTCAGGCTCAGAGAAATATAGTTAGCTGAACAGATGAGAAACCCATAAGCAGGCAGCAATTTAATTAAAAGTGAACTCCTGATTAATGGTGTGCTGGAGAATGCATGGAATAGTCTCAATGACAATCTCAGAGAATTCAAGGTAAGAGAAGTGGGTATTGCAAATTCTACTAAAGTGAGAGTGAAGTTACCTCTAGGGAACACAGACATCAGCTAATAAGCTGTTAAAGGAAGCAGAAGGGATGAGGAAGTGGTTATTATTTTTATGGACAAACAAACTTAACCAGGCTGGTCCCGTGTCTGAGTCCCAGAGTTGCTTCTGTTCAGCTGCTCTGGTGCTCATTTGGATGGCAGTGGTCTGTGCCTAATAGACCTTTTGTCAAATAACCATCAAGACAAGGATTTGGAAATTAGCAAGGGTCAGGAAAAATTTCCAAACAGGCATCTTTTCTGTAGTTCCACTGCCTGAGTGGGAGGGTTAAATGTCATGGCTGCTCCCTCCAAGAGGAGCTTTTTCTCAGAAACTGGCCCTGGGTACACTGGATTTCCTCCAAACTTGGAAGCATGCAGAAGAGTCTGGTAGAGAAGAGCCAACTCAAATGTTTCACACAATTTTTAGGGACAGAATGGCTGCTTGCATTTTTTCTATGTGCACTTGCTGACAGAATACAAATTAGGAGGGTACAGGTAGTCCTGTATATATGGTTCCTAAGGGAAATCTGCTTTTCATTTTTTTATACATCATCTGAAATGATGATACCTTATCCCTGGAGTTGTTCAAGGCCAGGCTGGATGAGGCTCTGAGGAACCTGGTCTAGTGGAGGGTGTCCCTGCCCATTGCAGGGGGGATGATGATCTTTAAGGTCCCTTCCTGTCCAAACTATTCTGTGATTCTAAGAAATATTTAAATTCTTTGTATTTCTTAACTTTTTAAGTGCATATGTCAGACTCTAAGGGCAGTTTGGGCATGTTGGTCCTAGACATAAATGCATATTAAATATGCTTCAGCAGAGCCTTCCACATTTCTTTTTTCTCCATTTAACCTGTTTCTCCCTTTTCTTCTTGACGTTACCTGTAAAGATTTTGTGAAGCTCGTAGAGGCAACTCTAAAAGAAGTACAGAATGAAATACTGTTTTACATCTTCCCTCATGCAGAGGATGGCCTCCTCTATGCTGCAGAATTTTCTTTGTGTGGTTCAGATGCCTGAAGAACAAAAAAAAGACACTATAAAAAATCTACCAAGGCTAGAAGAAACCCCACGAAACTACTCAATTTTTATAAAAGAGGAACTGAAGCATTTTTCTCTCTCAACATTTTGAGTATCATACAGTTTATCTCTCCCTTTCCCTGAAAGCTTTCATAGAGTCCTTTGGAAAAAATGAGTCACTCTCTCACATGCATCACTTTCAGATACTTTTAGAATAATGTGCCTTTTTTTTTTTTAAACTGGAAACTTTTTCAAAGAAATGTTTTCTCCTGGAAGGATTTTAAATGCTTAATAATTGCAAGATGCTTTTAAATACTGAGCCTTTCTCAAGGTTTATCAAATATGTCTATTAATAATGCATTGAGGTGAAAATATCATCACAGGTAGAAAGAGGGTCTTCAATTGTAAAGAGGAAGTCAACAGGTTTTTCTCCCCTAATAATTTCCTATAGACAGTCTGGTCATTCTCTGAAGCTGCTATTTATCAAAAAATAGTATATTCCTTGATCCAAAGAGCTGTATCCTAAGGAATAGTGAAATAGAGCTGAATGAAACATGTTGGAACAGAATCGCTGGAAACTGATGTTTAAATATCCTCATGCTTCATCTTGCTTAGTGTAAAGATGTCACGGAACACCTCAGAGAAGCACTTCTGGATTCCTCCTGGATGGCTGTATATTTACCAGTGCCAGTCATTCAATGCTATGGCATGTCTTTATGGCTAAAAATGGAGACGTTTATCCCGTGATTATTTATGTCCTGCTATTTTCTTCAAAAAATGCCAGTTCTCATTTCATCTTGCTTTAGTTCAGCTTTCATTTCTGTTACATGTTTTGCTGATTACTTTCCGGTACTTTGGGCACTGCCCAGGACAGATCTAATAACCACAGACAGAATAGTGTGTCTGTGTGTCTGTGCAGCATTGCAGCTGAAGCAGTTAGCAATGGAATATTGAACAACATATTATAGCTTGAAAGATCCAGGAAGTGATTTAATGTACTTAGGAGACATCTTCAGAAGCTGCTGGTCTCAATAGGGAAAATCCCTGCATTCTTTTGCTTCCCCTCCTTTCAAGCTAAATAATCCTTCAAGACGTGTGATTTCGACATACTTCTAGCTTGGAAACTAGTTAGCATTTCTACACATGCTGAAAGGTTCAAAAGTTGCCTAAAAATGTTAGAACTTCTACTTATTCCAAAGTTAAACTTTCATAATACTCAGAATTCCTCTAACCCTTTCCTTCCCTGTGGAATTTGAAATGTTTTGAGAAAAAGGAAGAGACAGAGGGAGGGAGAAGGGAAGAAGGAAAGGTGAGAGGGAGAGAGGGAGCAAAGGAAGGAAGGGAGGAAGGAAAAATAAAAGAAGGAAGGAAAAGCAAAAGAAAGAAGATAAAGAAAAGTTAAGAAGAAGAAAGAGAGAGAAAAATATCTCTTACACCCTTGCTCATACAGCCAAAAATTTAACCTCGAAGACATATTTTGTAGCAGGAAAGCTCCTTGATTATTCTCATGTTCTTAACAGGATCAGTCCTTTGCTAATAATGGTCTGCCAAAAATCTTTGTTTATTCCAGCTGCATTCTGCTGGATTCGGTCCATTTGTGTCAGTGCTGGCCAAAATAAATATGTCTGTCTCTTGTCTGAATGGCCAATATGATTTCATATAGTTTTTAGGGAACAAATTCTGCAATTTATAAGCCAGTTTTACATAGCAAAGATAAATAGTTAACTAAGCTGAAATATGTATAGACTCAACACTTGAGCCTGGAAAACATTCCTAAAATTGCAGGATTATTTTGACCATTGAATTATCTCAGTCAGAGATAGTCAAGCCTTTGAAAATACAAAATTAAACAAAATATTATAATGTACAAGCTTTCATACTAGACTTCTGCTGCTTTGTCTTTACAGCAGAGCAATATTACAGCTACAGTATTTCTCTTAAGACACTGGATTTCTTATCCAGTACCTGAAAGAGTTCAGATAAGCAAATGTTTATGTTTCTATTGGATTTTGCAGTGCATCTTGAGTAAAATTTGGAAAAGGTTTCTGCTATTTTCTATTCTTGCAAATGTTTGAAATTCATCTTGCATTTTTATGGGTTAGGCCACTTGCTTTAATAAATAAAATTACTAAATACATAAGAATAATTTGAAATTAAATTACCATCATGGCAATGTTTATTAAATGAATGCAGTGAAATGAATAACCAGTTAGAGCAGTACAGTAGAAAAATGGCAAATATACTTCACATCCCTAGGTAATTAAATATGTTTAACTTTCAATGCATTGATGAATAGGGCCCTTCAGGAAGGACCGTAAAGGTTTGTGGAGGAGAAGTTTGGATTAGCATAGGTGATAAGGAGAAAAAGATGCTGATAAGCCTGTATCACACAAACCGTCACCACAACCCAAGAGGAGAAAAGTTGGAGACGATAGACATGCCTGAATGTTCGCTTCAATGAATAGACAAGTTAGGTAGTTCCTTAGCATGTCTTTCAGAACTAGTAATCAAATAGGCACTAAAGGAAAGAAAAGGCTACAAGGGCAATTGATGAGTCTTTAGGGACTGTAAATTAAGGAGAAATCCCGACTTTTGTCTAGGTAATTCTAAGGAAACTATCTGAAGGAATGAAATCGATCAATTTGCCCAATAGGAAACTAGATAAAACAGAAATAGCAACAACATCAGTCAGTGGGAACTTTATTGCTTCACAACAGCACCACAGAAGTAATATTCTGTGTTTTTACATACAAGGAAATGAAAGTAGACAATATCTATTGATTTAACTGCTAGCATATTCCTACTGCCCTCCATAAGAGGTGGTTTAGTCCTAAATAACAGAAGTGTCTTGTTTTCAGATTTTGATCTGAAGGCTCAAAATAGCAATTAATTCTTTCATTTGCATTGCATGTTAATGAACAGAATTATAATTTTCTACCTTTAGAATTATTTCCTCATTAATAGGCTGCTTAATCCTGTTTGTATTTAGTACTCCAATGGCAAGAGTATCTCTTATGTGCTTTCATGAATTATGGGTATATTTCTAAATTGTTTAGAAGCTGGTGATAGAAACTCAGATTTACTGACTCTGTTGAATTGTTCACTGACATTGAATTCTTTGCATGTAACTCATCTACATTTTCAGGCAACAGAACTTGTCGATGAAAGAGTGTGTGTACTTGTGGATATGGGCGTTCCAGACTGCATTTTTGAGGTACCCTCATTTAATGATCAGGGATATATTTAGCAGTCACCTTCACATTCAATATCTTGTCAAGGCTTTTTATGTTGAACAGAGTCAAAAAATTTGTACTGAGTTTTACTTCTAATGAGCTGGCAAAGCCTCAGCTCCAAATTGCAAGCTACATTCAAGTTAGATTTTAAAATATTTTGGGGGCATAAATTGTCATTGTTTATGTGCCTCAGTTAACATAAATAATGTAACAGTTTATTTTAAGCTAAATTATTCAAATCGAATGTTGGTAAACTTTAAAAACCTTTTTATATGGAGATTCAGAAAGAATCATACCTCCTTTGAGACTAACTGAATGTATTCACTGTGGATCTTCTAACTTTGTTTAAAAAAAATCCTTGTTGATATTATGCATGTCTTTTTCATTCTGTTGTGGGAAAAAATAACTTTTGTTGTCGCATGAAAGATGTCAACCATGAGAGAAATCATATTAGATATGTTTGGAACAGATCATATACATTTAAATTTTATATACAGATGTTTCACAACGAGCAGTGTTTTGCAAAGAAGTGGGGGGGAGCAGAGAGAAAAAGTGTTTAAGTTTGTGCATGAACATGTGCACATACATATTTATGTATATACAGAGAGAAATATGTATATTATGATGCATTAGACTTTCCACAAGAGTAGCAACAGGAGATTACAAAACACTGTAGCTGGAAAGTAAAAACTTCTAGGTTCGTGTTTTGAAATCTGTTTTATACGCACAGCAGAGGAAGAGTACAGGGAGAATGCATTTAACAGAAAACACTATTGATTTAGAACTTGAGTCTGACTTTGCTTTCATCAGTAAGAATATGGATCACACCAGTGTGTCTGAAAGTAAAGTGAAGCTTGAAATATAGCTGGTGATTACTTTTTCTCTCTTCAATGGAGACCTTTCTAATGAAGAAGAACAAAAATAAACATCTAATAAATAGGGTGTATACTCAAAAAAATTTCCAAAATTTTGGACTGGGTAATATTACCCCAGAATCAAGATCTCTTGACTTAATTTTTTCCACAGTTCAAGTTCCTACAATATGAGATGACATATTTCTTTTGAAATGAGTGTGTCACAACTATAATTTCATGGTTAAAATCAGTTATGGACCAAAATAAGCCACTGAACCCATTTAAATTACTTTTTAAAAACCAAACCAAAACAAAAAACACCTTTCTTTTCTTTTTTTTTCTCACTTCTTTTTTCTTTTGCTCAGATTTTTAGGACTTGAAATGTTGTCATCCTAACAATTGCACGAGTGTTACATGGCTTGAGCCATGGAAAATGCATATCAATCACAAAATATTCCAGATAGACCTAATTAATAGAAGAATGTATTAAAAGAAACTACTTTTCCTCCTAAATTACACCCTTCTGAAAGATAAAAATTAATAATGCTGTCTGCTACAGGTCTAATGGTAGTCCCAGGTTTGCTTCACATATCAACAGATACGTGTTTTTAGTATCAACAGATAAAAAGGACACATAATTAACAACTTTCCTTTCTCTTTTGAATGAAACCAGAAACATCCTTACACACTTAGGGAAGACATAACCAAAAGATCTGTTTAGACTTGTCTGGGTTCAGCAAGTCATATTTTGAAGCTCAGTTTCTAATTAATATGTCAGTTGCATATCACACCTCAAGGCACTTTCTCAGTGGGTTTCAGTGCTCTGTGGATCATAGATAAGGAAAAAAAAAAGATTGGTACTCCAATGGTGAAAAATATTACATATTCTCTCATTACAACTGGCTTATATTTGTTCACGCCTCCTGAGGTTCAAATACAATTTAAAACAGAGTTCATTAAATTACCGAAAACATAGACTAGGAAGGTTATATGACCTTACAACATAACTAGATAGATATAGAGATGGTTAATTTGTGTCAAAACAAATAGTTAGGTCTATTAATAATAGCTATTTTGTTATTATTGTCCATGAAAAAACATATGCGGACAGAGCCCCAGAACATTCTTTCCATTCTGGACACATTGATTTCTTCTGAAACTGAACACAAAATGTCAAATATGCCAAAGCATATGTCACAGGTAGTATTGCTGGTCATATCTCAAGTCATAGAGGAGGATTTCTGTACTTTTCAGCATGGTTCTCCAGTCTTCATTTCCTGTCTTGAACAACCTGCTTTATTTGACCCTTCATGGATCAGGGAATTTGGACCAGATGATTTCTCAAGGCTCCAGTCAACCTCAACTATTCCATGATTATGTGATTCTTCTGTTCAATGCTTCTACTAGTTGGTTTTAATTTCCATATCACAATAGCATTAACAGCCAGATGATTCCATACATAAGTATTTACCATGGAAAAGCTCAAGTAAATCTAAGTACAAAAACTTATTAAAAAAAATAGGGAGATTATTTGTATATCTGAAACCTTGTCTTATTATTCATGTTTTCAGTCATGGTCTGGTTTAACATTGGATAGTTTAGAAGATTACAATGGATTAGAACTGTCAGACAAATGCTTTTGAATACTCTCAGCATTGTGTACTTGCCAATGAGTACAAGAAATAGGTGGCATTTGTGAATGAGCGATCCGTGGGATCTCAGCCCTGTCCTGCCACAGAGTGATGGGGACTGATGCACCCTGCAGGAAGGGCAGCAGCAGCCCCAGTGCAGCAGAAATGCCCACTTGCAAGAGGAGAAGAGAAGAGCTGTTATGCTCGTCTTCTCCAAGCCCACCAGTCGAATGGCCAAGTACACCTTTGCTGCCAGAGGGACCACTGCTTGGGACCAGCCTGCAAGAAACACACTTTGCTTGCCAAGAAGCCCCATGGCAGAAAGTGAGCCCACCAAGCTGCACTGACCCCCTGCCAATGTGTGAGAGGTGGGGATCGCCAAGGGGTTTCCTGCAGTCCTAGCACATGCCCAGCAGGGCAGGATACCAGTGCTTGGGGAGGCAGAACACTGGAATGTTCTGCTGAAGCTCAGCATGCTGGCCTGAGACATCTTACCTTGGTTCTGGTCCTGAGCCTCTCCAAGTTCCTGTCAGGTAATGTCAGTGCCTGGGCAAGGGGAAAAAATATCTGGAGGCAGAGTGGAGACACTCTGAGAAAGAAGAGACTCATGGCATTGATGGACTGCAGCTCAGTTTCTTCAGTAGCAGCTTGATGGGGAGAAACTCGATCACCTGGACTTCCTCTGCTCCTTCTGGTTGCCTGTGCACAGGAAAGGGCAGAGAAAGATCTCCGTGAGGCACAAACTGCCCTTTCTCTCTCTTGACACCCTTGGGAGCACTTCTGAGTGGCCCTGAGACCCCTGTGTACTGCCCAACAAGAGAACAGTTACAGCCGTGAGGGCAGGTGAAGCTGGGTGAAGCATCTTTGCCAGGTTTGCACAAGAGCTGCATGCAGTTATGGGAGCACCTCTCCCAGCCTCAAGAGCAGTGTGTCCGCATACAACAGCACCTGAACCATCCCTTCCAGCATAAGCATGGGTCCTTCCAGGCTGAACTGCCAGGTAGGCTTTGTCAAGAAGCATGATGAGTGAGAACTCCTTCACCACTCATCCCACCAAGGCTAGGAGAAGTAGCAGGTTGAACATGCTGGCAGGTCCCACACTAGTGCCTTCCAGTCAGTCCCACCCTTTCTGCAAGTCTTTCGGTTCCACTGCCAATGGGATTTAGAAAGGCAGGTTTCCTCCAGACAAAGAAGAGGCCTAAACAGAAAGGCTCTTCCTTGTTATGGGACAGTCAAAAGGCGGGGAACTTTGACAACTGTGGGGTGATGGCCCTGATAAGGTCTTGATGAGTTGAGGGAAATGCCTCAGCCTCCCTGGAGGGATGTTTTCAGGAACCATTGTCTCCCTGAAAGTGCTTATTGATGGGGTTACCTAGGAATGGAGTGTTATGGAATGACATGGCCTTTCTTCATTGCACCCTGTGGCACCCTGCAGAGACCCAAGGAGCCACCCCTCAGGCATCTGTCTATCACCCACAAAGTATTGACTTTAGTCACACAACCTACATAAAAGAAAAAAAGGTATAAAAAGATATTGGGCATAAGCCAAAACTGGGAGAAAGGCCATTGTCTCTGCAGGGGTAGCTGCGAGCATCTTGTCCTGCCTCCTCCCAACTCTTTGGACAATGTAGGGGTGAGAAACCATGTGCTTTCTGTATTTTATATTTTATATCTTATACTTTCTTACAAAACTTATTACTTTATACAGTCTATCATATCTTATGCTTACAACTACTTTGTTACTCTATAAGCACCTTGTTTACTAACCTTGTTTTGCTACTTTAATACTAATAAAAGTAACTTGCCTCAAACTTTTCAACTTACTAGATATATACCTTACTTTATATTAGTTGTGTTCCTTTGGAGTGTGCAGTTCCTTTTCAACATGTGTGTTGATGAGAAGCGGCTCTGCTCTTTCCTTTTGTTTTGTGTTGCAGAGAAGGTGATGTGCAAGCTATTTTATTGCCCTGTGTTACTGAGGGGGAGTCTAAATTTGTGGTTTGGGTGGTTGTGTTTCTGGTTGGTAGTTTTCTGTTGTTAGTTTCTCTCTGTCATGGGAGCAGGATACACTACTGTACTGAAACTTAAAGTTTGGTATTCTTGTCACTGTAGAATGTGTTTTGTGCTGGTTTCCTTTGGGGTCTTTTGTTATCAATTAAATACAATTCTGCAGCTAAACGTTACCACTGGCAATGCAAACCCCACAATAACTGTCACATACTTGTATTAATAAATGTTATTTCGGGAGCTGTTGTAGAGAAAGTTCTTTTCTTGCTATTAAGTGTGGTCTCATAGCAGAGGACAGAGATCCTTCCAACCTGTGTGCTCTCCAGAGTCTGACAGGCAGTGTTGGGTCCAAAGACTCTGATTGTCTGGAGACTCTTATATAGCTATTAAGTTCTCCATAGCTCAAGTGTCTCAAAGCAGAGGTCAGAAACCCTTCCAACATGTGTGCTGTCCTTAGTTCGATAGGCAGTTTTGGGACCATAAGGCTCTGATTTTATGGAGATGCTTATTGCTATTAAGTTCTCCCTGGTTTAAGTGTGGTCCTCACAGGAAGGTCAAAAATCTTTCCAGCCTGTGTTCTGTCCAGTGTTCAACAGGCAGTGCTGGGTTCATAAAGCTTTGATTGTTCCGAGGACGCTTATAGCTATTAACTTTACATTAATACAGGAGCGAGATAAAGAAATCTTTGCATTTCTGCCCCTCTCCCTTTCACGTGACACCTGGTCAGCTACTAAATACAGCTCAGTGTCAGACTCAGCCTCTATGTTCCTTCCCCCTCCCTGTGAGTTTTTTCTACAACCCTTCCCTGCCCTGCTCCTCTGAATCCTGTCCCCAGCCATCCCCTCCAAAACCCTGCCCATCTCGGAACCTTTATAACCAGACCCCAACCGGAAATAGACTGCTTTCAAGATGTTCTCCACCTAAAGTGTGTGTGTGTGAGTTATCTTGGGAGCGATCCCCAATCCTGGTCCTGAGAGCTCAGCAATCAAAACAACAGCACAGATCAGAAAACACGCCCTGAGATATTAAGGCCAGAATGGACCAGTGAGGTCAATCATATCTGTTGTGCTGCACAAAGCTCAGCCTAAGCTGAAACACCTTTCCCCACCCACACCCAGAAAGCATCTTTGCCTTGATTTAAAACATTTTAATAGAGGGATGTTGTGGATTCTCCATAAAAACCCCAGGTGCTGTATTTCTCTTTAATGGGTTGAGCCAGTTGATCTGTATAGTTTAACCTTCTTAAATTAACAGCTCTCTAGCCTCAGATTGAAAATCTTCAGGTTTTTTGTTGTATAATGTTTTTCACTCTGGAAACAATTCTTGTAGAATCTTTTAAGGAAACTCAAACTTTCCAGTTTCCTCCCCATCCTCACCTGCCCCAAAATCTTTTGACTACAATCTCACAAATGGGTTCAAATACAGCCATTACAATAGCCATGCCTCCTTCACAACAGCTGCTTTACAGAATGTATTGTGTCATTTACATTCTCCATTTCCAGATGGTGGACTTTATTTTTTACATCCTGTAATTTCTTTCCTTTTTTTTTTTTCCAAACTGAAATCACATGACACTATTGGGTTACATCTTACTGGAAACCCTTGGACTTGTTACTGCCCTTCAATTCCCTGTATCTTGAAACCCGAGAATCTTAAGATGGAAATAATTACACACTAACTTCCACTAGCCTTTACATGTTATAAGGGATGAAAATGAATCAACTTCAGCAAGCCCCTACAGTTTCCTACCACTGACTTCTCCATTAATCAGCAAAGCAACTGGTAAAACATATCATTTAGGTAATCTGTACATCTTACCAGTAATTGTATTTTGCTCCAGATGCTCAGGATACTAAAAAATCAGCAGGTAAGAGCTCTTACACAGCTGCCCCAAACATGTGGCATCACTGCATTTGCAGTTAATTTTGTGCTCTCAGTTTATTGGCATCTTATTTATTAACTGAAGACAGGTAAACTTTAGTAGGTATTACTAACTGGTATGTTGGTAGCTCTGTTAAGCCTTACTTGTTCCCACCTCTAGTTTGTCAAACTTCAGAATTTATAATGGACTACTGTACCTTTTACTGTGCCAGAGATACTCCTTGTATAAAAAGGAGAAAGACAGCTTTCAAGTGAATTATAAGGACAACTGACTTCAAGAATAGAAATTAAAGATGAAATGAATAGATGCAACAGCAAAAGGTTTCACACAGCACAAGCATAACAATTGCTCAAGAATCCCCTGCAATCAGAAAACAATGGAGTTTTTGCCTTTCTTATGGCCAAGCTACCCTGCCATCTCATCCTTCCATTACATTATGTGTGATTACCTATTTCCTTACAAAATTCTGTACCAGTAAAAGCCCAGCCTTTGTCAAATGGTGAATAGCTCAATTCCTTTCCTTTCAGTTCTGAAATCCCAAGCTGTCAGCCACAGGCAATTTCCAAGGTAATCAGTAAAATGCTTCTACCATCATAATTAAGAAAAAAATCACTTTTGTTTCATAATTAATGCCCTACAAGTAGGAGCAGAGCATTCACATGTTCATGAAACAGAGTCAAAAGTTTCTAAGTAAACCATTTACTCTCTTTAAGGGACTTAATGACTCAATTATTTTTCCAAGGAAAGGGAGGCAAAGTCTAAAGCTAAGTGGTATCTCTAAAAGAGTAAAGCAACAAATCGAAGTAATACTTATTAGCCAGAGCTTCATGTTAACTGCCAAAGGTGAATGACAGGTCACACTGTAGAGACTCACACTCCTATTCTGCCTAGAGTCAAGATAAGTAACCCCAAGCCCTCAGCTATGGGAAAATGATATCACCGGCACTTCAACTAGCCATTTCAGATATATAGATATAGGTATACATGTGTCTCTGTATGTGTGTGTGTGCATATAGCATATATATATATATGTATGTATGTATATAGCCTTCCTGTCCTTGGCTTAAATTAGAAAAGCCTAAAAACCAGGAGGATTATGGTCTGTGAACTCCCCCGCTCATTTCAGAATTCTCTTCTGGTAAGAAACAATAATATTACTTTGGGCTGGTCCAATTTGATCTATTTCTATTTTGCTGCTAAACATTGCTCATGATTTTCAGAACATCAACATTTGCATTCTGTCCTCACTATCTGGAATCACATTCTGAAGACCACAGCAAAGAGAAAAACTTGTGTGTTGTTTCAGGTCTGCTGAAACAAGAGTGAGGCAATCAGGACAGGGCCACATAAAGCTGCCGATCCTCGCCAGCCAGAAAGAACAGCTGACTCCCAAGCAAGACTTCCTGAATTTTCAGTAGCTTTGCAACAGTTTGTTCCATGAGGATAAAACTAAGCAGTATCAATAGAGGATTCATAAGCAAGGAAAGAGCTAAGCAGTTTGGGAATTTGTTTTCAGCTAGCTGAACACCTGCTTTGACAGTGATGGTAAGCAGCTCTCCCCCCATTCAGCCTCACTGGTTTCCAATGTGGTCTTCCAGTGCCTGCCATGTCTGCAGAAGATCCTCACTTTCCTACCATTTGTGTTACTTCCACAACATATCAAAACATAGAGCTTTTTCTTTGGTATTGATAAATTGTACATTACACTATTGTCGTTAAACTTTCTGTAACTCCTGGACATGTGGCACCCGCATATTATTTATTCATACCAACCAGGAATACAAACACAGGCATTGAGGCAACATTCATGGAGCTCCCAAAGGGCTTTAGTAGCTTGAAAATAATTTTCTTTAAAGGAAGTCTCTTACACTCTTATCAGCATGCTGAACAACTGCATATTGGGAGAGATCCATCATGTATCCCAGCACTCACCCAAATTCACCGGACCACAGTTATCAAGGTAGTAACAATTAAGTTGACAGAAGGAAGAGAATAATATAAACATAAAATTACAAAGATTTCCATTGCCATCTGTTCTGCTTCTCCAGCACACTGTTGCACTGAGCAAAATAGATTGTCCTCCTCTCTGCCTATGAGATTAAACCCAAACAAAAATCCTCTGGCTAATGAAGTTTCCTTCATTTCATAAAATTAACAACACAACTGTACTTCCATGCAAAGAGACACTGGAGGTCTGGCTCAAACACATGGATTGAAGATCACAGAACTGCCTGTACCGAGCCAGAAATGAGTATTCAAATCACACATGTGCACAGAGAAATCACTTTTCCTCCTTTCCCAGCCACCCACCATCTGAGACCACAAAACATCAAATGCCCCCCAGCAGCATCTCTTAAGATAAATTATTCACTTTTTCCCCTCATTGCACTGTACCTACACACCATGACCATAGCAGAGGTTCGTAAGGAAACCACACTTGTGCAGGCGAGTTGTCTTGACCTCCTCACCTTTCAGGCTCCTGAACCTGCTAGCTAATTTCAGCTCCATCTTGAGAGACGGTACAAAAACCCTGCCTGGTGACCTTGGGTAGGTCACCAGCTGAATACCTACCAGTACCCCACACATTCAACCAGCCCAAATGAAGGTTTGCAGACAAGGATTTAGAGGGCTGGGACATGCACAAATACAGAAACTTGAGCAATAAAAAGAGCAGGGGAGCTGACCACAATCTACATGCCACAAGGAATGCTGACCATGTGTTGCTTTCTCACCTGATCTGTCTGCTTCCTCAGGAGGTGGGCTTTCTCCTTAGTGTCTCTGCCTCTTGCTTTTCTCATCTTTATGGTTTTCATTTGAAGCTACAAAGATCAGGCAAAGGAACTTAAAACTACTGCAATAGAACAAGGAAAAGCAGTCAGCAGCTGTTTTTGAGGAGGACACTGCATAGTGGCAAACAGAGACTTAAATTCTCAACCCTCCTGAATAGTTTGCAGCTTTGACACATTTCTCTAAGTTGCCCTTTTTTTCAGTGTTCAGTTCCTTTCATAATACACTCTCACTTGTGTATTCCAGATGAGACCCTTTCAGCATCATATTCCTATTATCAGGAGCATGAAAGCAAGACCTTCCACATGGAGCCAAGCAGATCAGCACAATAGCACCACATCCTTTCATTTTCTTCAACTGAGAAGTAGACCTATGTTTAAGAAATCAGAGGGGAAATGGCTGACCTTAACTGCTGTGTTTCTACTTGTCAGTACTTATCCAATACTATTATTAATATGACAGTCTCTCTTGAAAACTTTAAAAAATATTTTTAAAGATCCAACCAGTGGCCTGCAGACCATGGGGTTAGGCAGTTAAGCTGTATAAATTCATCCATTACTGTCTATGTTTTTATAACACAGTCATTCATCTATTTCCTCTTTTTTTGACAAGGAAGAATAGTCAAAACCCATAAAAAACAATAGCCAGATGACAAGCTTGAACAGTTCAAAATTCTTTAAAAAACACGCAAATGCATTTTGCACATTATGCATTTCTCAGAAAAAATACACAATGCAAATGGTGCTGAAATTTCTGAAGTGGAACACTTCAGCCCAGAAGCTGCCTGTCACTTCTCTGATAGCTATTTTTTTGTCATTATCAGGCAAGTTGTTTTGACAGTTTCACTTCTATGCTGACTATAAATCTAAATATTTCATGGATGATTCAACTGGAACAACTACCAACAATATCCATCAGCTTGGAGCATGAAGATTTAGCCAGGCTCCAATAGCTAATTGCATGCCTGTATATGCGTCAAAGTGCTGAAAACCTGTATTGACTTTGCACTGTGTAGTTCATTTGGATTTTATACAATAATTGTAAACTGTAAGACTAAATTAATAATGTGCTTCCTGAGCTCAGCCCTTCAAGGCACAGCTGCATTTAAACAAAAATAAAACAGCTCAAATGTAGAAAGGAACAAGACCTTTCTGAAAATTAAACTGGAAACAGCGAAAGTTTTTATAAAACTGCAGGTTTCCCAGGTCTCCATGGGCTGCTGCTGCTTTATACCAAACCATTAGCTTTAGTCCACATTGCTGTTTAGTTCCTATCCTGGAAAGAAGGTCATGTGCCTATCTCTCCACAGTGGATGCCTGAGAAGCAGCTGCTCTGATAGGTCCTGTACTTTTAGCCTGTGACAGACAGCAGCTGACTGACACTTGCCAAGAAAGGATAAGGGAGTGCCCTGAGACAGCCCTTTGCAGCTCCTCACTTCAAGTTCTTTGAAAGATGTCTCTGCTTCAACTGCCTGACTCTACATCACAATCACAGTTGCCATCCTAAATATGAGACAGAATGAGCACCTGGCATCTTAATTCTTTCCAGGGTTTTATGTTCAACTGCTGGGTGTTTGGCCACAGGCAGCAGAGAGCACTTCTGCCCAGAACGTAACAGCTGTCGGTATTTGCTGCCCAACAACAAAGCAGTGAGCCTGCCAAAAGACGTTTTTGAAAAAATTGCTCTGCAGAAGAAAAAAGGTTGGAGTGGAGGCAGGAAACATGTTCTTATCTTTAGAGCCCTTACAGAAATTTGATTACAAGTCTCTTCTTCACAGTATAATCGAGCATCTCTGTCTCTGATCCTCAGACAACTGCTGCAGGCACAGAAGAACAATTTTATCAACTTTGAAAAACCAATAGAGTTTAAACAATTTAAAGTACTTAAAGGTAACATAGAAAACTTCTGGTGGTGCAACAAACACAATGTGTTTGAGTATCATCTCTGCCTTGTTTGTGAAAGAGTGCTCTGTGCTTCCCTGTCCTAGGACTCAGCTGAAAAAAACCCCTGTCAAGATAAACATTACATTTTAAACTATCCATGTACAACTTTTTAATTTTAAATCTGTAATGTCTAAATCCTACTTCTTTTGTAAGTGCATATTTTTGTTGACTTAAATATTTATCAAAAGACCTCGGTTATTTTGGAGTGTTGCCGCATCTGCTGCCTGTATTTTGATGGCATAGCAGATCAGCTGTCAAGAAAAACGAACCACACTGAAACCAAGAACTGTTCTTAAACCCTACAAATGGCCATCATGGTCCAACAGCAGTCCTGCTAGATCAACATCCTCCCACCCAACTATGGGTGGGCAAATCCCTTACGGATACCCAAGGAGGAATGAGAACAGGGCAAGAATGTTTTCATTCACTTTCACAGCACATTTTACATCTCCTTTCTGAAAGAGCAAAATACAAATACCTTTTTTGTAGGTTTCAGAAAAAAATGCAGCAGCTGGACATCCTCGCCACACTTCATTCTGCTTTGTCTCACGACTATCACTGCAAAGGTCAAATGTATGAAAGACGCTCAGCAACTTCGTTTTAGGAGATCCAAATCCTTAGCCTTCTGCTATTTTGCTAAATGTAGAAAACACCTGCACCAAATGGAAGAAATAAGTACAGCACACTGGGGCTTCACACACTGCAGTCAACTCAACTTTGGACTCTGGCCTGCTTCAGGTAAACTTCTGTCATGCCTGCATACTTCAGTCACCCTAGGCAGCAGAAAATGCAACATTCTCAAAGGGGAACACCAAGGAAGAGGAGAAAAGATCTACGAAAGAGTCTCTGGCAAAGGAGGAGGAATTGTTACCACATAGCTTCAGCCTGACCATCAGATGGAGAGGCAGGTCTGAGAAAGTCTCTGTGCCTGCACTCTGCTACTGCTCACATTTTGGCTGACAAGGAGTCCATCCCAAGGCCTCACATATGCTATGAGCAGTGCCATTAGGTCAAAGCCAGAGCAGTGGCCTGGGAAGACACTGGGCAGGAAAGGCTGAAGGTCATTAGCTGTAGCTTGCTGTCTCCTGCAGGCACCATCCTTGCATTATGATTACCTGGCATTTTTTTCAGAATCCTGGGGAAATGATATAGCCCCAAATTCCACAGCTGACTCAAAAAACTTCTGAAACAGATCGAACAGCAGCCATACAGCTGAGAATTTTGTGCTTCCCAGTGTGACACAGGGATGCATGCACCGCACTGGAAAAGGAAGGATGAGCACTATCAGTGAGGTCACTGCTTTGCTCACTGGTGCACAAGTTACAAAACAGAGAACTTGGGAACCTATGTTGCCTTTAAGGAACTTAAATTACATGAACTGTGTTGGTTTTTCAAAGTATATAAAGAAATAATTGTTCTTCCCTGCCTGCAGCACTTGTCTGAGGATCAGAGACAGAGATGTTCAATTACACTGTGAAGAGAAGTCTACTTAAATTAGCTGTAAGGGCTCTAAAAGATAATCACTCATGAATGAAGTGAAATCATGATGAATCAGTGAAATCATGTTAGACTAGTCTGTACAAAGGGGACTGAGCTCAACTGACATATTTGTTTACTTTCTTTCATAATGAGCTCATTAAATAAAGCTTAGTTTATAGAGTACATTGTCATGTAAATTTGAGAGATCGAAAAGGACTGTGACACTCTCCTTCTCCCAGCCCAGAGTTCAAGGATGAGAAGAGAGGGAGGACTTTGGCAGGTTTACATATCATCATTTGTCTGTAGAACCTAAGGCACCATAGTTAACTCTTCTTGTGTCCTCCACACTAGATCCAAACAACACTGACAGCTCATCTGAGTAATGTCACAGTATAAAGCCAGGCTCCATACATACATCTCATCACCATAAAAGGTCAGGATTTTCCTTACCACATATGTATTTGTCTAGTGTAGCTCTGTGTATATCAAGTCATGACTTCCTCTCCTCTCCCTGAAGAGCATATTTAATGTTACTCTCAGGAAGTCACACGTAGGGTACTTAATCCTTTCATTCCAGAGATATCCCCAACTATAGGCATATATCTTTTCTTTTTCTCTGTGCTCACACCTCTCATGCTTGTTAGATTTATGAGCCCCAGTATTTGCTACTTTGGCAAGTTATACATTTAATTCTTAAATTTTTCCATATAAATTAATCTCTGCACCTTCTACTTATGCTGCTTTTGAGTTCCCTTCAATGATCAATATCTTTATAACAGGAACACTAGAGCCTACTACAACATTTCTGGTACTGTCATACCAGTGCTCTTATATTCTTGTCCCCTGAAACAACTCCTACACATGCAAAACAAGTACACTGATCTTTCCTACCACCCTAGCATACTCACAGGGTTTCCACATTTAATGTTTTTTTTCAGGAGTGCCAAAATTCAGTGGGTTTTCTCACAGGGAGATGGACAGTAGCAAGACAAAGGTATTACATTTGCTCTTTTTCTTTTTGTCTAGCGCTGAGATAATGTCTAATAAAATGGAATAATCAAGTGACTTCAAGTTTAATTTATTACAACAAAAATTACAAAATAACTACATCAAACTCCAAAAAGCCTTTCACTTTTATGTTGCTATTCAGGTGCCTTTCAGGTTCTCAAAATCTATGCCATTGGATTTCACTGGGACACAAGAAGAATTCATAGTTATTAATCTCTTTTATCAAACAGCTTTATGTTTTCAGCACCAGTGAGACAGCCAGGCCTGGGAGAAAAAAAAAATCCAAACCACCGTCCACTTCAGATATTCATCCTGTATTCTGCATATGCAAAACATAAGGTACACATCAGCACGGTCCCTGTTCTGTAGCAGCAGCTGCAGGGTTATGGCAGCAGCTGTGTTAAGACACAGTAGGTGTTGCTACACTGCTGCTGCTCTTTCCTTTCATGTAACACAGATTTTGGACCTCTGTAGGCACATCAAGCATTGCAGTCCAGAAGGAGAAACCAGGGTGAGCATGTAGGGGGCTGTGAAGAAGAACAACATCAAATCAAGTCTGCAAACTCATGACCGTGCGTGCAAAAGAGGCATGTATATGATGTGTATGATACAGAGAGGCCTTGCATAATCACTGCACCCAGCAATTACAACACTAACAAATTAACATCGGGTCTGAAGGACTCTTTCCTTTACAAACAGCAGGCTAAAGAGAGATGAAATCGATTGCAGAACTTAGAGCTGATAAACAGCAAAATCCAACCACATCAAACCCCTAAATGCATGTCCACTTTCATAACCACCCTATTATGGCCAGCAGAAACTTGCAGAAACAGAACACCGTTATGCTGTGCTACATCAACTCTACAGCTCAAGTGGAAACTTTGTTTTCCAATGACTCTCAATAAATACTGTATTCTAGTTTCTTTTTTCAAGGAACCAGACATCAATCATTCTTGCTCAAGAAGCAAGACTCTTTGCAGCCATTTCTCTAGAAAACTATGTTCTATCCGTGGTTTATTACCTTATGATAACGATGGCTGAAGAAAAATGAGACTCTAAGAGCTGTCTGCTTCTGGTAAATATTTAACTACTAGAATCATGCCAACATACCTCTCAGCTTGATTTTCTTTAACCTTACTTAGCATTGTGGTTTCATCATCCCCTATGGCCTGAAGCTGAAAATGTATGATACCTAGCAACGTAAGAATACTTCTCCTCTAGGACATGAACAGACCCTACTAATGTATTATACTTACCATATCCAACATGTTCAGATCTCCCTAGGAAAAAGAGTCAAATGAATCCTCTAAAGCTCGGGTCCTCCTGTCAGCACTCAAAACTGAAAGCAGCTCACTGGAGCAGCTCACAGAAAAGAACAGCCCTGGAGTTGCAGGTTCCTAACCTGTAAATCTATTTGCTAAGAAAATCAAGTACATTCATAATGATAAAAAATTATTAAAATTATACAAAGGTGTCCAATGCAAAGGGTCAATCTGAAGTGCAGTTCTGGACACATCTGTGGGTCTAAGCAACATTGCAATTTCTTTTTATGACTTTCATGTGTCACTGCAAAGATAGGACAAAGCAGCTTTCTTTCACATCTCCGATTTGGAGCAAAACTACTGTTTTCAGCAGAAGAAATATTTGGGGCTTCTGATGGGGATTTCAAGCATCATTTATTTCTGTAACTCCAGTTCAACTGCCACTAGCACCATTAGAAGAGTAATGCCAGGACTGCACTCCCAAATATACCTTCAGATCAATGGCAAACTCATTATTACATCAGTTGTTTCACTTATGTATTTCACTAAGAACACAGGAATCACACGGCAGGTATTTTATGAGCATGAGTTCAATCTGGCATTAGTAGCAACAAAACAGATGATTATGTTACACTTGGCAGCAGGCAAGAAAAAACACCTTCCAGTGTGGCCTCTGCCCTTTCCACAAAGTATACACCAGCATCCCATGGTGCTGGTGCAAAAAGAAGCACTATCGCTAGTGCTGAAGACTGTGCTGGCAGGCTGGCACAAGGCTGGCATCCCAGTCCACTGGAAGTCATCAGCTCCCAGACTGTGACTCCCACAGAGCTCTACACTGAACAGAAACTGAGAGTCACTGCCTTCTTTAAAGGCAAGATATGCCAGTTAACTGGCTGGCAGCATCATGCCCCTTTGAGAGACAGCACCTCTGCCTCCACTGAGTACCCATCAGAATGCTTAACCTCTGCTTTAGCAAAGAAAAAGACAATTTGACATGTCAAAAGAAAATTTGGCATGTTACTCTTGACAAGCTGCTCACCTTGACTCACAGCATCACTGAACAGACGTGATTAGTTTCCTCTGCCTCAACACTGGATATAACTCTTGCCTCACTGCAATTAAGATCTTAAAGATGAAGTTATACATTTTTAAAATCTTTTCACATTAGCTCTGCTAAGGCATTGTCAGCATTAGAAGGAGCTTATTGATACAGCTGTTATCAGGAAACTTCATCTCTACAAAGACACAAGGTGTATCTATGGTAGTGCTTTAGCTATTGCTACTGGCTCTAAAGTGCCTAATTTTTTTAAAAAATCCACTCAACTTTTCTTCCCCATAATGAAACATCATTAGCTGCAATACAGAAAATGATCAATTAATAGCAAAACATAGTGGCAATTACAGAACTAGGTATTGAGATTTCCCAGTACGTTTATTAGAACATAATCCCAAACATTCTTTTCTATTTCTTAGTATTTTAGGTACTGTACCCCAAATCAAAAGTATATAAGCCTCTCAATATAGCAACATCTCATATATGCAGAACAGATAAATAATTAAACCAATTCTTTTTCCTTCAAAGATGTTCAACTAAGATTAACAGCAGTTCCTTGTCTTCTACCACATCTGGGACATTGGCTGTTCATTACAGATTTCAAAAGGCAGAATTCCTCAGTGCTTTCACTGAGATATCTTTCTTAATTCAAGCAGAGTTTGTAAATTCTACTAGCAAAACAATGTCTGCTCAAGCTACTTTTTTAAAATCATGCTAGCACAATTAACTGACTCTTGTTATGTAGGAGAGGCTGAATACTAAAATTGAAAGTATTTTTAGTTTTTGAATGAGACCAAAAACCACTTTGACAGAAAATACCTGAAAAAATACCAAGGCAATAATCAAACTTCCTTTGTGGTAAAATCAATTTGATCCTGAAACCCATTCCCTTCTGAAACAACACTGTTCACATTCAGCCAAGACGATCTTTTAACTTAGGTCCATACTGCTGACCAAGTTAAAAAAAAAATTAAAGAAGTCCAATCCCAGAGCCTAAAACATAGCCATCAGCAATTCACAGACACACACATGCTCCAAATCCTTGCACTATTACCCTTCTGTAATTGCTTGTCTACAGGATAAGAATCTCAGTTTTCATAAAAGAATGCATTATCCTCTTGATTATAAAAGAGCTTAAAAAAAGCCCACTACTCAAATACATCTCAAAGGCTCAAATCTCAATGGAAGACAAGTACAGAGAACCATAACACTTTGTTTAGAAAGTAAGTGCCTCATGTTTCTGAGAAGTTATGACGTTAAAAAAAATACACACACAAAATATTGAAGGAGTGCTTGCTGTCAAGTGGCTGAAGTGGACACAGAGGACATTGACTGCTGGGAATACAGAGAGGAAAGTCTTCTGTACCCTATAACCTATATGGTTAAGGATTTTTTTTGTTTGTTTTTATTATCCTGTCAATTTGACATTTGGACAAAAAGCTGCATCCTGAGGCAACAGCCCCAAACAAGCTCTGGCATCAGTGCCCTCTTCCCAGCCCAGTAAGAAGGTACACACTACATGCACAGCACACAATACAGAAGGGCTTTCTGGTCCAGGTGCACCATCACACTGAGCAGCTATACGCTGCTTCCAGGTTCCCAGCTAGTCTCTCCATATGGACAGTTTTTTTCTGGATATAGCAGCCCACTCACAATGAGCCACGCTGAAAAGCATAATCATGCCCACAGAGCCCAATCTGCATCCCAGACCATCTGCAATATGAAATGCAGATACCCAGGACTATTCAGCTCACTGTCTTTCTTAGAGAAATGGAGAAAATGGGATCAGCCAGGCTCTCAGACTGCCTGTTGCTTTGTTGTCAGGAAGAAAGACAGTAGGAGCTGAGCTGAGTTCCCCACAGTCACACAGTAAAAGGACTCCTGTAAATCTTTCTTGTATTATAAAACTTCTTGAGAAAAATGCAGTCTGGAGAAACTGCTGTGACTTACTGAGTCCTAAAGGTCTTTGTTAGAAGCATTTTCCTGGAAGGCAAAATAGTCTCTGAACTTTTTCAGTGGTGGCTTATTAAAAGGCTAGAAAATTAGAAAAAAAATCTGATTAGCAACAAGGAAGCAACAGAGACTCATAACCATCTTTGCAATGTATTAGCCTGGAAGAAAGTACAAGGGAAAATACAGTCACAAGCTCTTTGACGCCACAGGATTTTTCTGCAGTGTGCTTTGTCGGGGAGCCAGTTCCAAGAGTGAGGATTTGATATGGACTCATAAATATACTGAAAAAACTCCTTTTGTCACTTGTCACTTGTTTGTGGCTACACAAACAAGTATATATGTATTTATGCAAGAGTATAAAGAGACTGATCAGTCTATGAAGGTTGTTCCCCCCATATGCTTACTGTCTTTTGCTCTCAGAATGACATAAGCGAAATTCAGTTAAAACCTCCCGTCTGCCATACTTACCTCTTGCAGATGCAGTCTCTGAAGCAACTGCAAACTACTGGAATTTAAGCAGAGGCATTAAGTAACACTATCAAACAATAACTTAAAAACAGATAGCCTAAATAGCCCTGCACTGATGAGGGGTTATAAACACCACAGAGTGTATGTTACACCAGACAGAGCACACTACAACAGAACAGCAAAAACACAAACTGTCCATTAAATATTGATAGTTTGGGCTAAACTCAAGAGTCCATCCATCCTGTGCTTTCACCATTTTCTTGGAATAAATGTAGTTCAACATTTCGCTCCATCTGACTACATCGTTGTTCTGCTTCAAATGTGTTTCCCTTATGTCAGACACTGGATTTTTCTGCTTTCATAAATGGAGGTCAGACAGGTATAGAGCATGAAAGCAGGGAACAAAACAAAACAAGCTCCTCCAACTACAGCCTTCCCCTGAAGTGGACCCCCTGAGAATGCTGAAAACCACATCATGACCCAGCAAAGGCAGAGAAAGCAGCACTGCAGCAGTGTGACCCTCACTGTTCTACAAGGCTCTGGGCTGCTCTTTATGGTAACCTCTCAAGTGAAAGAGCAGAGAAGCACCTGGAGCAGGAGTTAGACACAGACTGAGGGCCAGCATTGCACTGGGCTACCTCTGCTGTCACCATCATTAAGTGTGACAAACTCAGATTGGGGTTTTTTCAATTTTAAATGGCACACACCAGTGAATTTCTAACAGCAGCAAGGGAGCCCCTATGACACCACCAACCACCTGATTTAAATACAGTGTGTGACCTGCCATCCCTGGTTTGAGTTTGGCTACAAATGAAATAAAAAAAGGTAGTAGATAAGATGATTCCTAGCTCCAGGCCTAGGAATAGCTGCTGGCTGGCTATTTTTTATGATGGCCACTCCCAGAGCTTTGCATTGCTTGTGCATAGGAACCATTTCAAATTTGCGTCACAGAAATACATCAATATTCTCCTGCATGCTTACAGGTAAGATTAGCTTGTGCCACAGCAGGATGCACTGACCTGTGAACCAGCATAATGCTGCTGGCTTCTTCTAGATCTCTCTAGTCCAACTGCTGCCACAGGGTGCTGTGTATTTTATTAAAGCTCAGATCCCCAAGTCATAGGATTACACACCATTGCAGAGACTCACCCAAAATCTAGAAACTAACAGAAGCCTCACAAAGGCCAATAGCAGTACTTAAGGGTTTGAATTCTAAATGTTATACGACATTCAAAATTTTCAACAGCATATCTACACCAGCATTTTTGTTTAAGCCTGTTAATACCTTTTGATAGTATCTACCTTATTATATAACTTTATGCAGTTACATCTTTCATTAGTTATGAATATTCGTAACTTGCACCAAAGCTTTTGTAATATGTCAAGAAAACTCTTAACTACTGTAGTTAATACCAAGTGAGACAAGATGAGCTATGATTGTTACATAGAATGCACAGTTATAAGATCTTACTTCCCAACAACACAAAGCTGTATTTATATTTGAATGCCAGTGAGATCACAGTTTTCATCTGCTGGCTCGGGGGAATCCCCAGAGACAGCTGCATCCCTGCTCATGAGAAAAGCCACATGGCCATTGCAGCAGGAAAGGCAACCAACTTGCAAGGAAACAAGCTACAGTATGTGCAGCATTAGGAAATGCTGAAGAATGTCACCACTATGATGATTTGCTTAGATTAAAGTTGTACCAGGCTCTGATCTATAGCAAAATATACTCACTTTATAATTCCACTGCCATGAAGAACAACTTGGGGTCGGTACTCCAAGGAACACACATGGTTTAACAGCTTAACTGCGTATTAGGGCTGGCCTATTTGACATCTCTTTAAATTACTCCAGCTCAGTCATATTTCCAGTGTGCTTACAGTCACAGGGCACAGCAAGAGCAAGCCTGAAACGTCAACCTTCAGACAGCAATCTTTTCAGTATGCCTGATTTTATTACACCAGAAAGGCTACAAACACCTTTGGCACACACATGTAAATATGAATTACGGTTTCATATCCTATAGCATCTCAAACTCTATGGCTTCAGATAAAGAATGTTATTTAAAATTAATACAATAAAGAGTTCTGAAGAATGCTTTCAGAGCCAACAGATTAAAATCAGAGGGAAAAAAGGTAGACAATTCAGTACAGCAATTTCAGTGCCTGCACATTAAACTGGGACTAGCTCCAGCTCTACAAAAAGAATAGTGTCACCTGCCTCACAAAACACTGCTTTTCACTGAAAGCCATTGCAGCCAGCTGACACCGGTAAGAACTGACTGCAAAAGACACTGCTGTGGTGTCGGTATTTGGGAATACACTCTGGCAGGAATCTTGTTGCAAGGTTTTTATTAGAAATTTGTTTAAATGAGTTTCAACTCATCCTGCAGCAGGTCATCTCCCAAGTCAACTGAGCGCAAAGCCCCCAGGAACCTCCCCATTCCCAACCTGCACAGCCTCTTTTAGTGGCACCTTTAGCAAGGCTCATGCTTTGCAATATTACAGGAAACACACTATGGCTTTAAAAAACTTTTCCAAATCAACAAGCAAACTGCCAAAAGGTGTGCCACAAACATATGTAACATGATGCCTGAATAGTTCAGGACTCATTTAAAAGCAGTCTTTGGGAAGGTGCTAGTAGGAATCCAGGATATTGCCAGCAGTATATAAAACTAGAAGGGCAAGTGTAAACTAAAAGCAAAGTCCCATCTAACACAGACGCCACGATTCACCCCATACTGTATTAGGTTATTAAGCACAAAAGCTCCTCACAAAAGAGTTTCAATGACTTGATTCAGTTTTCCTGTTTCAATGAAGTTCATGGTCATCCTGCAGTCAAATCAAAACAGGGGAAGGCAGAAAAGACACACGCACCCTCTTGCCTCTGGCAGCAAAAGAAAACAGATTGCTCAAGATCACCATTTGCTGTGTCTCCATTTCCTCCCTCCCCAAATTAAAGAGACTTCCTGCTTTCAGCTAAAAATACTAGCATGAGTGTTGCTCTGGCAAAGTATTTACAGAGCTGGGGAAATCATGATCTCCATGTAAACTTTAAAAATTATAACTGTTTTAAGAAATTGGTGTGTTGTTAACAACTTCCTGGTAGTTTTATCTGGAATTCTAGAATTCTGAAAAGCTGCAGGGACAGAGAGGAGAGGGGTCAGTAAACTGAAGCTGACAGACTGAGAAGCTAAGATGA
The DNA here is from genome assembly GCA_026770055.1 of Myrmophylax atrothorax. NCBI lineage: Eukaryota > Metazoa > Chordata > Aves > Passeriformes > Thamnophilidae > Myrmophylax > Myrmophylax atrothorax. Next base: position 25,642,337 of record JAOXXN010000471.1, on the reverse strand, counting down.
ACTCCCCACCTTGCCATTTCAAAGGTATCTGGTCTACCTAAAACACAGCTCCTAGGATAGTTGTGAAAAGTGACTGCCTTTACGTGTCAACTGTTTTACTAATCTTAACTGTGCTGAATATTCACCTGAGCTACTGATCAAGAAGATCCTTGTCTTCCAACATTTAGCTGATTCAGTATTGCCAGCCTTGGGTGCAGCGTTCAGGTAAGCAAGACTGTTCACTTTTTATTTTTTTTACTCATTACTTTTATTACAGATATATTTCTTCTATTTGGCTTATATTTTTGTAAATTGCTTTCATGTTACTGCTTGTGAACAGTTCTTTCAGCTTATTTCCTTGTCTAAGACATGGCAGAGACAGTATCTGTAGAAAAGGAAGCTGAACTACTCTGTGGTTATGCGCTGGGTTTGCCACCTTCTCAAACACCTTGAGGCAGGTTAACCCATCTTTATCACAATTAACTTGATAACACATTTATTCAACCACATACCCCACACTAACCAAAGTCTCTGCCCCACTTCCAACTTAATTCCTGTCACTGCAACCTCCAGAGGGGCCCCAGCTGCAAACTCGTGTTTGTGCTTGGTTTGCTCTGCGGATCAGGAACTCTGTCACGACTATGTTTCACATCAGTGACTCCAGCCTAGAGGGGCTGGATGAGGAGCAGCTGAGGCCACAGAATAATAGAATCACAGAACAGAATCGACTGGGTTAGAAAAGACCTCCGAGATCATCAAGTCCAACCCTTGGTCCAACTCCAGTCCATTTACCAGATCATGGCACTCAGTGCC
>JAOXXN010000471.1:25625656-25641445 GCA_026770055.1 Myrmophylax atrothorax | reverse complement strand
CCGCCCCGCCGGCCGCGCTGGGGCCGGGCTGGGCTGTTCCCTCTCCCCGCTGGACGGGGCGGGCCCGGCAGTAGCCACAGAGGGTGCCTGACCGGGCTCTGTTACCGCCGTAGGCGAGACGCGGCCCCGCGGGGCGCTACTCACCGCCCCTCGGTTACAGGTGCTGTCCTGCCTTTCTGTAAATGAGATTAAAATAGCAATGAATGTCTGTCCTACCAGAACTCCTGGCTTTTCTGTCGCTGAGTGTTGCCTTTTTTTGAGGAACACGATTATCGCTACTCCTGGGTTTCAGCGGAATAAGGCGTTCTGGTGCCACAGAAATGAACAGCACAGCACAAAAGACAAGACACTCGGAGTTCGCTATTTTATTTTACATGAGAGTTTTGTTGACAGCAGCAGAGCGATTAGCAAGGCTTAACCCTTTCCTATTCAGTCATTTGCTTGATCTCCCCTCCGTGCCCACAAACACAGGTCTTCACGTTCAGTACAAGCCGCGGAAGTTCATCCGCCCCGTGGCAACAGATCAAGGAAACATGCAGGGAAGTGTTGTACTCCTGCGCTTTCTCCGCCCTTTATGATGTTCATCCAAGGCAATGCTGCACGGAACAGAAGACCTTTACCTGATGATGACAAAAGGATCTTAGCAAGTGGGCTTTTGCAGATCTGAAGGAGTGTCACTGTCACGGAAACAAATCCACAACTGATTGTGCGCTTGAAGACCCCGTTCGTGCCCATCCTCGGAGCTCTGGAAGGGAAACCTTAGGCAGCCATGATCGCATGGACATTCATTCACATTTTGGGGTCACTGTATGATCCCAGGAACCAGCAGAGGAAGAGCAGTTGCACTGTTACCTAGCAGTGACTCCCAAAGGCAACAACTTGTGATACAAACAAAATTAACATAAATATTTCCCCAAATTTTATTGGAGCAATTTTCCTTTAGCGAAAGTAAGAGTTAATTTCTCAACCTATGTACCTTTCTACATAGTTTATATTAACATTCACAAGTTGCCAAAGGTGACATAAGGATTAAATCATTAACTATACTAATTCAAGATATAATACCTATGGTTTTATCAAGCAGAGGTAACTAAGTCATGGCAACTGGCGCGCTTTTTTCACTAATACTTCTATCACATAGTGATGGCTTTATCAAAGTTATCTTCTTTGGGAAGGAAAATTCAGTGTCACTACTAGAAAACAGATCATTTGGTTTTTGTTCAATGCTACAATTATTTTTTGTACTTTGTCTTAAAAGGTCAATAAGGAGCAAGGAAACTGATGCTCACAGCAACTTGTGGATATTAGCTTCTGCAGGGGACTGTGAATCAAGGCTCATTTTTATCTAAAAGTAGGAGAAACTAGAGAACATTTACTAACAGTCTCATGCCAAGAGAACATTAGTCATTGCCAAGTTTAAAAAGATGACTTTGACTCTGAAAAATTATACCTCAAAATGTATCTATAACATAGTTTACTTCTAAATTAACATCATATATAACTAACACTTGACAAAGAAAATTCCACATAAAACTGTCATTCTATTTATCTGTTCATAACCACTGAATACAGTAAATATAAAAAAAATACTGTGAAACATCACTATGGTCACAGGTACCATTGACACAGCTATTAAAAGGAGTGAAAGGCAAAGTTTCTTGAGTGCAACTAAAACAGCAGCTGGACCTGCAGAGTATTCAAGGGGGACATTTTAAGATGACTTGCTAGTTCCCAAATTTTTGCCTGTTGTTGCCCCCCACTCCCCTGCCATGCTTACCGTGTAGTTGGTAACAGATTATTATATTAACTTGAAACTACTTTTGAATGAGCTTTCTTGTTCTATGAGTTGCAAATTAATGTCTTCCCTTCTGGTGTCTATGTGCTCTACCAACAGGAACTAGCACTTCAAGGGAAGTGTTTTATGCATGCATGGAATCAGGGTTCTCTTTGTATCATGCATCCATGACTGGCCTCAGTTCCAGCACGAACATGACTAGCAAAACAAGCAGATTATTACAGACTTGAGACTTATGTTTCAGTTCGTATTTCCAGGGCAATTTTTTTAAGAGAAAACTGTTTACTGAAATAAAACCAGATGGGGTTCTAGGGAAGTATGAAACTAATAACAGGGATCCTGGCCATAGTGCTTCCAAATGTCAAAGGGTCTGCCTCATAAGTCTCACGGCATTCATTTCAAGTCTTTGTCAAGGTAAAAAAAAAACCAAAATAAACTTTAAGATAGGACAAAAGGACATGGATAATCTTCTGAATTAAAAACATTTTCCCAGAGCCATGTATCAAGCTCTAGAATTGCACCCTAACTCAGGACATGCCTCATCAATTGGATTGTCAGAAACACATAAATGCAAGAGCAGAGATCTTGCTTGTGGAACTGCCTTGACAAGTCATTAGTAAACAGCCTGAATTTTCCCCAAAGTGACAAGAATGAGACCCAAACTTCTTTGTTTTCATGAAGAGGGGGGCATATAAAGTTATTTTGCTCTTTTTGGATGTTATATCAGCACTGTGTCATTCCATGTGAAGACAAACTTTTTCACCAGGTAAAACTATGTTCCCTTCCTGGGCACAGAAAGAAAAAAATTCTGTCTTCAAAGTATAGAAGAAGAGCTCATTTCAAAATATTAGCTCTGCCAGTACTAATATACTAATGCTCCTTCTCTAGTAAAGAAAGAGATGAGACCTATCACAACTTATGCAGACAAAAGCTCTGTATTTTTTATAGAGCAGGGGATCATGCCTTTAAGATTTCCTAAATAAATTGCTGGTAGGCATTACACTACATAGGGAAATACCTGGACTCCGATTACAGAGATAAATTCTTACTAAAGGAATGAGAAGTGCTCAGACCAGGCAGAGGACTATAAATTACACTCTTATTACAGAGTTGCCAGCCTGTCTAAATTGTACTGGAGTAATAAGTCAGTAAAGCAGAGGCCTAAATCATGATTCACAGTCAACATTTTTCCTCCCTTTTCTCAGTCTTTTTACTGTATCTCCTCACTTGCTTATACTTCCTTATATGCTTTCTCTGCCTTATAAACATATCTTTGATGCATAAATTCTTACAAAAGTAATTATCACAAACAATACAGGAATGACACAGAGGATCACTTGTGTCTTGATAAGCAGAAAGCCTCAAGAAACTATCAAAGGCTAAGCAGTAAAGATATTATTCAGGTTAGGATTGCACACACAAACATGGCTTACACTGGGCAAGAAATCAGTGCAGGAAATAAGGTTCAAAGCCGATCTCTAAAAAAGGTTCCAATGAAGAAAGAACTGGCCTAAAAGGGAAAGGCTGCAGCTTGACATGTAAATTGACCTCCGTGTGGTAACAGGCCAACTCACTAGGAATTCACTTAGTATAGCGTCTATGGCAAAGACTACTGTTTGTGCATGCTAATGAATATTAAATATTTGCAATACAACTTTAGCAGCCCACTGGGGCCTCTGTGCAGCAGGTACCAACACCAATGCAGCATTTCAGTGAAGAGCCTTCCTTACAACCTCAGGATCCCAGAGTCCTTCCAGTTTGTAAGTCCCTATCACTAACGTCTTTTCTGGGGGATAAAATCAAGTTTATATTCCCCATCCCTCAAGGTGCTGTGCACTCACAACCTTGCAGGCAGCTGAAACAATATGGATGGTTTGTATAAGGAGGTATGAATGCCACAGGCATACTATAAAACCTTGCTGAGAGTTTATTTGGCTGCCCAGTTGTGAGTACTTGGCTCAGGAGAAGTAATGCCATGACCGTTGCCGCTGATGAAAAGGAGGTGGTGGGAGAGTGTGGGGTCAAGGCAGAACTTCCCCTTTGGGCACAACTAAGCAGGGAAATCAGCCTAACCTGCCACTAGAGCCACAGCTCCAGTGAGAAATACACAACCAACACATCAGAAAGATATGGGTGGAGACATCCCGTTTAGAGTTTCAATTCTGGAGTCATTCCAGGTCCAGCTTCTCCTCAAGGCAGGACAATCTGTCATCAGAGAGCAGCAGCATGATGTAAAAGTTCAGCTGTTCCCTCTTCCCTTGATAGACCATCCAGGCAGAGCTGTTTTCAGGCTCTTTCCCCTGTTGCATCAGTCTGTCAGAGACAGAGCTCGTGTCTTTGGCTTGGCACCTGCAGTATTAAAAAGAGCATAGAAAGTGGCTGTCCTCACTCAGGCAGCCTTAACGACCATACACTACACCTCTGAGTGACTGGTGGCTTAATATATGAGAACATGCAAATTTAATGTCATCTGTGTTGGATAGTAAGCAATGGCTGTTCAGAACACAGCACAATTGCTGGGGTGAAAGCATCTCCGTGAAACCTCTACCTAGGAGCTCAGTGCTAGTATCTGAGAGTTAGTAATAGCTATGCACCATTTGACACGCTTCACTAAATACACAGAAAAGCATAACCAAGAAGTGTAATCAGAAGAGTGGAATCAAGGTGAAAGAGGGGGACTGAAATACAGTCCAAAACCTGCAAATAACACGAACAAATGACTCCTCAAACAAGCATAAACATTCACTATACTAGAGAAAGTCAAGCACACCTCAATACAAAGGTCTTTTCTTAGTTTATGCTACTTCACAATAGTCATTGCAAATGACCACCAGAGTTGAGCACAAACAATATGAGTCCCAACCATATTCATTCTAAAAATTCTGATACCCTGTTTTATGTAGCTATTCAGGGATCTGAGCCCACACTCCAACACCCATCCCTTCCCAGGACACTGTACTCTATTGGCCTGTTTTGCAGAGTATGTTTGTGCAAGGGTTTTGTGGTAATATTCTTTGGATTGGTAATAGTCTTCCCTCCCTTTGAGGCAATATCATGTTGTCTGCCCTGTTATTGTTTTAGGCTAAAGAAGCAAAACTACCAGAACATAGGAATGTATTGGAGAAAAGGCTTGCTTGCTCCTAAGCCATTTTACATTTGAATCACATAAAATTCACAAGTTAAAGCAGAAGGACATTCTCAGAAGTTCTAACTATTGCTTCAGGAAGTCATGCAGTCTTGCTTACACATTTTCCACAAGATGCAGTTTCTAAGCCAATTTGGTTACTTTCAGTTGTTTTTCTAAGGCAAGTGCTAAACTTCGAAGTAAGGAGCTGAAAAAATCTGGTCGTTTTAGGAAACTGCCACTGAGGAAGGCCAACAGTTCACAGGTTTTTGGTTTGTTTTGGGTTTTTTTTTTTAAACTTCTCTAGGAAACTGTAACACAGAACTTACTTTTTATAAAACACAAACACACTTATTTAAAGACCTGAGTATTACAAAGTTTGTGGCTCCAAGAACTTAGGATGAAAAAGAGTAGAAAATCGAAAAAGCCACTGATACCCACCTTTATGTAAATCAGTACAAGCAACATCATTTGTGATACTTTGCATAGTACCATACACCTTGTCTCAAGTATAGTCCCAACATGTGGTGTGGGAAGACAGATGAACGCCAGCAGAAATTTGAACACACTGAGAAACCGAAAGCCTTTGAAAGCAAATTAAGGAAAGGATGTAACTGTACTGAAGAAAGAAGGGTATAGAGCAGTTTGCTACCTCCCATTCTCTCCAGCTCAGGAAGCTACAGTGCGTTTGGCATCTTTCAAAAAGAAGAAAAAGAATACTTTTCTCCACAAGTAACTGACTGCAAAATATTTCATTAGAAGAAATTATTGAATCTAAGGTCAACAATACTCACTTATTCCAATCATCAAAAATGCTGACAGGGTTTTACATATGAAGCTGATCTCTAAATACGTAAGGTAGAAATGTGGCTCAGAGTAGGACAACTTACACACTAGGAATTTCTCATGTTTCACTCCGACCATCAGATACCAGTCACTCTTAAAGGAGACAGGACATTGAACAGGCAACTCCGCCCAGTGATCCAGCTGCGGTTGGGAGGTGATGGAGCAGCTGACAGACCCCTTGTGTGCTGCTTTCCTCAGTGGCTGCACTCCAACTACAGAACCAATCCATCTGCACTGCTAGAGATGCCAGAGTCATGGCTGCAGAAAAGGTTTCCAATCTTTTCCCAGGAACTTAGAAGTTTCAAAACATGTTTGTAAGGCTGAAAGATTTCATGCTTGCTCTCCAAGGATAAACTACTCGTTCTTGTAAATTGTTTTGGTAATTAGAAATAATAGCTTGGATGAGGGAAAAGGGGAAGCTTGGAAACTCAAATGGCTTTTTATTTTGAATAAACATAAAAGGCACTTAGAAATACAGCCATATTGCAAGAAATTGCTAAACTTGGTAAGACAGCCAAAACACCAATCTTTCATAAGCCCTGCACAGGCTCAACAAGACATCCAGTGCATATACCAGTGATTCCAGTTTTAGTCCTGGCTTCTCCTAAGCTCTGCTTCAAATAATGAAGGTACCGTATTCAGCCGCTAAGAGCAAAATCAATTCCCTAGCTACAGATGACTGCTACATATTTTATTTTTTTCTTTTCTTCTGCATTAGCTCATCAGGTAGTTTTTAGTAACATTTTGTATTCATAAAAGCTGAGGTTTACAGCCTGCAGAACTATTTGAAAACATTGCATCTACAGAAGTTATTAACAAAAGGAAGTATTTTCCAAAATGTTACTTTCCCTCCCCAAATGATGTTCTAGTATTACAATATTTTGTTAATTTTTAAACATATGAGAATAATACTTTCAAGACGGTTAATTATCACCCTTTCTCATGCTTGAGGATTCTTATGCCAATAAACACTTTATTCAAGAATCCCACAAAGACTGTGTCTTGAAAGCAGCTTTCTACTCACATTGATAAACACAAAAAAAGTACTACTGTAGTACTTGCTAGCCAAACAGTACTTCCTTCCAACACTCCTCTGTAAAAGTTTTACTTCTCTTTTAATGGTAACATGATTAAGGGTGTAATTGGAGATCCGTATGTGCTGATGTCTCTATGGCAGGGTTCTTTTAACAACTGAAAAATCAAATAAAACCCTCACAAGGTAGCTTTAAGAAAATATAAACCACATAACCAGAAAGGTAAATAGGTCCAAGAAAAGATTAAAACCTCATTCTCCTTTTCCAAATTATTTTTTAAGCAGGTTGTGAAATATTTCCAGTTCTGCTATCTCCTCTATTTATCTTCTGTAGTGCGCACACCTGCTAAAATCTTGTGTGCGACTGATACTCCTAATTAGGCAGTTCCATCACTTTTGCGAAGGACCTTCAAAGGAAAATAAGAACTTCTGTAAAGTATTTGACTTTTTCTAGTTATCAAAATTGTAAAGGAAAACACATCAAAGGCCCCACAAGTGGAAATCAGTAAGAATTCATGATCGAGGCATAAACTGAAGAAAGATTATATAGTTATTTGAATTCTCATTGCTCTTGTAATAATCTTTTCCATTACACCAATCATGTGAGAATTCTCTTGCTAAACTCAAATAAGTAGAATGCCTTTGGATTTTCCATGAAAAGGCACCATCAGTAGTTTGTGAGAAAAAACAATGTTCTCAAGAGAGACTTCAATCCCACTTATTTGCACTAGTTGTAACCACACTTTTCCAGATTCCTGTATTTGAATATAATAACATAATTATCAGTTTAAGTAAAGCTGTACAAGATTTCAAGAAATTATTTTCTTTAATTCTAGAGGCTGACAGGTAAACAAATTGCATCAATAAATCATTACAGTCTCCCCATTCTCCCTTTAAAATTTGCAACACAACTGTGCCAAAAATCCTGGTAAGCTAAAACTCAGAAATATTGGTGATTATAATTGTACCCTACCTCTTTTATGAAAATCTGAGAAGTAACAGTGTATGTAAACATCCCTTCACTGTTCTTCAGAACAAACTACCAGAAAATACTATAGAAGATTTAAAAAGTATTATAATCTGAATAACTGCTTTTAAACAAAAAGTCACTCAAGTGATTTTACATAGTAACAGACACATATTTGGGGTATTCCATAAATTCATCACCATTTACAGCCTCAGACCCTCACACTACCCACTGCTGAAAATGGTGCTGAGCTTTTGCAGGGTTATATCCTGTCCACTGTCAGAATACAGCACTGAGACAAAATATACTCCAAAACTGAAATAAAAATGAGATCTTTCCAGACTCATATGCATAAGTTAATACTTCTAACTACGGAAATTACTGAATGAGGATGTTATTATTTTGTCATTAACCCACTTGTGTCCCGTACCCTGAAACTTTAGCATAAAATTCTTAAAATCTTCTTGGCCAGAAAAAACAACTCCACATTTAAAATTACTGAAGAGCTCTTGACTCTCAGGATTACTAACAACTGATTTTGGCTTTTTACAAACACCAGCTATCACAAACCCCTCTTTTCAGTATCTGACAAAAAGTACAGAAAACCAAAGGCAAATAAAATTACTTGCACCTGGTCATCTTTTCTCCATTGCCATGAAGCTCTACAACAAGATTAATAAATAGGCTTATTTCTAATAAACTTAAGAACAAAACAAAGAATCAAGCTCAATAACTCTTCTAGGGGAGCTGCATCATATATGCTACCATTTTAAGAGCTTCCTGGGCCCTAATTTCTCTCACAGGAACTTCCATACTACCTAGTTGGTAAAAGAGGTACAGGATGTTGCTTTTAGAACTAAGACATGAAAAGGGATGCCCACTGTCAGTATTTAAAATACTGAGAATTTGAACTGATCGCTCAAAAACTTACTTAGCTGGGGCTGGGGAACATCTTCCCTGGCAAACAGACATGATTTATATTATGCAGTGCTGAAGGCGTTTTGGGAAAAGTTCAATCCCTAAAATGGCTAGAGCTACCTTTGACAGTTCAGGACTTAATTTAAGCAGATACAAAAGCATGCCTCTTATCTCTTCTCCAAAACCTTACTCAGTAGGCAGTAGCTTGTAGACCTTCACAGTACATGCCTTGGTAGTAATTAATCTTTTCATGTGTATCTTCTGGTACAGTGGTGTGATCCAAGCCATTGTAAGAAAACCTGTCTTTTAGATCACAGAATCACAGAATATTTAGGGTTGGAGGGTACTTCCAGTGGGCTCATCTGATTCAACCTCCTTGCTCAAGCACGGCCATCCTAAAGCACATTGCACAGAAATGTGTCCAGATGGTTCTTAGATATCTCCAGTAGGGGAGACTTCACAAGCTTTCTGGGCAATCTGTTCCAGTGCATGGTCACCTGCACAGTAAAGAATTTCTTCTTCATGTTTAGGTCGAAGTGGATGAGTTTCTGCCTGTTGCCTCTTGTCCTATTGTTTGGCACCACTGAAAAGATCCTGGAGCCCTTGACACCTTCTCTCCTCTCCTTAGAGACACTGATGAGGTCCCCTCTCAGTCATCTCTTCTTGAGGATACACAAGTCCAGCTCCCTTAGCCTATTTTCATAAGACAGATGTGTTCCAGTCCCCTCATCATCGTTGTTGCCCTCCACCAGACCAGCTCCAGGTCTCTGTTGTACTGAGAAGCCCAGAACTGGACACAGCATTCCAGATGTGGCCTCAGCAGGGCTAAGCAGAGGGGCAGGAGCACTTTCCATATCCTGCTGGCAACGCTCTTCCTAAAGCACCCCAGGATACTGCTGGCCTTCCTGGCCACAAGGGCACACTGGACTATGGACAGCTTGTTGTCCACCATGATCTCCAGGTCCTCCTCAGAGAGATACTCTTGCCATGCCTACAGATATTCTACTGATCAAAACACTGAAATCAGTACCCTGAATCCCGAGATGTTTCAAGACATTTCCATGAGACTGCCTTTTTGAACCTAAACCAAACACTGGTCAGAATAGAGGTGTGCTCTATCATTAATAAAAAAATAACTATATTCTCTGTGCTGTGTAATAATTTTACTGAACAAATAGCTCTGAAGATGTACTTTTCATAATTTTCATATACAAAACTCCATAGAAGAATAAAGCTTTAAGAAATGATTTTACAGAATATGTTGCAATTATTCATGACATAGTGTGTTACCAGATATCAATACCAAACTCACAAATCAGAAGCATCTATCATGGAGCATTTAAAATTGAAACATGCCCTTCTCATATTTGCAAATAAAAATTATTTTTAAGATGCCCCAACTCTTCAGCAGCACTTAGCTTTCACCCAATGCAAATTCATCTACAAACAAGCACTGAAATCCTGAAGGTCTGATTTAGGGACAACATTCAGCATTGCCTCAGACATTTATTACACAATATTAACCTATGAAATGGAGTTTCTCTTATGTAATCTTTGGGTAAATTAAACACATTTAGTAAGGGACAACACATAAATATAACTTATAAGCTATCTTCTCCAAACAATGAGTTTGTGCTAACAGGCAGAATAACACTACTTGCAGAATTTAATCACTGTAGCTTTTAAAGCATCTGCAAACCATAGCTAGTACATTTTCTCCTTCACTATTTGATTCAGGGGCTATAGCACTTAAAATACAATGTTAGCATTTTCAAGGATGCATTAAATTAAAATGTAATCATACTAATCATAATTTACTTGTTTAGTACTTAATTATTTCATTGTAGTCATATTTCATTAAACCAAACAAATAAAGCTCAGAATAGTAAGTATTAGTGATTGTGCTTTATACATTAATTCTAATGTGTCTCTAAAAAAAACCCCACCTAAAAACCCCATCCCAAATTAACAACCAAATTAAAAAATCTGGCATGTATCTACTAAAAATCCCAAACCATTGAGTTGGCAAACCGTTAGCAACAACAAGTTTTCCGAAATATGCAAGTGTGATTACATTTTGAATTTTGTCATTTTAAAGCCTTTACTTTCATTGATGAAAGGTAATTAATTTTTACATCCTCTCTTCTTTTTCTTTAGATCACAAGAGAATTGAAACCACGAACTGTGAGTGACTACACACACTTACTCTAAATGGCAGACAACACAAGTTACAGAAACCTGAACCAAGACTACAGTAGTTACAAAATGTAAAACAAGGTTAACAGATATGCCTTCTTTAGGATAATACAGAAGAAGGGGTTTAGGAACTTTGTATCAAAAGCTCATTTCAGATTATGCAGCGTTTCTCCTCTCTTCCACAGGTCTGTGAAATGAAGTGGTAAACATGTTTTGTTCAATATTCAGTTCGGTAACAGTTTAGTTGCAAAATTATTATGCTTACATAAATATAAAACCACATGATGAAGCAAAACAATTTTAATTAGTGAGCCAATCATAAATAAATTCACCTAAAATTAACAGAAGAAGCAGCTGTATTCCTTCTACATTGATACATTTTTTAGCACGTTTTAATAGTCAACTTCATTGTCTAGCCTGGGACAAAACAAGTCATCATCATCAAGCACTCAACAATTCTGCACACTGAGCTAGGCCTTTTTTTAGTTACATTTTTTACATTTTCTTTACAAATGTAATACTTATGTACATTATATATTTTATTTCTACAATTGATTTACTTTACTGAAACTCTACAACTTTCACAGGGAGTTTGCTGAAGTCTTTAGTAAATACGAATAATTCCTTTTAAAAAGAAATTCATATAAACAACCAACATACATACATCACTGCCCTTTGAACATCTCTATTAAGGATTTGGATCTGGAAGGGCTACTATAATAAATGTAAGAAAAAAGGCTTTACCTAATTGTACATTTTGTTAAGAAATATCATCCCACAGAGCTACATAAATTCACCAGCTTGCAATAAACAGAGCACCAATACCGCTGCACAACTGGAAACGTGTACAAACCAATTTGAAAATTTACTAGTGAAACAGCTTCATCACTCCTAGCACTTTTAGACTGAAGTAAATCTGCAAAATTCTTTTGGAAATGTATACTTCTTCAGCTGTAAAGCTTCCAAACAGTGCTGGTCACTGCATATTGTGAAGAACAAGCATCCACTTCTGTAACTTCCCATATGCTTCTCTCAGCCCATGCTTCTCTCTGAAGTCAGAATTTTTCTTCTGTTTATTCCCAGGTCACTTACAAACCTGCTGTTGAATATTAAGTAAGAATTCGTAATATGAGAAAGCTGCTTCTGTCCGATCCTCAATTAAATGCTGAAAAAAGTCTGTTTTGGCAGGGTTCTCATCTCTGAAAGAAGAAAGGAAGGTATTGAGCAAAAAATCCACTGCAAAATTCAAACAGAGACCTAAGAACTAAAAAATTTCTTACTGTCCTTTGGAATCTAGATTCAATCCAAAGATACTACAATCACAAATAATCCAAAGTTGAGAAAAACCCCCAAAGTTTGCAATATACTATCGAACAACACCATCTTTTTAAGAAGTATAAAATGGTAGAAAAGCAGGTGAAATACAGCATTTAAAGTATCTTGTAGAAACACAAAAAAGGTAAGGTAAAAATTCTTTTGTGTTAGAAGTTAAAAAATATGGCTTGTGGCAGTGAAAAAATGAAAAAATTACATCTCTTGTTACATGTAATCTCAATCTCCCTCTCCAGATTTTATTATTTGGCAAGAGAACAGAGAAGGTAAGCATGTCAAAGACCTAGTACCCCAATAAAAGTCTTCTGGGACGCAGTCCTCTGTACTGGTATTGTACAGCACGCAGCAAAGCTCTCCTATTTACTCTGGTCTCTCAGAACCACTTGCAACTCAAGCAGCAGACAGAATACCAACAGATTAAGAGCTTTAGTACTATATTTCAGCATTATTTCTCAGAGCAAGTCATCATGCTCTCTTAAAAGTGATATCCCGTCCACCATCCAGCTCAGTAAACTGAGTGTTCTACAAGTGAAATATAGTCTCAAGTATAGTAATTTTATAGAATTTAAACTTCTTTCAGCAGGTCATGGCTTGAAAAGGCTTCAGAACTGTCCCATGGAGTTCAGTAACACATACAATTATTAAACCACCACGCATTACTTCAATCTTTTTTATATGTATATATTGAAATTATAAAAGCTGTAACAGAAATTAACTTAACACCATTGATCATAAGGACATCCATTGCTTTAGTATATTCTTAGTATAAAAATATGCAGCTAATTCCCACCAATAAAACTGTTAGCAATTGAATTTGCACTAGATTCAAAGATGACTTCTGTCACTAGGCAGTTATAGATAACAGCATTATATCAACTGGAAAGATAATGTTATTCAGCTTCTTCCAGGCCAGATATATCAGTCTTAATTAGAAATGGTAAATACAAATTGCCAATAAAAACTCAGTATGTAGTAGAAATACTTACTTTATTACTTGAAGAACTGGACTTAAAGGTCTACTGTCTCTAAGCCAAGATATAAAAGATCGTGTCCTTTCTGAAGAAAGTGCATCTACCTCAGGAAGCTGCATCTGGTTGAAGGTAAATGAAAAGAAGTAATCATCTTTATTATCAAAACTATTTAAAAGAAATACATCTTGAAAGTTGTAGCATGAGTCAAGCCACATTTTCTATTAAGAAAATACCAACCATAGATTTACATATAAGGATTTTTTACTTCAGTTTAGCTTTTAAGTACACCTTAACTTAAACCAAAGTTTAAGTACAAAAGATTTTAGAAAGCAAGTTCATTTAAAAAATCAGCTTTTCAAAGTGCTGCTTTTGCAGTCTTCTTGCCTTTATCTTCCCCAGTAATCAAATTCCCACATGTTGCACTTTGCATCACTGGAAAGATATAAAAAACAAGAAGTAAAATCTGAATTGCAAGTAAATTTCAATGCAAAGGTTATACTGAACTATTTGGTTGGGGAAAAAGATGAAAAAATAGAATTAAAACCAACTCTTCTGCCAATAAAAGCTTTTAAGACAATCCTTCTGACATAAAAGAATTTATTTCAGAATTAAAGTAGTTCGATTATTACCTTTGTAGAATCGACATAATTTAAAAGCAAAGATAACTTTATTGGGTTTTTGTCTCATTTTCATTATAATAGATGTTATGTAACTTTAGGAAAAAAATTGTAATTATTTCCTTATCCAAGTTCTGAAAACTCTATTAAGTAATACCACTACCAGAGGAACCAGTTTTAAATTGCCAATACATGCAAAATACAAAACTCTGAACAAGCAGTCCAATTCTGCAGTAGTTTTACAGCTTACTACTCTTAGACCTGTTCTTTTAACACTTACCACTTTCTCCCTTGATACTATGCAAGCTTTAAGCAAGCAGAAAATGTCTTCCTATGTTTCTAAACTAACACATATATGACAATAATAATTTAATTCTGAACTTTCCCAGAGTGTCTTAAAAGGGTCCATCCCTACCTGCCAATTGTTGACACTTTGGAATCACTACTCATAGAAGAGAAGAATTCTCTTGATTTGCTGTTCTGTTACACATACTGGACTATAGGTACAGGTTATAACATAAAAATCCCTCCACCAAAAAACACATCCAAGAGTGTCTGATGTTGTTAATAGCTAAAAGCATTTTTTAACACTGATTCAAGACCTGAAGTGGAGCCAAGTTTAACTCTTACCCTTATTTACAGGCCTATTGTCTCATACCATAAATTTGGTATCTCACACCACGTTCAGAGAAGACAAGGCTTCTGAAAACCACAGTATCAATAGAGTAACTCTAATATTAACCATTAACATATTTGAATAGATAATTTTTGTACTTATTCTGTGAAATTCCTTCCTATTCTTGTGAATGCACACATATTTCCATAAAAACTATAAAAGGAGGAATGTTACAGAGCAACTCTGGCATTTCATGAAGGTCAAATTTTACATGTTTACTTTCTTTCCTTGAAAACATCTGACAACTTCTACCTGGGTCCTATGAAGCTGACAAGAGGTTAGAATGCATTCAATTAAAAAAATTCCTACTTCACAGTTACAGAGTTAAAAACTGAAAATGCAGAAATAAATAGATTAAATATAGATTTCAAGTAAAAGTACTATCCAGGTCAACTCAAATGCCTACCATTTTCTGTGGTACTGATGCATAGTTTGGGTATCCAAGGACATCTTTTATGAAATTGTTATCGCAGTTTTTTCCAATCCAAATGTAAAAAATCTGTAAGATGTCAGAATCAGTTTTAGTAAAGGAGGCCTTGCACACATTTTAGAGAAAGAGGCAAGTGGTGATGTAATAATACCAGAATAATCATGCAAACGAATCACTTGAGCACTCCAGTTGCAATTCACGCATAGATGTCTATATTCATTATTTGCACATTTACTGATTAGTACCTTTGTAATGTTTAGAATAAGATCATTAAACATAAAAAAATATAGGTAGAATGCAAATAGTGAAAGAATGAGGTTGCAGGACATGTCTATAATGGAAGAGTTAATGCAGTAACATTCCATGGTACCTCCTCAAATGAAAACCCTCAAATTTTATAAAGTCACATCACTGTGTTGGTTACTGCACACTGACTTCCCAAACTAAAGAAGTCATAATAGATCATCAATTACCAAAACATATTATAGTAATTACTTCAGATATCTGGAGGCAAAACGTAGTTTGACATTCACACTCAGCCCTGAACTCATACAAGGTTTAAAGCACTTTCTAGACTACCATTTGAGTAGCATAATGCTTTATCCAATTAAGCGTGTTTTAGTGTAATTTCTACAGATTCCTTAAACTGTATCTACAGGTTTTGTTCACTCTCCACAATTCCCTCGCTCTTGCATAAAGCCACTTGATATGTGTGTGGGTGAGAAGTTGCCTGCATCAATGAGAAGTGTTTTGTTAAAGACTGTAGTATATGTAATTTAATAACCATTAAAAGAAATTTTGGAAAATAAAAATACATTAATTACAGGAAAAAAATACTTAATGTGAACTCTTGGTATATGCCCATAAGTCTATCATGAAAAAAT
>JAOXXN010000471.1:25613038-25625556 GCA_026770055.1 Myrmophylax atrothorax | reverse complement strand
AACTCTTGGTATATGCCCATCAGTCTATCATGAAAAAATCAAGTCTTTGAAGCCTCAAAGATACTCCTTGGATCAAAATATGAAAGCCTTTCATTGGAACACAGATAATTGTTGGGTTACCTGGAAAGCTCATTCACTACAGTTATCATTGAGAATTGATTGCTTTTAATAATGCCTCTTCTTTCTTTCCAAAAAAAAAAAAGAAAAAAGGTGTGTGAAACTTGTAACTTACTGTACCACAATCCATGAGAAAAGCTCCTTCTCTTGTCAACTTCTCTGCAGACAGTTTCTGAAGAGGTGGTTGAGGAACAACTCTGTCATTTACATGTATTGTACTCTGTAACAAAACCAATACTCAATAACATTAGAACTTTACCTTTAACTAGGTAAAACAAAACAGGAAAACCACTATTAATCTCTAGTAAAATTTTGAGGATTCTCACGTAACAAAATACCATGTTAAGCGAAAATGATTATGCACATTAAGCAGTTCTAGAATGTTAGTTAACCTAAAGCCTACTGTATTACCTAAAAAATAATAACGAAGTTCATTTAAGTTGCTTATGTAACATTTCTTATGCTACAGATGTCAGTGTTTGAAAAGAATTCTAGTGTTTGACACTTAAGTTTTCTACAAACAACCTCCACTAATTTTTTTCATTGAGTTCAACTTTACTAGAAATGTTGCAGAAGCAGAACAACATCAAATGCTACTTCTGTAACGGTTCATTATTTGACTGTGTTCAATTAACAGCAAGTTCCTTGATTTAACATCCTGCCTGAAGCAATCCACAGGTTTCTCCACAGAGCACTATGATCTCATTAAACAATGTGGCTGTTAGCACTGACATTATTAAAAAATACCTGTCACAAATACTTTATACTGAAGTAGTACTGACCGATTATCACTGTTGTATGACTGAAAATGTGGTTTGTCAATTAATCTCAGCAGGTGAAATGAGCCCTATTTTTCACATTATTATACTACAAATAACTGATCTGAAAGCCTCTGCTAATAAAACCGGATCTCTTAAAGACACTGCTGGTTCTTTACAGCACATGCACACTGAATACAGCATTTCAATCCATGTGCCTCAAAATCCAAGGTTAGTTGGCTTCTCAAATGCTGGGAGGATTGGAGTATAAAAAGACTAATTAATCAATTCCACTGAAGAACACTGAGTTTAGATTTGTCTAGTAAGAGTTTATGAAATACCCTAAAAGAAACTTCGAGACTACAAATAGCTCAGAGGTTGTGCTGAACAGTATCACTGCTACAGAAACCACTCAACTTACCATATCATCCTGTATAACACTTAAACCCAAACTCCTATGCATACTTTTCCAAAGCTAGCAACTATGAACTCATAAAACTTTAAACCCTTATTTTTGCAATTATAACTAAATTTGACCTCAAATAAAAATCCTGTCTTGCTTACTGCTATTAAAAAAATTCATCCATTTCCTAGGCTAACTCTGTAAAAGGTGAATTAATAAAATCTGGTTTCATACATGAAGTATTCTCTCAGTGTGATCATGACCACCCAGAAGTACAATTCTGTTTTTTCCACTTGAGTCTGAGAAACCACTGGAAGGCTGTTATTGTACGCAACTTTATCTGATTTCAGTATACGAAACCTGGAATCATCCACCAGATCTACTTCACCCATGTCTCTCAGACAGTTGTAAAACACAAAAACACACTGAAGATGGTTTTAATTCATACAGTGCTTTTTTAGTATAACAGAAATACAATGGAATTATTGTGGTCACTGATAACCACAGTTCTTCTTGTAACACACTACTGTACTTGCAACTCAAACCTTAAAAACAAATGTCTTCCTTGATTGTTTATAATCTATCGAAAATTCTCTGCTTATACTATAATAACAACTAAAGTTAGAGCAGCACAGTATTGGGTTTAACAGGCCACTAAAACTAGAAAATGCTATAAATTGGCTTCATACCTCATCAGTCAACTTGTCTATTCTGTACAAGTTGGGATGTATCATTTTCATCAAATGAACAAGAGGCTGGCTCTTCATCTGGCACATTGCATATACACGATCATCCAAGCGAGTACTCGTGCCTGTCCTGAATGCTTTCTGTAAGAGAACAGTGTTGCTACTCAGACAAACATTTTATGTCACATCTAAACACTACATTTCAGAATTTTCAAAGTGTCAAGCAAAGATGGCAAAGCTTTAGTAAAGAAATTTATCCTATTGGGATACGTTAGAATCTGAATCATAGAGCTTGGAAAAAACCCATTTAAAACATAATCCATTCTCCCTCCTTACTGATGAAGGAGAATAAATTCCCCTCCGCCTCAGTTTGCCTAAAATTTGAATGCAACTGGGCCAGCATTGCTCATTTTTACTCTTGACAAATGTTACTGCCCAGTGAAACTCACCAATGCATGCTGTAATGGAAAGATATGAGACAAGCACAGTTCAAGCAAGATCCTTATGTTCAAAAGACTAACTCTGATTTTATAGCAGTAAGAATTCACTGTTAAGGGAAAGCTTTGAAAGGGAAATAAAACTCATGTTTTATAGCAGAAACTAGGCTATCATAGGATAAAATTTATTTTGTAACTCCTACTGAATTTTTCAGATCTATTTTAGAAGCAATGGTTAAACGATTGCTGTGAGAAGAAACACAATGAAGTAAACATCACATTGTGACTCAATGGAGAATATTCCTATAATCAAAGTTCATGCTTCTACAGCAAAGCTAAATATATCAGTCCTCCTGGGTTGCCACAAGCATTTGTTTGAGTTTCTCTAGATCTCATTTTTTATATTGTTAATAAAAATAATAAAAAAACCCACAATAAACAACCCCTAAACAACTTGTTTCCTCAAGCACTCTTATTTCTTTTATACATGGATCTTCTTGATAATACATGGTCTGTTTTTTCCCCACCATTAACTACATTACTTATGCAAGTAGTAAAAAATCATAATCAGTGTATTAGAGACTGAAGTAATCACTAAGCCAAAGAAAGTAAGTGGATTATGATTAGATCTCTCACCAAAATTGCATAAAGGTTTATTCATCATAAGAGAACAAACAACTATCACACATGAAAATCTTTAAACTGTGAGATTTATTCATAACAAAGCCCTGCATTAAGTCCTCTGTTAAAGTATGATGTTTGGTAATTCAAAGATAAAACAAAAAGAAAAAAGGAAAGTAGTAATAACTACTTCTGTGTTATTTCTATGTGACTTTTAAACTACATCACTTGAGTTTCTATAATAAATCTCACCGTACCTCCACGGAAACTCATTTTAGTTTTCGGAACTTTAAAAGTACAACGTTTATGTATTGAAAAACATTTTATTTGTTTTCTGCCTCATAAAATAAAATTGAAGAAGTACTAATAAGCGGTATCCAACAACCTTTATGGGCTACACCAATAATATGCCAAAATCTGAGAAATGCTAACTGTAACAATATATTTATTTTCATTGTAAAACAATATAAAACAAAACATAAAAAATTAAAAACCCAATAAACTAATAAATGGTTCAGACACTAATTACTTAATATTGTCATCTTCTACATGAAAGTTCTATAAGCATAAAGTTGATAACCCAATTTGCATAATTTTATAAAAGTGCAGACATTGCTTGACCTAGAACTGAAGAATTCCTCAAACGGAACAATGAATTAAATATCAAACATTAATCCACTAGACTATACATACCTGTTTGAGAAGAGCCAAAATATAGAGTGGAAACAGCTTGAGGGAATTTGGTGCTATCAGCATGGACTGCTGCAGGTTTGAGGCAGTTGACATGTATGCTGCCAAGGAGTCTACCACAGCATTAACTAAGGCATCTCTTGCATCTGCAAGACTAGATGAAACTGAGCGATCCACAGCTGTTGGGTTAGAAGGAAAGAAGAAGTTACTAGAGAAGGCCTCATTTGGCCCCTTGAATTTTGAAAATACTAGTTGTACTTCTGGGTTATGTTTTAAGACTAAAAAAACCCCAACTCATACCCGTGGTCCTAACTTTTTTAGGAGTAAATTAGATGACTGTCCATACTGGAACTTACTTTCACAATGCTTAAAAATACAGTGTGTCTAATTTCAGCTCCATAGTTCGTACTCTTGGAGAATTTTTGAAGCTGTCATACATAGCTAAGTCTAAATATAAATACTGTTTTAAATCTTATACAAGTAACTTATCTATTGCTGAAACTCAGCTGCCTGACCACCAAGATAAGATTTGCACAAATTCATGTTGATTTCCGCCTCCCCCACCCCCAAAAAACATTTCTTCCATTATTTCAGTAGTGTAACTGTGACAGGTGTAAATGCAGCTTCACCTTCTGAGTGAAGGGCTGAACAAGGGCTGGAAATTCTTTGGTTGGAGGAAGCCACCTGCTGGACTGAATGCACATTTAAGAGGAGATTGCAGAATGGCTTAGGTTGGAAAGGACCTTAAAGATAATCTAGTTCCAGCCCCAAAAGATGCAGAAGTATTATTTCTTTCTTATAATTGATTTCACTATTAATACAAAACACAGGATATACTAAAATGCTGCACAGAGTTCATACACACTCCATGTCAGAGATCTGTCTATGAAACAGCTTACGATCCACAAGTTGGGACAAGTAAGAACCCTCAACCCAGCAGCAACAGAATAAAGCACAGAAAACTAGTATCTTGGACACACTGCAGTGAGAAGTTGCCTTTTAGTCTCCAGCAACCCACTAAACTGAGTAACTGTTTCTTAAGTAACCCTAGAATGCTTGAGAGAACAACCACGATGATGATACAAAAATGAGAGTTTTGATCCATGCGTATTATGATTCTTTGTCCTTTAATAACCTCTAGAAAACAATTTATAAAAACTACCATCAACCAAGTATTCAGAACAAGGAATATTACACTTCACAGTTTTGGCATAACTTTGTCATCTTTTGCATTCTCAGGCTTCAGTGTGCTTCAGTTTAATACTCAGGCTTCATTCACTATTTCATTTAAATGGCTGGTAAAATAAAGAACATACAAAAAAAATACTTGAATCTTCCTGGTCTGTACTCACCCATGTTGGCTAAGAGGCAGACAACTGCTTGTACATCTGCACCTGCATATACATCAGCCAGTGAACTTACTACAGGCAAGCAAAGTGTGTGCACTCGAATGCGACGTTCACCTAATGGAAATCAGTGGAAATCATTATGCATTACCTCCTGGTAGAAGTACACAAATTCGGTCACTACACCATATCTCCTCTCATCTAAGATGCACTCACTTTATAAAAACATAGCAGTCAGGAAACTGATGCAACACTGTCTCTCATTCCTGTCTCAACCTGTTCAGATTCTGCTTTAAAGCGGCACAAGTTGATAACACAAACAAGCTTGTAACATCCACAGTGTCTTGATCCTACAAATGAAGTACATGGATTTCCACCTCAAAATTTTGTGGCATCTTCCACCACAGAAATTAGCTGCTGTTCTTTAATGCCTATGCAATGTAGTAGCAACTCATTCCAATTCAAAGATCTATGAATTTGGACAAAGTGCCTGCCAAACATGTTACTGCTTATAACATTGGTATGACTTCTAAGTAAAGGATTCTTGCTCAATCAGATGCAAGATGGAGATGAATTACATTATCCCATCAAAATAGCCTTTATAAGGATTTACATTATGTGATTAACTGCCAAGTAGGCTCACTAGCCTGGGGAATAGACAACAACAAAAGGCTGTGGAACTAACTATACAAACCTTATCTTATAAAAAGAAACAAAAAGCCTACTGGCGAATTAATGTGAATTTATTTACCTTTGCTGGAAGTATACAAAAGTGCTGTTTGAAAACAAACCAAAGATGTGTCAGTCAGACTTTCCTCAATGGACATTTGTACTGCAAATCCAGCATCAGGATTGACATTGGCAAGGGACAATAAATCAGTAGACCGTACAAAAAAGTTCCCATGAAAAGTATGTATTGAAAGACCTAGAAGCAGATTAAATAATTCAGAGTGAGGTTAAAACAGCATGGAAAACTCTTATCAATAACTAAAACCCACAGCCCTCAAGCTAGCTTTAAGAAAACATTAAAATTCCATCATGCAAAATCAATTCCACAAATCATTAGACATTTCATCATGATCCTGTAGAGTTCATGTTCAATTCTGAACACTCCAAACTGAATGATGCCCTTACACTACAAGTCAACTTAAAAGTGAAACAGTGCCACCAACTAAAGAAGAAAACAGAAAACAAAATACCAAAAGCTAATGTAACTTATATAAAGAAACAACTACCTTACTCTTCAAACAAAGTGAAATAACATGAGATGTAATGTTGCTAAAGACTTAAGCACATTCAAAATGATCGCTAAAATGCTCACGCCAACTTTTCCACATGACTCAGTATTTAAGACGTACCTTTTGTACATCTTATGCGCATAACTGCTTCAAATCCAATCTTTCTTGTAAGGTACCTTTTCAGGTCCTTTTGCAACTTTTCGGCCTGAGCAGGATTATGGCTACAATGGAAAGATGGATAGTAATAGATGCATCCTGCAGAATATTTGGACATGCAAGCTGTGAAGGAAGAAAAGATATGGTTAAGAGATAAAGTTGTTACCTGAAGTCAGGACACAAAAATTGCATGCAGCCTTCTGCAAGTCACATCTATGTTCATCTTTTTCTTCACATGACCCACATCTGCTAAGACAATGAGAACTGGCCCAGCCTCAGACCACTGAAGACAGCAAGGACTCACCCCAATAAACAATGACCTAAGTATACACAGAGCTCAATAAAAATGCTGCCTTTGGCAGCTGAGACTGAAGGGCTTGCAGAAAAATTTAATGGTGCAGAGGCAAAATGAAGTGTGTGCACAGAGACAAATCTTGGATTAATATCAAAAGATGAAAAATCTATTCTACCCCAATTAAACTTTATTTATTGCTTGCCATCTGGCTGTTTCCTGTTCTTGAACAGGAGACTACATCCTCATAAACTGTGAAATCCTAGAGTAAGTGGTCCAATACTATGAATACAGCATTCCTGTTCTTTACTGCTATCAACTTCAAAGTCAATGCCATTGCAGCATGAGCTGCAATTCCAAAAGTGCAAGAATATTTACATGATTTGAGAATGCCTGAAGTAGCCTGTGCTTCCAAAGAAAGACAACAGTGCAGAAAGAGGGAATGAGGTACTCCTTACCAAGAGAAGCTAGATCAGAATATTGTGAACTTAAGAGAAATAAATCCACAGCAGTCTGCTGGCCTGAACAGTCCAGTGCCAACTTCTTATAAAAGTCCGTTGCTGGACCAAGATGCTGGACCACCTTTAGTGAATAAATTATACACGGAAGAGTTTAGACAACAATTGCAACAATGCAAGACTTCATGGAACAAGACATACTATTCAGCAGCAAGGTATCATAAGGAAGCTTCATTTAAACAGTAACTTACAAGCATTCCGACCTGTAGAAATTATTTTCCTTATGCTCTGTATTATTTCAGTTTGCCTTTACAAGCAGTCATGATCCTCCTTTCAAGGATGTTTATGTACTCATACAAATAAACATTCATGCAACTATGTAACACTTACTGGATGCTGTGAACTACAAGGCCATAAAAATACCAAGAAATCAGGTTTTAGGTCATCAATTTAAACATCCACTCTAATCAAGAACTCAGGTTGATATTAACAGAATCAGAAATATTTGCAGCTTCTTTTGCTTTCCAAGAAAAACTACAAAGCAAAAGCCAAAAGACAGCACTTTGAAACAAGTAACATCACACATACATGTGTTATCTTAAATGCATAAACATAGACATAATTTAATTTATTGAACTGCTAGAAACAAAAAGCAAGTATTGATCTGCAGAACTATGTGTGTCAGAAAGACATGGACAGTCCTTAGTCTCATAAAATGCATATTAAGGGAAGTTTTTTACCTTTGTGCTTGACCTTTGATTGGGATCTTCTCTGGAATGCAAAAGCCCTGCTCCCAAAGATGGTAACTGAGTCTGAAAGACAGATATCCGACCACCCGTTGGAGACATCAGCTTAAATGCAGCCTGAAGAGCAGGGCCCAACGCACTGTGTGTTTCTCTTGTATTGGTGAACATATTTGGTAAAGCATTCAATAGATCTTTTATCAGCTGCAGAACAGATTGAAAGATGTTATACGAGATTTTTAGAAGTCTGAGATTTTCTGCTGTTTCTAAAAAGCTGTATTGCCATAACTGAAGTGGCACAATCTGTACCAAATATTTCAGCTTAGTTTTAATACACAAAGGAAAACAAAGTCATAATTTCAAAAGCTATGATGTATCAAACAAACAACATGTAATACTTCTATAATTAAAAACTAGCATTGGAACTACATATGAAGATAAGCTTGAATTCCAAGTTTAACAGGAACATCCATTTTGAAGATTTAATTCTTTAAATTTAATTACATATTTTAAGGAATCATACCTCTTTGCTTTCATGGAGATTTACAAGCAAACTATCTGGTGTAGGCAGGAAAATATCTGCAGGGAGAATGGAAAAAACATTTTATAAGAGAAAAAAATAACATTAAAATAGAACAAAATATTTCATTGCCCATTGCTACACATACCATGAAATAGTCTACTTTTCTGATATGTGTGTTAGAGAGAATACAGTCTGGACAAAGCTTATCTTATTCAAAGCAAAATTAATGTTTGAAATTCACATTAGAAACATACCCCACTCTACAGTCAGTGCAAAACTATTTTTCCAAAATATATTCACTAAACATTCAGTAACATTGACCAAATACCAGAATAGCTGAGAGATTCTAATCTTTCTTCTGGGAAAAAAATAAATAATACGTTCTCAAAAGTTCAGCTTCCCTTTTCTTTTTACTTACCATCAATATCTGAGACAATCAGCATCTGAGGCTGAGATAAACCTTCTTGCAAGTTGTAAAACTGGACAGTGCTGTCAAACGTTATGAACCCTATTCTTGTTCTTGAGTCTCCGGGCAGCCTGAAGCATTGAAAAACACACTATTAAGCCCTAAATCTCTCTCTCAAGACATACACATACTCAGAGCTCCTGCTTTAGGTTAGCAGAAACTCAGCTCGTGCACAGGAGTGAAGGAAAAACATAAGAAAGGAGATCTGAAACATGAATACAAGTAATATTCCCTCAGTATTTTCTGAAAAGCTGGGATAATGATACAGTTTACAAGACCAAGTGTTATGGATGAGCACTCACTAATATACTGACGTTTTGCTCCAAAAGAGAACTTAGTAGTTTCATTTAAACATTATACTGACACATGAAAGAAGGCAATTCTTCAAGAGAAAACAGTGCATTCTGCTCTTTTGTAATTGAAAAACTTCATTTACTAATGTAGTTACAGAGTACTCACAACTCTAAACCAAAATCCAATGTCTCTACAATGCAACATACTTGTTGCTCATGGGGACCATATTTCAACGCATGGCATTAAAAATACAAAATTAAAAACTAAATGAAGTTTCTCAAATAAAATATAAAACATCAGCAAGTGCTGAAAACCATGACAGTGACCAAAAGCAATAGAGGCAAGTTTTGTTGTTACCATCTAGGTATATATATGAACTGGATGTACTGATTTTCCTATAGACTTTGCATGGGATTTTATGGATTTTCCTAAAAGAATTTAGCATGTTTCTGAGAATCTGTTAACAAAATAACCATAAAAAACTGAACACAGAAAGACTAAACCAATAAATGGGAGAACATATTGGTTTCTTCAAGAGAAATTAAAATCAAGTTCCCCAAGAAAAACTCGTAGAAAGGAATTTTCAAGGCAAAGCCTTCTCAGGATTAGTTGTCAAAAGACATGAACACAGTAAAGGTTATTAACCCTCACTCAAAAAGCAGCAGCAACAATCCCATGCATGCTATCCCAGTGCAAAAATGTGAACAGATAGAAAGAGGCACAGGTAGATCAAGGCAACCATGATCTAAAACACCAAAGTGACAACACAATTCACCCAGGCAGTCTCACACTAGTGGTTACAACATTCCAGTATGCAGCACCTTAGCCATTTCAGCACAAGAACTGGACTATTTAATCTCCCAATTTAGTTAATTTTGTTGGTGTTGGCAGGGGAGAACATGGCAGTTTATAGATCTCTGTACAATCAACATGTTGCGAGAAGTCATAGCTAAATATTCTTTGCAGATAAGTAAATTATATGCAGACACATCTTTAATCACATGCAGGAAATATAGCTCTCACCACGTAAATTGCTCCCACAGCTGGTGTGGTTTTTGTTCTGTTTTTTAAGAGATGTAGGCTACATTGCATAATTCCAGACAACTGAACTTCTGTCTTTTAGGGACTGCATGTTTAGACACTATATGCAAGTTTTCTTCAAAATTGTAAGTTACTATTGTTCAAAACAACATGTTAACTGATTTGAAAAGGTTGTTTATACTCTTACTTGTCTAGGTTTTCCAGCAATGACTGGCAGACTATTGCCAAATATCCAGCCTCCACTGCATTATGAGACACATCTAAAACAAATAAATATACTGCAGGCTGAGGAGGACGAAGCTACAAAGTAAAAAAAAAAAAAAGGTTTAAAATCATGTTCAAAGAAATGTTAAAATTGATTAATCATTAGAAAGGGAAGTGGGAAAAGGGAATACTTAGAAAAATGCAAGGTATACAGTATGCAAGAAAAGTACTTTACTAAGAATCATCCAGGTAGACTTAACCACAATTCCCAGTGGTTAATAACTGTTATTTGTAATAAACATACAATGTAATACTCCAGGAAAAAAATTTGGTATTTTAGTCCCTTCTTCCAACAGTCAACTCAGACATGACATCTATGAAAGATACAGAACTCATTCTTCTAAACTCCACTGTTCAGGATGTAGACAGTGTGATGCATTAAACAGGGTTAAAACGTTCTGCCTACATCCTTTTCCCAACTCTGTTACAAGCTCTGTTTATTCACTGCCAAATGTCTCTGCCACAATGTTTCAATTCAAAGAAAAGAACAATTTATTTTTGCTGTCGTTAATAATGCCATTATGAACAGGGCCTTTTCCCAGCCCTTGTTTATCTTTCTTGGAGACAAGACTATCACAGCAACTGTAAGCTGATTCCTACTAAGAATCATTTCTGTCACAAATACTAACTGAAAATTTGAAGCTAAATTAATTTGCTTGTTATTCCATTAATGGGCTTTCACAATCTCCTCAAAATGACAGGGAAAGCCAGCAATTACATACATCAGATTCAAACCTGACTGTGCCACATTAAACTACACTGGACAACAACACACACTGAATTGCCTTTAACTGACAAGCCTCTGAATGTCTGCATTAGCCAAAACACAAAATAAGAATTTTATTTATTCTTTAGTGTTAAGAGGACCTTCACAGGAAAATTAATACACACCACTGGAGCAATATGCAACATTAATTTCAATTGCTTTTATATTAATATGCAACTGCTGTTGAAAGTTACCATGAAAACTTTTTTTACCATATAGTCTGAGGAAGCAATGAATTCCACTGTAGAATTTTGCACTTCTGGCCGTTTATGAGGCTCTCCATAAGACCGGGTCAGAGGATTATACATAAATTCTTCAGGAACTATGAAAAAAAAATTTCCCCCACAAATACAGATTTATAGTTTTGTCAGCAAATAAAAACTATTATTGCAGCTACAATCAAAGTAATCTGGACACATTTCAATTATCACAAAAAAATTCACATTAAGGATACATAAAATCAAGGAACATTTCAAAAACCTCAAGCAACATCAACTATAAAACAACAATGCAAATATAGCATTTCACAACAAGCAGCAATCTGTATTGTTTCTCACAACCTCTGGTCTGGATTGCAGACAGTAGTAGCTGTTTCCATTTGCATATTGCAATAGCAGTCAATGGAATAAGACAAATTTATTATACAAGTAATTGGCATGATTTTCTTCATCTCCCAGAAGATTGTAAAATAACCTTTTGCTTCAAAAAATGCATATCTCACTTAAGATGTTTTTTGAAATCTCTGGGTATCTACATTTTAATCTGAAGTACCCCACAGACTAGTATTATGCAAATGCTTGAAAGGAATACTATAAATGCAAGCATCTCCTGCTACAGGAACTTACCATCATTAACTCTATAGCACAGATTGCATTTCCACCTCCTTTGATCAATGAAAGAAACAAAAGGGTTGATATATGTCCTGCAGGATCTGCATCTTACTATTGTGCTTGATGTTATTACTGGTAATTGCTAAAAAGAAACAATGGAAAGCTGTCACCAAGGTATATAATACCTTTTATGGGAAAACATCACTGTGCAGTACAGTTCATAAAAGCTTCATAAGATTAAATAACCAATCATTTTTCCTTTTAGCTTTTTAGTTTATTTTCATACAGAGTAATTATGATGTCTTATTAAAAACAACCTCCCTTTAAAATCAGAAGCAATAACATTTAATTATTGTCTTAATCTACTCTCACAATCAAAGATGTAGTAA
>JAOXXN010000471.1:25590171-25611627 GCA_026770055.1 Myrmophylax atrothorax | reverse complement strand
GACCACATGTTGCCACTAGAGCAGTAAGGATGCTGAGTCTCTTTGGGGCAATGAAGAATACTAATTTTGTAATTACAAATAAGATCTTTGGGGAATAGCACTTTCCATTGTACCAAGCTGCACTTGGGATAGTTGACAATACTACTTATTGCTAATTAGAAGTGAAAGGACACACCATGGTTGCAGAATTGCCACAGTAAAATACAGTCATACTTTATTCAATGTATTCAGGCATGATCATAATACTTTTCTGGAAAAAATCCCATCCAATAATACAAAAATATTGTATGGAATGTACTGCATAACATTAAGGTGTTTAATAAAAGATTTTTTTTAATGGATAAAACAAGGTGAAGATAAAACAGATTTCTCAAAACATTAAAAAAACCTACACTCCCACTGCATATAAGGTATTCTGATGACAGGACAGTGTCAACATTTGTGTAAGGATTCAGAGGAAAACTTATTTTCAAGTGAAAGAGGTTTCATTAACTCATCATTAAGATTTAAAGTCAGGAGTCAGTTTAGACCTCTTTGACATTTTAAATAATTATTAGTCACTGAAAAACATAAGATGCTGTTCTAGACACAGTACACTTACTCTGGACTGCAGTTTAGTTTCCTAAGTTCAGAATTCAAGTTAGGCACAGGTGCTGGAACTGAGGACACTGGCAAAATATTTCTATCATGTGTAAGGTTTACTGGTCTCAAGCTTTCTGGCTGCTGAGAATGCTGAAGACTTAACCCTCCTAAGGAAGAGGACAGCTGGTTCACACCTGGATATTGCTGAAAGAGGTAAGAGCATGACAAACAGATAAACACACAATCATGCTTAAATAACAACCTTAAACCTTATAGTCCCATTTCTTCCAGACACGTGTCAAAAAAAGATACAGCAGCAGTTAGTAACAAACCCAAACAAAAGAGAAGAGAGCTGTATGGTAGAAATTTAAAAATGCTAAGACAAATGTGACATACCCTCCAAATATGTATCATTAGAAAAAATTTGAATTTGTGACATAAATCAAGACAAGAACTCACACATAATCCTTCAAACTCTCCAGGCATAAGAAAATAAGTTGCTAGAAGGACTGACACAAGTTCCCTCCCTCCACTATGCAAGGTAACTTCTGTTGCAATGTAACTTTTCCAAGGTACAGCCACTGCTTTTATATATTTATTTTACATTAAAACGCCATAGAAGAGGAGAAAAGGTTACACTGGAAGGCAGCTTTGCGGTTTGGCAGTGTAATGCCTTGCTCAAGCAAGGCTAACTTAAAAGTTAGTTTAGGTCGCTCATATACACTTGTCCAGCTGAGTCTTGGTATTATCTAAGGATTGATGATGTCACAGCACAACCTGTCCTAGTGCTTCGTCACTCCCATCCTGAAGAATTTTCTCCTTATACGTCCAACGAGAATTCACTTGCTGCAACTGCTCTTCTTCTACTGTGTGGTCCTGAAAAGAGCCTACTTCCATCTTGTGTTATAGTGAAGATGAAGCCAATCTTTCCAATACGGAAAAAAAAAAGGAAATTCTTCCAGGTCTCATTTTGCATTACCTCTGTAACAGTGAAAGTGTCCTTGGATATTATGGTGCTATGCTCAGATCAGTAAGGAATTTTGACACCTACAGCAGCAGCTTCACTGTATTTGCCAACTGGCCCTTATTTCAGAGAGTGGGATTTGCAAATCAAAACGTTTCTTTTTGTTGACCCCTTCACACACCCATTTCTCTGCATTGCTTCAGCATCTGTATTTTGCCTCTTCTTCAGACTGCACTGCACTCAGGTGACTCACATGGACAGCAAGAAGTCAGGTCATTGTACAAAATTTCTTGGATGTTTGGTGCTCTCTTTATCAGGAAAACACAACAGATGCAGTCAGCCTGCTCCACCACACACCCAGCACAAGCTCTATAAAGCTCTTTTATCCGCACCCTATGCTGTGCCTTGTTCATAAGGTCATTTAATGCTTGAGATCATAGCCTATAGCAGTGTTCAAATGTATACTGATCAAGTACTTCCCTATTCCTCTTCATGGTTTTCTATCAATAAAGTCAAGCTCTTTGAAACATCAAACCTTAAAACTGTGGATGTTGCTAGTAACTGGTGAAGCAAACTTGTTAAGCCTAACTACTTGGAAGCACACGTAAGATTATCACTCAAAAGCCTTCCAGTAAGTTTAGATACAGATCTATGACATCAATATTACACTTAACATTTGTTGCTCAGAAATTGTAAAAATAAAATACAAAATATGAAAATAAAGGGGAAACATATCATGCAGAGGAGGAAGTTACTTAATGAAGTAACTTTTAAATTAAAAATACAAACCTGTGGATAGTGCTGAAAACCAGGATGGTTTCCTGGATTACTGGGCTGCACAGGAGTAGGTGGCGTTGCATTTTGGTAGCCAGGCTGCAGTGCTGGATATCCATAACCAAAGGGCTTTGAAGCTTTTGATGTTTGTGGGACAGATGGAGCAGGAGCTGGGCTGCTGGTCACAGAACGTGTATCTGAATGTACAAAAGAAATTCCTCAGCTATTGAATATACTTATTATTTTCTTCTTAATTTAAATGTAAACAACTAAATGCTTTGCAAACACTTCCATTTTCTCATTATCCATCAAGCCATTTTTCTGCACGGAAAAAAAAAATTAGCAAGGAAGATTACTGCAATTACACTGACAAAGATGATATATATGGGAAAATGACCATAGACACGTGTTAGTGCTAACAAAATGTTACTTCACAAAAAGAAAAGAGGCAACTTGAAAAAAAAATGGATTTCAATTGAATAAAAAAAGCAAAACCTCTTAGAACCACCATTTATTCCAACATATACATTTGATATAAACCAGAAGAGACCATTCATGCTTAAGGCTCTGCTGTATCACTTCTGAATACTTGTCAAAACATAAGGCTAGAATCATGATATGATTCTACAATTACTACATTAAAAGCTGTGTCCACATTTGGAGAATACTTTGGTCAGCTTAGCCTTATGTTTTGACAGTATTATAAGTGGTAGAGGAGAAACTAAGCATGAATGGTCTCTTTTGCAGTTTATAACTCTGAATCAAGTTTCTCCTGTCTATTCCTACATCACAGTTTAGTTCCACTATTTTTAAGTCAAACTGAAAGTAAGACACAGACCTAAATTCACAGAGAACTTAACAGTTGTAAACAGATGAAACTACTCTTTAGAAATGCCTACAAATATGAGCTAAGTTTCAGAAGAATTTAAGCTTGGTAAAATCCACTAGGAAAAGTGGCAAGCAAAGAAACAAGGTACTCAAGAAACCAACTGTCAAGAAACTAACACTACAAAGTACCAAACAAACAATTAAAAAGTATCAACAGATTGAAGAAACTGACCACTGATCCTGTTAATCTTAAAGGAAAATAGAAGGAACGAGTTATTTTTAGAATATGCCTTCAGCAGAAGCAAAATGGTTAGTTATTAGGTGAGGAGTTAGAATTTGTAATCCTGCAGCCATGTCTCTACTATCCATACTGCATAAGCTGGACCCCAAGTGGACAGCAATATCAGCTTTGAATTGACAGAGATCCTTCCTTACACAGGGACACATCAAACTAAAGCAAACTACTGTGACACTCCCGGGGCCAGAGCAAGGCAAAAGAGCCAGAGGGGCAGGCCCTCCAAATGAATTCAATTATCATTTAAAATACTGGTTAACATACTTTGAATAGCATCTTTTCCACTTTATCCCACTATGGCAGCTCTACATATTTCAAGACCAAGATAGTCAGCTAGTAGGTTCATTTAGAACCAACCTGGCAGGCCTGATGTTTTTAGAGCTAAGAATAAGCAAAATAGCAGCCATTTTCTTTAAATGAAGAAAAAGAGAAGAAGATAACCTGATCCAAGCATCTCTACAAGCTGATATTGGTGGTCTCTCAAGATTTCTGTTGTGTCAGCCACTATTAGAAGCTACTAATGTCGGCACCATCAGGCATACAGTATAATTTAGAAAAAAATGCTGCTTTCACACAACCTATTTTCAGCACTACCCTCAATAATGCAACGGAATAATATTACTTATGATTCAGGGAATTTTTATTAAATGGTTATGTCAACTTCAGTGTTAAAACTGTGATTAAAAAAGGCATGTATGTTTTCTCTGATGATTTCCCCCATTCCTTTCATAGGCACTTCCTTTTGTCTGCTTGTTAATTAACAATAAACAACATCAGAAATAATAAAAAAGCCACAAGTAAATATTTAAATAAACAATTGATAACAAACTGCTTACCTGCATAGCCACCTCCTTCCAGGGCATCGTAATTGTTCAGAACAGGAGAGGCACTGCTTGTAGTAGAGGAACTATCAAGTGCTGAGGGGAGAAAATAGTTTAACTTTAAGGATTTCAGAAATGGCACACTTTTGATAAATAAGAGACTGAGAATTTTTTTCTAAAAACTCTGATAGGACACTGTCCAGAAAGGTGCTGGAAAAATACCCCATCATTTCAGCTCCATGACTGGAAATACCACTGCAAAAAGGAGAGCGAGGAAGGTATAACCAACATGATATTTAAAAACAAAGAAGCACATACCCAACGAGCAGCAACAGAGATCAATGGGAAAAGGACAAAAACAGTGAAAAAAGTTGTTTCTTGAAATATTTTTTTTCCTATTAAACCAAAAGCTCTTTCTAGAGTATATGAACTGAAGCCATGCACATTTTTTAAATAGTCCATTCATGACTTTTTTCTCAACTGGAAACAATTGAAGATTCCCATAATCTTCACTGATTATGCACCATCCCCACCTTCAAGCCAAACTTGAAGTATTTCATTCTTCCCTCCTTTTGCACTGTTTTAATTCACAGCTTGTTTTCCTTTCAATCTAAGGCTTCTATTTTTCATTATCATTGACAGAGGTCTCAGCTTCAGTCAGAATAAACAATTACTGTTGGTTCTGCCAGAATTAACGATGTACAAATAACTATCAAAATTTAACCAGACTATTTTAAAAAGCACAATGAGCACATATAGTTGTTAGTACTAAAGAGATTGTTACAGCTTCATTTTTAGTTCAACCTATGCAAAGATCTTGAATCTTTTATTGTAAAACACTGCAAACAAAAAATGTTTTAAAACATCTCTTCCAATGCCATTTCAGGTACATTTCCAAGGGAAAAGGGCCAAGATTAACTGCTCCTTAAAGCACACCAAGTCACGAAGTATGACGGAAAAGAGTCTATTTAAGAATTAAAAAAATATAAAAGAGAATTACACATATCATTGTTGTGCCAGAACAGACTCCAAAGATTCACTGATACTGTTCTGCTCAGAACAATCAACCATGACCACCACAACATCTCATTGCAAAGCTGAAAGTATTTCAAGGGAGAACTTCAACAGTGGAACATTTCAGATTTGACTGCACTTCAACTCAGATTTCCAAGTAAAGAGACTCCTGAAAACATAACATCACTGACACTTAGGACACACCAATACCTTGGCACCATCATGACTATATAGATTGTTTTTGAGCATTTTGCCTTTAAAGCATTCAGCTAAAACCCAGAAATACTATTTAAAGAAACCTGTAACATTAACATTAAAATAAAATTTAACACCATGACATTCATCCAATTGTAGTTTTCAGATTTTCATTGTGTATTTCCTTTTTTTAAAAATCCTGGAGGTTATAAAAGAACGTAACTGCAAGGTTTTATCTTTCTGTTCCGGAAATTGAAGGAAACAGGATTCCTTATTTTGTTCACTGAACAGGAATAGGGCTTTTAAAGCTTTGCTAAGTCCTGCTACAGAAAAGCCAAAATATACCTTTGTTAGGTTAACAAAAAAATTGAGAAGCGACACAATCCCAAGCCAACAGGATTCCAACACCAATTTTTCATAAAACCACTGGGACAGTCTGAGCCAGAAACCTGCCTACTGGATCTGTTTAGGATTTACATTAACTCCTGGTGACAGGATGCTTATTAATCAGGCAGCCTCTGTACTGAACCTGGGTGTCTCTCCACCCTTTTCCATACAATCAACTTAAATATAAATGATACCTGCAAGGGTACAGGCTTTAGTGACAAACAGAACTTGAGAGAAAAAAGTGGTAGGGACTATGAAACTTTGTTTAAGGAACAAAGTAAGGGGGGAAAGGTTACAACTCATAAAAAACCCCAAAACTATTGACCTATTTTTTGACAGAAACTTTGGCATGGGAACCCAACGGGATCATTGTTTTGCTCCATTCTTCCATAGAATTAGTATGAGTACACTAAGATATTTTCAGAATGTTCTAGTTGAAACTCTGAATTATATGGCACTTATGTTTTTCTGATTAGTTACAACATGAATTATTAACTTAAAAAGAAAAGCTACAAAAGTTTGCTATTCCAAATCAGTACTAAAAGCCAGCACACACAAACAGGAGCAGTATCAGCACAAGGAATGTGCTGTTACCTCAATCTATCAACAACGGCAGCCACCTAATGCTTATCTCAAAAAAGCTTTTTACACTGTTACCCCTGATAGAGACAGTAAAGACTTCTTTAAGTTTAAAGAAAAAACATTACCATAATTCAAGAAACTAAGGTGGCAAGAAACATTAAACTCACAAAACCAGGCCACTATGACGAAACACAGGTAGACTCCTTGCAACCAAGTACGTAACATTTCAATCTATGTGGACAAATGGCTTCTTAAAAAGTTTATTGATTTTTTTTTTGTTAAGTTTTCCCACGAAGTAAGCAGATTAAAACTGAACCTATATATGCCTGACCATAGAGATATACCTTGGGAAAAAAACCCAACACATTAATTTACTGACATAAAAAGCACACTTAATACCTTTCAGTATTTAGTTTAGTACCTTAATTACCAGAGTTCCCTATGCATAAAATGAGAAACAAAGTAAACACTATTTAATGTAATGATACAAATGGCTTCTAGTTGCTTAACATAAGCAATTATCAGTCTAAGTTCTACAGCTAGTTGTCTTAAGAGTTTAAAACCCACTGCAA
This sequence comes from Myrmophylax atrothorax, assembly GCA_026770055.1. Classification (NCBI taxonomy): domain Eukaryota; kingdom Metazoa; phylum Chordata; class Aves; order Passeriformes; family Thamnophilidae; genus Myrmophylax; species Myrmophylax atrothorax. The sequence continues at coordinate 25,604,613 of JAOXXN010000471.1, read as the reverse complement.
ATCAACATTTTAAAAATATGTGAGTCTTGCAAGTTGCGAATATTATTTTGTGAGATTAATAAAACATTTGACAAAAAAAAGAGACCCATTTGTTGGCCACTACTGAACTCCTTTTTGTTTACTACACTAGTAACAGCTGGGAAATTTCTAATTAACTTGATACATGATGAGTCCAAGTGATGTTTTGTCTTAAAGGAAGAAAAAGTTTCAGGGGATGGACATGTGGAGAAAACCTTGAGTAAGAAGAGAACAAGATACTGGTGTAAAGCTAAAGCCAACCTGCTTCCTCATCCTCCTCATCCTCTTCCTCATCATCTGAACTTGATGACAAGGGAGCTGGTGCAGAGCTAGCTTGATTATTAACATATCCACCATACTGCATGCCTGTGAAGTGGAAAGCACAAACATCAGAGTCAGACGGACAGGAAAGACAAGAAACCAAAGTCACAAATCATTGCATTAAAAGTGAGAGAAATTAGCTGTTCTAGAGAAAATCCCAACATGCAAAAAGTTAAAACTACAACACTAGAAGCAATTTTTAGTGGGCTAGTTCAGCAAAATAATAGGAGTAGATGTTAGCAGAAAAATTTGTATGTGTGTATGTGCATGTGTGTAAGGAAGTTAAACACACACAGACTTCACTTCCTATATAACTATTTGGTATCAGTTTGTTCACTGGAATACTGTCATAAATTAATATATAGAAAAGAATGAGTTATTTCCAGATGAATTCAAATTACGTTATGAAAATATGTAGTACTAACTTTTGCTTGGCACACCTTTTCCTTTTACGACAAAGATAGTTCGTGTTGCAATTCTGAACATTGTCAGAAATGAACGAAATCGCTGCTGGTGCCACATGCAAGAGCACAACACACATACAGAGAGCACAACACAACCAGGGAAATTTGAGCTAGGTAAAACTGAAAATTTCACTTGTCTTATTTTTAAATTAGTGCCTGAAGTCAGGCTCATAAACCCACATTTGAACACCTAGATACACTACTCACTACTAATATCTGGAGGCAATGCAAGAACCGTTACTGCTCTCACTTCCAAAGCACAACCTGTTAGATTTTTTGGTTTTTTATTTGTTTGCTTTTACAATATCTACTCTGAACACATGTGAACAATACACAAAAGCAACACATAAATATACCATTTTAAAACAGAGTAAAGCATGCAGCAATGGCTTATAATTTCCTGCATTACTTGTTATTGATGCAATTTCAGCATCTCCAAGAAATATTAAGTTTCTCTTGCCACAAGGCAGGGTTAGCAAGGATTTTAAATATGCTTGTAGTCAGGCAGTGACATCCTAAATAAATGCAAGTGATCACTGTTTGTCTCTTAGCAATCTAATGGATTGCTATGGCAAGAAAATATCCTAACTCTTCAAAACTTTTCAGATTCTCAGACAATTCCAATCAAGTTTTTCCATTTCAAGTAGTCACAACAGTAAAGGCAAAATCATCCCAGGTGCAACTGAGAAGATCCAGTGCTTCAGTTTTTCCACACTCCGAAAACACAGGGCTAATTTGAGTGATTTCTAGTCCCACCTATTACGAAGTTCATTGGATGCACTTGTTAAAGAGAATACAAGAAAATAATTTTCTGTGCAAAAACAGACTAGAGCTAAAAGAGACTGTGTCTTTTCTCAGGTCTGGGAGAAGCACCGAGGAATAGGACAGAACAACCACATTATTGTGAAGCAGAAAAAAAACATCTTAAAGTAATCAACATGCAAGTAAAATGGAAAAAAGTCAGGATGACAAAAGAAAATGCACTGTAACAGAGAGAGCCAAAGTGAGAGAAGATGCACACAGTGTGAGGGTGCCAAGACAGATCTCTAGTAAAGTATCCCTTACATAGATAGGAAGAAGAAAGAAAGAATATCTACCTGGAAAGAGCATGACAATGCAAAAATTCCAAGCATGCAGAGATAAGAGACAAGGACTGAACTAGTCATTCTATCCTTGTTACTTTGAAGTCTTCTGAGCATTTTTTGAAAAGAACAAAACAATTTTCTATTGCTAAAGCTCCCCCTTTTCGAGTTACTGAACACATATGTAAAGGATGCATGTGTTCACAAAGAATACAGAAAAAAACTGATTAAAAATAGATGCTAGGGACAGAGAAGTTTAGGAATCATGAACTATGCCACTGTGAATCCTCTGGAAACAGGGCTGGTTTGACTCTTACAGCCTTATGAGTTTGCATAGATTTATTTTTATTGCCGACAGTACTACAAATTTCTGCCTTTAGGATAGTCCATGTTGTGCCAGTACCACTGCCCAGACAAAAAAATGCCTGAATTGAAAAAGTCATTGTCAGGTGGAGAAGTCTCCCATTCTAGTTCATTGCCCGGCAATGCTACCAACAAGTCAACACAGGGGACAAAACAAACTGAAAGGCAGAAATGGGCGGCTGCAAAGCAGTTCTATGTGCCATCACGTGTCTAATCATGTTCTCTGTTATTACAACCCAGTTCTGCTTAGTAGCTTTAACAGATTTGCCAATAATGTTAAATTTCCCACTTTTAAAACTGCAAAAGCTAATTTTGAAATCACTATTTTGAGTCATGTTAATCCATAAATCTGGCTTAAAATGCAACCACATAATTTAAATCATCACAAATTTCTTGGACTGGAAATTTCTAAACCCTGTGACCAAAGTACCTGTAATACAATAATATTGCACTCCAAGGCTTTATCACACTGTAATTTACAGACACACAGAAATATTGGTGAGGACATAGAAGATAAACTGGGGTAGTAACTTACTTGCCTAGGAAATAAGCCAACTATTTAGGCATTTAAAGTTCAATCACCCATATCATGGAAGACTTGAAAACATAAAGTGCACATTTTATGTGATCTAAGTTTCCTAATGGAGGCATCATCAAAACCAAAAAAAGGAAATAATTACATGCAAATACAAACTATATTTCGAAGTTCTTTAACAAGATCTCTACCCATAACCCTCATATTTTCAACAAATTCACTACAGCATTATGATCTTAATATTAGAAATACTAGTTCTTACAAAATGAGCCCTCCTCTTCTCCGTTCTTAAACTCTTTGCTTTAGATTAGTTTAGTTTACTCATCAGCTCCACTCACCAACATAAAACTTAAGGAAGTCTACAAATAACATCCAGATAGGACACAAAATGTCAAAGTTTATGCCTATGATGCCATTTTCAAGTAAATTTGTTTATCTATATTAAATTTGTATGGATAGTTATGTAAGCATAAATAAGCTTTAATACATTTTAAGGTTTTAGTCCTGTTGGAGCATAGCCAAGTAAATAACTTGACTTTTTAAATTTTGTAGAGGAATGCCCTGACAGGAGCCTAAAGCACTGAAATCCACTTTAAAAATTACTTCCAAGTGCTTTTTCAGAATGTTTTCACACAGACAGGCAACAGTATTCTATAATAAAAAAAAAAAAATCAGTCTATCTAATCTCTTCAGAAACAGACTTGGAATTCTAACCCAGACAAATATTCATTATATGTGTTCTGTTTTTTCAGTAGGTTCATTTCCACAAATTAAGTTACCGCGTTTAACTGTTGATAAAAAAGTATTGCAAGGTTTGCAATCTCTGCAAGATGAAGCAACATTTTTTTTCAAGCAAGCACACCTACAATACAAATTCTACCTAGCACCAAAATCAACTATACAACTGTACAAGGACAACAGTTCCAAAACCTGATTTATTTTTCTTAAAATGGTACACTGTACTTAGGACTTTCTAACAATGAACAATTATTTTTTTGCCTGTAAGATACACAGAGTTCATTCATGGACAGCTTATAGTCTCCATTCCACCAGAAAAAGGAGGAAATAGAGGAAGAGGGGTAATTCAGATATTTATGTCAGAGGATTTTGAAATTTAAGAATAAAAAAATAGGCTGTGACAATCACACACCATGTTTTTGAAAATTATTTTGAACATTAGACGTATTACATGGTTCTGGACAATTTTAATGCCTACTTCCATCTCTCACACAGAGTTCTTTCTCTCTAAGAATTTAAAATTCCAAAATTTTAAACCAAGAGAAGACATAGCCAAAAAATATTAATTGTCCATTAAATTAGATTTGGAATACTAAATACAGAAACATAAAACAATCAGGAGGCAACTCAAAACATCCATGTAAAATTAAAATGACTGAAGGCTCAAGACCCAACTGATTCTTTGTCAAGAGGCTACCAACATCAGAATAGGAAGGAGCTTACACAAAATCTTTCATTTTCCCTCAAGAACTCTTGCAGCAGCTTTCCAAGGGTAATTACAACTAGGGAATAAACCCATTTTATCAGTCTGAACTTAATACTCAAACTCACTGTTTCCCAGTGCAAGTTGCTAGGTTACACTTCCTTTTTCAATACAGACTAAATGCAAAAGCTACTTTTAAGATCTTCTAAGAAGATAAAGTAACAAGCAGCTTTTTAGAAAAATAAGATATCTAAAAGAAGGGGGGTTTGAGCAAGAGACATGTAAGAATCTCAATATGACAAAGAAGACAAAGACAAACAAAATCAGACATAAGTGCTAAGAGAAGCTAGAACCAGCGTGACAGAAGAACAGTAAGGGAGCCTGAGGAGAAGCAAGAGATGTGCTCCAGTCAGACAAACACAGAAAGCAGCAATAAACCTTTCAGCATTCCTGTGTGCATGTGGAACAGAGCAGAAGTCTGTACTGTAATTCCCCATTCCCTTTTAGTACCTTCCTGAAGGGCCAGCTGTGGTGATTGTGTGACAGATGGTGAAGGTGGTGGCTGTGAGGAAAGGCTTGAAGCAGGTGACCTTACTGAGGAGATCACAGCAGAGGAAGCAGATGTCCCAACCCCAGGCTTGGTAAATGGAACATTCTGGCTCACTGAGTGCACAGGCTGTGAAGCATCAATGCCACCTGAAAACAACAGCAGAAAGCAGGAACCCTTTGTATGTACTCACACAATCACACAACACAAGCAATCACATTTGATTTCACAGTAAATACAAAAAACAACACAGTACTTCAAAGAGAGATGCCTTCAAAGACATAACTATGGTTACTTTTAAAAATTAAACACCTGTAACACGAACACTCTGTTGTAAGGAACAAATTGCTCTGACAACTACCAGGAAAAAGGAAAGCATGATACAGTAAGATACAGACTAAGCAGAAGCTAATTTTTGATACAAACAACTCTACGCTTTTAAAAGTTACTGTTCCCAATTAAGCAAAATGTGGTCCACCTAAAATAGCTCCCCCTCACCATTCCTCCCACAGGCAGGAAAGCTGGAAGTCTGTTGTGTAGCAGACCAGCATTCTGCCTCCCTCACAGTGCTGGCACTTTGCAATTTTGGTACTCAATTACAAGACCCATATTCCAAGCAACCTGCTTCAGTCAACCCTGAGTATTCTGCAAAACTTTTGATGTGTTTTAGACATCTGGACTAGATATAATCTGCTTTAAAAAAGTCAGATTAATGCTTTGAGAGATTTGACATAGTTGAAACTCCTGTCAGGTAAGGACAACATAACTTCGTTAAGCTCTTAACTAAGGGTCACTCTTTGCGTGGAAACTGAAAAAAAATCATATTATGATTCTTTCTGAAAAAACCCTGACAGATCAAGCTGTCAAAAATAAGAACAGAAATGAAATTGTTTGACCAATAATACTCAGTAAACAGACACAGAAATTAAGCAAGGACAAAATTCACCATTTGTAGTCATTTAAGTTACAGAATTCACTAAATGCACAGGCAATTTTAACTGTGCTTCCTCTGTATACAGAGCTGTGCAGTTCATTCAGTCCCTGACTTTTCCTTAAGAAATGAGGGTGACATCTGAAAGAACTTTGCAGGCAGGCTGAGGTTTCCTTTAGAAGATGAAGAAGAGGCAGCTTAAAATGATCCTTCTGTTTTTCTTATTTACAGTCAGAATTAACAGCATACATTTTCACTATCTTAATGGTATATATTTTGCAATTTTCCAATACAATTTTGAGCATACATACAGCTTTTACCCAAGTATTATCAAAAATATGTATTTTGCCAATGTACATACCTTTTTGTAACAAAATATATTTTTTCATTGAAATGTACTTGATATAACCTCTGTTTCTACACCTTGTCTTGCAGTTTTCCCTACAGAAGCATCCACACCTCTCAGCAGAAATGTTCCTGTTAGAGTAGCTACACAGCTTTCTCAAGCAAGATGCGCAATTGTAACAGGAAAAGTTCTTTGCTACATTAACACGCTTACCCAGGTTTTGCAGCAGAGTTTTCTGTGGGGTTATGGTATTTTCCACACTTCAAGCAATATGGCAATGCTTGCAGCACTGCTGTAAACAATGCTAAATGCTACAATGTCAGTGTCACATGTTCAAAGCCAAACAGTAACTTACTGCCAAGCACTAGTGTCTGTTCTCAAAGGATATCCAATAATCTTCAAAAGTAATGGATCCTTCAAATGTATTGAAAAAAAAGGGGTTAACTCCAATCAAAAAAATGTAATTTTTTTTGGTACAAAAATCCAATCTGCAAAATTACATGTTAAACTTTATTTGATGACAATGTAACACTCTTGAAAGGTGTAAGTAACTAAGATCAAAGTAAACTTTTAGAAAAGTTAATATTTAATAATACATTGTTGTTAACTACCACCACATATTAAATTCAATGGTCCAAGAAATAATGCTACTGAATTCTTTTTTTCCTCTGGCCAATAAGAACATCATCCTCTGTCATATAAGAACTGATCAATCCAGGATGCCTCATTTTAGCTCAAGACAAAGCTGGACTGAAGACTAGTTCAGAGTACGTGTTTCCCATCAGCTTATTCAGGACAAACACAATCAGGCCACAAAATACTCTACTCAACTGATGTCTGCAAAGTCAAGAGTTTTGTCAGGCTGTGATAAATACAAACCAATTCTCAGTGACACAGTATTTTCCATTTTTCACATTCAACTCCTCTCTCTCACTTTCAATGTTTTCAGTTAAGTTTTCCTTTCATGCCTCTCAACCATGAACATCTCTTGCACTAATAATGATCAAGCATAAAGATCTACAGCTAAAAGGTATGTTACTGAGAGAATCTGTAGAACTGGGCAAATCAGCAGCACAATTTATCATTTTTCCCCATACACCATGACAAAGTTGTTATTTAATTTCTCACAGGAGACCTACAGGTCACAGTTAAAACGTGTATCACCACAGGATCTTCTCAAATTTTCAGAAGAGATGCAAGAATCATCATTTTTGAGCTGCTCCAGACACGATCTTGATTTCCTGCCCTCACAACCCCCCAGCCCACACATCCCCCACACCCAAAATAACACACAATTTCTACAGAGAGATGGACCACCTCTCTGCAGCTCGTTTTTCAACAGTATCCCATCTCCCTGACTTTCTGTACTGGCTGCAGTCCTTCCCTTCTTCCAGCCACACCTGTATTAGCAGATTTACAGGATTATAGCCTACATTCCTATGGAACTGGGGCAGCAAGGACTTTACATCCTAATCTGACAGAAGGTGATGTATGCACATGAGATAATGAAATTAAGAGTGCCTCCTGCTCAAGCAGACTGTCCATGCCAGGATGCAAAGAAACCTATACCATATACCCACAGAAGGAGTTCTCCAGCTCCCTCTCCTCAGGGAGGAGTCCAGTAAAATTTAGGCATTCTGGTTGACACACGTGCTCGCTTGGAGATCACTGAGAATAATCAGAGTGCACCGACTTCAGCTGAAATAAGCTGGAAAAACATTTAAGAAAGCTGCTGACCTAGAAAGACAAAAACCTAAATAATACAAAGTATGTCATTTACACAGCACTAACAACACTCCTGGACAGATTGTTACCACCACTGTCCTGCTGAAATACAGAACTGAAAGTCAGAAGCTGATGATTCTGCAGGATGAAACTAGTTTAAATCTCCAACAAGGAGAAAAATCTTAAATTAGAGACATTTATATTCTACTTTATTTATACTTCCTAAAGCAAAGAAAATTATCCTCACTGGCTATTATTCATCAAGAACAGTCAACTTCCAGAAAAAAAAAAAACATCTTTAAACAAATTTATTTTCTTCTAGTGAAATCTCAGGAAGCTCTACTGAAAATACTTCAGCTATTTCAGACAGGGCCTGCACAAGTTTTAGAAAAAGACTATTGCAGTTCTGTGTCCTCAGTAGGTGAGATACACAGCAGTTCAGGGGGGTGATATTAATAGATTCAGCATTTTGGGGGCTTTGCAAGGCCATACATAAATTTGGATTTTTAAAGCCACCAATTAAAGTCCAAAGCTCACAACTTTTTTCATTCAAGTAGAAAATAATTCAGAAATCAAATAACTTCTGAAAAACTCATGCCAGCCTAAGCTTCTTAAGTAATTCCTGCTTGAACACATAGATTTTATTAAAAACACATCATTCTACATAAAGAAGGCTTCATTTTCATCACAGAGAGCTTTCAGTGCTCAGTAACTGCACAAAATTGCTATTGAAAAATACTTTAAGACAACAATATTCTTTCTATAATTTGCTTATTTATACTTCAAGGATTATAAGGGGTCTCCTTCCACAGTACAGGAGCAATGATGGCAACTGACTTACAGTAGGATACTGTATCAAAATTTCTTTACACCAACAGTCACAGAAAGCACATTTAAGGAATTTCAGTATCTCTTTGTATTTTTAAAGTCATTTTGCTAAAAGCTATGCACAGAACAGACAGCAACTGTTTTCCACTGTTGTTTCCTTCCTGGAGAACAGCAAGGAGGATGAAATATTCAGAAAAATTCCTTCTGTCCAATCATTCATAATTTCTTTGCATTCCTGGTGTATTGTACTCGGACACTGCAAGCACGTACAAGAACTGGCAAATAATTTTCAAGATTAACTCCTTTTTTTAAAGGCTGCAAACAATTAGAATACTATATATAAAATTACTCCACCTGAGAACAGTAAGACTGCACAGGGAAACCCTTAAGTTAGATATCTTTGGAGGCAGTTTGTTTAGCCACAGACATCAAAAATGGTTTAAAGCGTTTAAAACGTAGTAATAAAACAGCCAAGCTCTTCCTCCAGCCTAGCTATCAGTTGCTATCTTTAAGTGCTCTTTCTCAGTCAGTAAATACAGAATCATTTGTGTGCTGGGGTTGAACCAGGACAGAGAGGGAAGAGAAAAAAATAATTTTCCAGATGAATCAGTTCCACAATCCAGGCCACTGTGCAAGTTGCTATGTCCACATGGGCATGCTTGTGTCAGCAGCTTTACAAACTCAGAGAGTCTGAGTGTTTAACTATTGATGCCCACAGGCCCCCAGACAAACCAGTATTACTGAAGTGTAACAGAAACAGTGGATCAGTGTTTATTTTCGTAACTGCAAAGTGTGTATCCATTACACACTAACACAGCCAATTCTATCACTGGTTCTTTGAAATTCAAGGGTAATATTGCTACTTTTTCTTGAGGCCCTGCACTAACTCAATCACCCACCTGTGAGAGCAGCACTGAATGGTTCAGAAATAAGATTACCTATTGCTCATGTCTCTTCATGGTCTGGTCAGCTCCACTGTTCCACCTTTAAAACAGTTGCTCCTTACAAAAAAACATTGCTATGAAAAAATCACAGATTTCAAAACACCTCCACAGGAAATAAAATTAACAAGCACTGAAACAAAAAACTTCTATAAAAGAAACACTAACAGGTTGAACAAACAACAAGTTGTTTTCATATGCCTACTGCAAATTGTACCATTCTGGAATGACACCTGCACCCTGTGATGTCCAGCTGCAGATTCTGCATTCAACAGAACCAATTTTTTCGGCCAGAATTTTAAACCTTCAGTTCTTGAAAGAATTCATTTTTATGCTCCACCATGAAATACCATTAACTTCAGAAGATTTTCAAGGAGCTCCTTATATTTCTTTTTTAATCAGTATTTTCTTTTATGGTTTTAAAATACTAGAGAAAATCTGACAGAGCACCTCATTAAGACAGAATTCAAATCCACTAAAATTCAAAGTAATAAAACTGAGCTAAGGATGACACTCTACATCCTACTTGAGGGGGGCAGGTGTGTGTACAAAGCAATACTGACACTAAATTCAAACTATGGATTGGATGAATTAATTGATGGTTTGATTTACTTTTCCCAGACAAAGCTTTATCATCACCAAAGCAATGCTGTTTTATAAGTCCTTGGTGTTAGAAAACTTCAGCTACAAGGACTCTAAAACAACTTCAGTGTTACCCTATAATCTGAAATATCCAGCATAAAAAGGAAACGTTAAACTGTTTTCTTAGTAGAAAAAGCAAGCCATAGTCTGGCACAGCACACAAGTCAAAACTGCTTGAAGTCAGAAAATTCCCAGTGTAGTAAGAAAACCAGAATCTTCCTGCACATGCTATTGCTCTCTCCGCTGCAGACTAAGATGGTTCACCATGGAGGCACTCCCACATCTCTATTGTCCTTCACACTTCCTACTAACTACTGCCTGCCTCATGAACTTGTACTCAGTTTTCCAGTGAAACAGAAGCGAGGGTTGAGTGTACTTGCCCTTGACTGGCCCCTTCACAACTTCATTCTCTATAGCTACATTCATACTAAAACCATCAAGTTGGTGCTTACAAAAATCAGCTACAACTTCTTATCTCTTTCAAATGCTTACAAAAAATATTAATTAAAAAACCCTACAAATGCCCCCAAACCCATGAAGGGTTCCACTTTCTTCTGAACTTTGTGAAAAGTGCATGTGTGTTCACTTAGGCAAAAGGCTAAGAAACAAATCATGATTTAGCCAGAAAATTACAAAATATATTTGTGATTAACAGACATATTTCAGAAATTACACATTCCTTCACAACTGCATGAAAAAACTCCCTTCCAAGGCCACTCACATGAAAAATACACCAATAAAATAAACCATCCTCTGAATAGTGTTTTTTTATTACTCTCTCAATAGAAACAAGTAGCTGCCAGTATTGTAAGGACTATGGTAACTAAATCAGAAAAGCTTCAAGAATGAGTAAGGACAGAATTCAAAACTACAATACAGAATTTCACATAGTGAACAAGCACAAGCCAACAAAAGCATGTCATTACTGATGTTTCCGAGACAAACTTGGAAGTTCGTTATCCTTCAAATGATACCATACCTGTATTTATTTGGTTGTTTACTTTAGTAACTGATCCAGCGAGATTCCTGCAGAGGTTGTCTTGGACAGACTGAGCAGATGAGACAGCTGATATTGTTGTATTATATGCCATGGAAACATGCTGTTGAAGTGAATGAGGTACTGATGTACTCTGGCTAGAAAATGCATTTGTCTCTTTGTACTGTCCAGCAGCAGGTAGACTCTGAGAGGTAACTGTCTGCCCATACGCACTGCCAGCAGCCACGGGAGGATAGGAAACATTAGGATACATGGCACCAGAAACCACAGGCATAGCGTAGTGATCAGAATTAAGGGGAAATCCCTGAGATGCAACTGAAGAGCTGACAGAAGTGCTGTAGTGATTATCAAATGCTGAATATGACTGCTGAGCACTCATATGTAAGTAGGATGCAGATGATACTGCTCCTTGAGCAGGTCCGTCACTTGATGCCCCTGTATGGGGAGGAGGTTTGTTGTACAGCTGCTGTGATCCCTGTGCATTCAATACACTGCTACCCACGGAAGGTACCATAACGTTTTGTGCTGGTGCTGAATAGTAACCAGGGTAGTAACCAGCTCTATACTGATTATCCAGATGTGAAGCAGCAGCTTTACTGGGCACTTGGGAATAGTGTCCTGAAGGCGCACTGTAGTTGGGAGGATGTGAGCCATAGCCAGAGGGAAACTGCATCTGACTCTGCGCAGGGCCTGGAATGAGGAGAAAACGTCACATGTATCAAAGGCACATCTGCTAGGAGTGCAAACAGACTCTGTACATGAACTAACAAACAAGGGTTTCTCCTTGTCTTCTGTCACTATTTTTGAGATCAATTCCCATAAGCAGCAAGAGAACAAACCAAGTATAACCCATGCAAATACAATATTTTAAGTAATGTCCAAACACACACCAAAATAGCAGTAAAATGGATCACTTCCATTATCAAAAGAGGTTTCCATGCCAACACTGTTTGCCTACTGTTTGTATTTTTAATATTTTTAAGGATTAATACTTAAACAAATAGTGAACACCAGTAAGCACCAAACTGATGTTTCTAAGTGTCTGAATACAAGAGTATGCCTTAAAGAAACTGCTTGAATACAGAAAATGAAAAGCTGCAGTCAAACCATGTCAATATATAAGTCTAGGTATTCTTCCTTACAAATCTTCAATATAGTGACCAAGTTAAAGTGCTGCGAGGCAGTTATATTTGTCTTCTGTTCTCTTATGCATTCTGCTTTTGAGAAAACTGACATTTTCATGAAACTACAGACTGCTTGACCAGGCATGTCATCTCACTTTACTGCCTGATACCTACATCAGGCATAGGAGATGTTGATACCAGAGAAACTGACCTCTGTTATCACTACAGCTAACCCTGCAACATGAGAGGTTAATTACATATTGGTCCAGCAAGAGTCAAACAAGTGCTTGTTTCCTAGAGACCAAATGTTAACTATGTCCAAGCTGATTTTCTCCATGCCAACTGATCAATGATAAAACTGGAAGTTCTTTCTCATGTTATTTTCCTTAACCCTATTTTTATTTTCTGGTGAACTACAAATGCATTTGTCTGGATAACTTACTTTATCAAAATTCCCACACCTTATTGCTTACATCATGACTGACTACGGTGTTATTTCCCACCCCTTGCTCAAGAAAAACACATACAGCACTGGCCCACTTACAAATTAAACAGCAGCTGAGGTAATAAGTAATAGCTGATTACCCCACATATTTACAATCATTACAAATCTTAAGCATTACTTCTCTTGTCTTGAAATTCTGAAAAACGACTGTTCTCCAAGTAACACCCAGATATCCTGTGATTAACCTGCAAGGCAATTCTAATAACGAATTTGTTAACAGACCCCTGTAAGCAAGGAACATACTGCCCAAAATTGCTTTCTGATAAAATTAAAAATGCCCTTTCATAACTGAAAATGCAGGAAGTTGAACAAAAGGGAAAGGAACTAAAAAAATGCAGAACAGTAACTTGGACTGTTGGGTCAAAAGAAGAAGGGCACTTGGGAGAAAGTCTAAGGAGCCTGAAAAAGAATTACATCCCCAGTTTCGAGAGAGCTTGTAACTGGTTCTGATTCACCTTCTTCTTCAAAGTGGGAGCCGCTTCACAAAGCTCCTTAGTTTTTTCTCCTTTAAAGGATCATGATTTTGAGTTAGCAGGTCATTAACAGCTACCTGAACTTTACAAGACTTCGGACCTGCTTCTTTAAAGTCTGAATGAGCAAACTCAAAAGTGCACAAATAACTTAGGTCTGTAAAGGCTTGCTGCTTTCAGCAGCTACGTCAATTAAGGTGGCAAGAAAAGATATTTTACCTGAAGAATCTGTGCATTTGTTCCACCAAAATATGAAGAATAAGCTGACTGAACAGGTATAAATTAGAAACTGGTTTAGGAACACCTGACTTACTAAATAAAAGGTTGCATATCAAATCATCTACTGCAAAGTCTTCCAGTACCTTGCTCTCTTTTAAATAAAAACACACACAATAAATACAGATTCAATTATCAATACATCAGTCTCTGCATCAGAGAATGAAGTCCTTTTTATTCACATTTTTAAGTAGAAACACCTATAAATTTAAAAGTACACGTGACTATAAACCCCATGGAGACCTCACTAAGGCAGAGGAGCCTAACACACATTTGAAAAAAATTATTTTTTATTTCAAACTGCTGCTCCTTTGAAATCAAGTTTTACAATTACAGATGATAGATTTTCCCATTATCTGAAGTGAGTTTTTTGTTCACTTGATTATAAAGAATGCGAGTAGAAAGTAATTTTTGTACCGCAATTAGTAGCTGAAGCTACTAATGACGACCAGATAATTCGGCAGTTTTCAACACTGGAAATGAGGATACAACCTCGGTGTCATTTTGAGATCTGGTTAACTGCACAATCTGTCCTGATGTCTCAGGTACTCCACCTTCCTCCCTAAACACCTGACAAATACCTAAAAAGTTCCATGATAGGAGCTGAAAATCTCAGCTGCATACAGAAAGTGTACTGCTAAAACATGGTCTCTCTAACGAAAGCAGTGAACCTCTCCTTCTACAGACCAATTAATACTTTATATAATGCTATAACTACACAGACATAACAGGTGAACCCCAAAAATCTTAATACTTTTTAAGCAAGGGGGAGCCACCACACAAAGAAACCCCAACACCCTCACCCCCAAAAAAGCTCCAGCAGTGCTGTGGCTGTGCCACTATGTGAATCAGTAAAGCTTTGCTTGCTAGCTGTTTTTATGGCCAG
>JAOXXN010000471.1:25564196-25585154 GCA_026770055.1 Myrmophylax atrothorax | reverse complement strand
ATAGTCAAAGTGAGAAAACTTGTGGGTTGAGATAAAGAGAATTTAATAGTTAAAGCAAAAGCTGCACACACAAGCAAAGCAAAACAAGGAATTCCTTCACCACTTTGCATGGGCTGGCAGATGTTCAGCCACCCCCAGAAAAGGAGAGCTCCCTAATGTGTTACTTGGGAACACAATGTCCTTCCCTTCCTTCTTCTCTGCCCCCATCTCCATATGCTGAGCATGATGCCATGTGGTATGGAATATCCCTTGGGTGAGTTGGGGTCAGCTGTCCCGGCTGTGTCCGCTCTCAACGTTTTGTGCATCCCCAGCCCCCTTGCTGATGGGGTGGTGTGAGAGGCAGAAAAAACCTCAAGTGTAAACACTGATCAGCAATGAGGAAAACCTCCCTGTTTTATCAACACTTTTCCCATCAAAAATCCAAAACATAGCCCATACCAGCTACTGTGAAGAAAATTAACTCTATTGACAGCCAAAATCAGCACATCCTCCTGTGTTGGCTACTGTTGACAAAGGATCTCCTTTCAATTTTCCACAGATAATCACACACTAAACCATATTAATTTTGGGGCTGTGTCTGTTTCTATCACCTATATTCACCTGTCATTCATTCAGTCACTATTCAAGACTGAAATAATTGCTCAGGTTATTTATTAATTATGCATAGAAGTTGAGAGCAGGATAATATACTGGTGATCATGTTGTCAACACTAAATCCAATGACACTGAGTCACCTTTACTTGTTACATAAATTTGACAGGTCCCTTCCCTGTTTATAAGCTGTTCTTCCTACTGGTTATTATGCATGTTTGTCTTTAAATGCTTTAATACTTTTCCAATTACTTTGCCTGTATGCTCAGCATATGGTCCAGCTCTGACTGTTACTGTTTTTACAAAGCATGCAGGGCACCTTTTAGTACTGCAGGAACTGACTGTATTTGAAAGCTTCTCACCCTATCAAACTATAAAGGTGTCTTGCACAGGCTAAATTAGTCTTTTGATAGATTGTAGATCTGTATCTGAAAGAATTAGTGTATTTTTTATGACCTAATAAGGTAGAACAAGAAATGATGGATTCAAAATGCAGCAATGTTCAGGTGAGCTATTAAGAAATAAACATTACCTGAAGATACTAAAGGACTAAGTGATGTGGGACTGGTGTGGCACTGCTCTAATTGCAGGAGTCTTAGCTGGGGCTGCACAAACATTTTGAGAATCAGACTGTCAACCTGCTTTGGTGCAAATGACCTCTTGAAGTCCCTTCTTGGTCTGTATTATTCTGACAGGGTTAACAAATTCTGCTGTTAAAGTTGTTCTTCTTTCTTTGTAACACTTGCTTCCCTTTCTTTGTAATAAATAATCCATCCCACACAAAGTACTTGTGAGAAATGAATGCATGACAGCAAAATAATTCAGAAATGTGGGCAACCGCTTGGTTTGTCTTTTCACTCTTTTGCTATTTTAGAAGATGTGTATCTGCTTCCTTGTACAACTGTATTTCGCCACAGCATGCAACACGTGAATCTGTGTTTTCACAAAGGTTTTCCCTTTCCAGAGTCTTGTTTCTCTAACTTCTTTTGCTGTGAGACTATAAATATATCCTATATCACAATCTGTAAGAATTACACATCAATTTATGATCAAGCACAAGGAGTAATAGATCGTTGTGCTAAAAGCAAGAGGAGACAACTGGGAGTCTTCCTATTGTTTTGAATGCTTTTACAAAACCTTTTATGCAGGTTAATCAATTATTTTCTACAAACAACAATGACACTGTGGTTAAACCCATTAATTCCTAGGAGATCCAGATGTGTTGGCAGCTAGAACACAAGCCCCTAATGGAAATACCCTGTAAACTCCAACCCATTAATTTTATTTTCCTCATTTATAATGAATTTGAAAGCATTAGTAAGAAATGAGTATTAATATCAGCTGTTTATGCTACCATGCAACAAAGAACACAGAAGCTCTCTCACCTAAGCCATTGCTTTCACTTAGTCTAGTAAAAGCTTATTACAGGAGTAATAAATTCTTTGGCCAGTTGATAAGGCTTATACTAATAGATTTATTTTGACCTTTGATGAAGGCAACAATGACATTAAAAAAGCCCTCCAGCCATTTAGGCTTGCAGAACAAGATATGAAAGTGCATCTTGTTACCCATAATCTGATAAAGAGGCATCAAATGTCCACACCTAGGAAGAAAATGTTATTTTTGCAAGGAGAAAATTCTGGGAACAAACCATTATAAATTGAGTTAGAAATAATTTTGAGCTTTAACATAACTAAGCCAAGCTTCTTCTACTTTGTCATACATTTCAGAAGGAGAATGACAGAATTAGGTTCTTTTATAATCTCCATCAACAAAATACAGCTGTGGGTCACCCTAGCTCACCAATAAATTTCTAATGATTGTCCTGTGCTTCTAATAGGAACTGGGCCACTTTAGTGCAAAATAATGTTTTCACAATCAGAAGTCCCAAACTGTGTTAACATCATTGTATTTGCATAAGTTGCCTGTAGTCACTGCAATGTGATTGCTTTCCAGAACAAGAAAGGCAAATCAGGACTCTTGATGTCACTATTAAGTGTGCCTCCACTTGTGTGACCTCTGCATCTGGCTGAAGGATAAATCCCTGCATCCACTGGGTGAGATCTATGCTATACTTCGTTTGCAGCTGGCTAATTAATAGAAGAGGCCCCAGGGTAGTCATGCTCCACTTTAAAAAAAAAAAATCTTTCAAACTTCTAAAACATATCAGAGAATGAGATATCAGTTGTAAAGCTACTCAGCTTTCTTACACAAGTACAGATCTACTTTCCATGCAGTTTATTCATTATCTAGGTAACTCCAGAGAATTTCTGTGTCTCGGCAGTGACCAGGACTTCCTTTTGTTCATCTGAAGCACTTGGCATGTATTCAGACTGGGTACAAAAGACTGAGCTGTGCTTAATTTTCGTGCTTTGGGGTGTTGTTTTTGTTTGGTTTTGGGTTTCTTTGGTGTGGGTTTTTTTGTGGTTTTGTTTGTTTGGTTTTGTTTGTTTGAGCTTTTTGTTTTGTTTGGTGGTGGTTGTGTTGGTGGTGTTGTTTTTCTGGGATATTTCTAACTGTTATGGTAAAGAGTCAGAAAGAAACAGTATCTACCTGGCTGTGGTTTCACCAGCTCTAAGGAAAACTTTACACATGCACACTCTGTTTGGACATCATGTTTACCAGTACCAATACAGATTATAGGATGAAGGAGTTTGCCACTACCAATGTAAGGGTGGTGACACAGCCACCTTTGACTACCTTGGCATCGACGACAGTCTAATTGCCATCATCCTAGGGTGGCTGTAAATGATGTAAATGAATGACTTAGCTCTTCTTTGGACAAAGGCAATGAACTCTACTAACTCCTACAGCTGATAGTTGCTGGATGTAGCTAATGATTATGGCCTCTGTGACCGAGACTAGAAGTCAGAGTAGCTGTTCCATTCTATTACCATTAATGATGGATGTCATCTCTGGTCATAGTCTAGTCTATCATTTCTGTGATACCTCTTCAAATCTGGATATATGACATAAATTCTCACTTAAACTGATACTCCAGATTGGCAATTATGCCTGGTAATCCTCCTGAGTATACAGTGTAGATAAACATCTACACCTAGACTTGTAATATTTCTGCGTGGTTTCATCAGCTGCAAACTTCAGTCTATCGGAACACTACTCAGAAATCATCAGGTAAGCTATGACCAGAGAAGAACCTCAGCTATAGCCAGAGATCTAAATACTTTCATGAAATTACGTTCAAAGAAGAACTCTAGCCACAAGCTTTAATGTGACCTTGGGGGACAGCAAAACAAAAGCAAGATTCTGGTGCATTTCTGCAGCTCATGTGCCATATCCCAGCTGTAGAGGTGTAGCAATGCTGTTATCCAAACGGGCCTACTTTAAGATCATGAAACCTTTTCAGTTTTCAGCTATTAAAATTTCATATTTTTCCAGTAATTTTTATAAGGCCTGTAAAACTAATAAGCTGCTGAAAGATCTTTTACTCTCTGGCAGTTTGGTATTTTATAGGTTTTCCATTAAGATGTAACAATGACTCATCTAAACCACTGGAGTTCCCCTCCTCCCGTGGCTCCAGATGCTTGCTTGCCCCCAAAGCAAAGCTTGCAGTTACTTCTAAAAGAGAAATGTGCTGCAAATATGGGGACTTGTGTCCAAAAATAGTTTTTCTGGATGTCTGCATCACTGGTCCCCAATGTATCTTTTTTTAAGTAGGCAGCAAGAATCCCATTGACCCAACCAGTAGACACAATTCCTCCTCTAGATTATCAGACTGCGCAGGCTCCACTGTTGATGCATGTCACATGTGTCACATGGTAACACTCTTGGCTTTCTCATCTGAATGATTGCAATGAGACAGGCTCATAAAACTGTAGATCAAGCCATCCAAAACTAAAGTAGAAGATAATTAAACCATTGAAGCACACTTAATAGTACCATGCTGTGGATTAGCAGCTTAATGCTGTAAACCTCAAGGACTTCACAGTACACTTTAGGAACTCTGGTTTTCTGTGTACATTTGAAACAATGTAAAAACCTGAAATTGCATCTATCCTTACCTGAACAGACTGCTGTCCTCTCAAACTAATTGAAGAATTCTTCTCACAAGATGTTTTGGCAATATTTGGAAAGCTTGTCATGCCAATAAATATCATGGACAGTGGCTGTCCAGGGCCAGATTCTGCACTGACTGTCTTGCCATCTTGTGGGACTAACTCTCAGGAGGCACATGAAGGTCTGCACTATTAGAAGAAATATTACTCCAAGGCACTACGTAAAGTGACATATTTTCCCTCTTTAGTTGCAGTACCCCATCAGGCACTGCTTATTTGAGGTCAGACTATTTTCATGAGTAGCAGGGTAGCATTGTTTTCAGCCAAGGGAACCCGGAGAGTGATTTCCAATGTGCAGAAAATAAATATAATGAATTGGAAACTTAGAGATTGATTTATATAACATGATATGCACAAAAAAATTAAACAGCGATGATCAGTTTCATTTCCAAGCACAAGCTAAGTAGTAGCATTCATGGAGAAGGATGTGTTTATTTATAATATTTTCAGACATATAAACTGCCCATGCCTATAGTCTTGTGCTCACAGTTGCTCTGACAGCCTTACCAGCTCAATCTTACTTTGAGCTTTTTGAACAATGGCTTTTTACCTATTTGTAGCTTGTTTCTAGATGTTGCCTCCTTAATTTAATTTTGTTCTTCATCGTGGCTGAAATGCACCTTTTATTTTTACACCACTGACTTCTGTTGAAATAAAGGGTGGCTATAGTTTTAAATTCACTGAAACAGGAAGCAGCAAGGGGAGCACCTCTACTTAACACATCTTTTGGTAAGACATTTATGATCCCACAACACAAAATTATAAAAATAACAATAAAAGTCAATTATTTCCTTTGAGTAATAAAGTGCATACATCTAAATATTTTTCTAACATAGAATGTAAATTTTCATACACAAAGATCACCTTACTTTTGGTGTGATGCTTTTACTTTAAAAAGAAGTGAAAGTAGGTCTCTGCCATCTTATCTTTTAAGAGCAGCTTGTGCTGTGTGGTTTCACATTGTACTTGAAATAGTGCAGATGCAGGTCACGCCTGCAAGGACAAATGGGAATCGTTTTGTTTACAGAAGTAGCACAATCTGTGGCATTATTTTATAAGGCAAACTATTTTTCTGTAGATGGCTGATATGCCTTGGGAGAGCAAGACATCACTGCTTCTTAGTCCATAGTGAGAGGCATCTCCATTTTTCTCCTCCTCTGACCTCTACCAAATTGCTTTCCTTGTAACTGAGATCCCAGTGTGGGATCAGTTCTAGAAGCAGATGAACATTTGCTGACAAATTATTTACTTACCTGCAGAGTAAGCATCTCTGGCCTGATACCATTTAGAAATGTGATTGAATATTTTTGATTTCAAAAGTAATTTCTTTAGGCATTTGACTGTTGTAGAATGCAATATAAGGAAAGGTGATGAAAGGACTGGTAGCATGTGAAATGCAACTAAATGATAGATAATGAGTTCAACTCCCATCACCCTTTTTCTTCTTGATGTCAAAATCTCCTTTTTTTTTCCTATCAGAGTGACTCAAAAGATCTGTTTGTTTATTTTCATTGGGGCCAGATGGTCAAACCAACCATTTTCTGGAATTCCTTTTAGTATTTAAACAAGTCTTATGCTTCAGAAACATGTCCAAAGTCAATCCCATGTCTAAGTGCCCTCTGGATTAAGGATGTTAAGCATATGTCTGAATATGTACCTATGTAGTTTCTGAGGACAAAATACTACCTGAAAAACCAACTGGACAGGCCCCATTCCCTGAGTTTGCTTGTTCATAATAGTGGGGGATTACATTTATAAGAGATAAATTAACCTGATATTTTCTGAGGTCTCTGAAAGTGGAAGTACTCACGTGTTCACTTCTGAGAGTCTGGAGCTGTGCAAAAAGCTGTGAATGCCTTCATACAAGAGTGTTTTATCTTTCCAGCTACTTTCTTTTCAGCTCTAGGCTGAATGTAAGCAGGGTAATTGGGGTTAAACTTAGCCTTTCTGTTCAGAATTTCATGCTGTTAATTTCCTACAGCTGTGATGACTTCTGTTGCTCTTGTTGCACAGTATTTTCTTTTTGTACATCAGTATTGTGTCACACGACCAAAACTTTTATGTACATGCTGGGTGGAGAAAGCAGAGACTTTGAGGGACCTCTTTTTCTGACTCCTTGGAGACCTGTGTGCAGCTGAGAAACTTGTGGTCACAGGTTTTATTTTACTATTCCCCAAGGAAAAGCATTCATGAAGAGAGCTGATCAAGTACAGCGGTGACATAAATAAACTGCCCTCTGAGAATAGTTCCAGGTATTTGCAGTTCCCAGCTGCAGGAGCCATTATCAAGAAGGATTCTGCTAGCTTTGGACATGGATCTATCCCCAGGATTCACATTTAATGTGCTGAGGTCATTAATTCTTAAGGATTTCAATTAGAAAAGGCACTGACTTTCAACAAGTGGTGGGGAATATTTTTAAAAAAATATTTTTTTAAAAGCTGATAGTTTATTTTCAGAATTTAAGAAAAAATGTGGGATTCAGTGAATTTAATTTGTTTTCTTCCATTAGCATATAGAATGGCATAAGCAGTGTACAATATAGTAGGATTACTGGTAATCATATTAGATGAGAATCAGTAGGATGCCCCAGATTTGAACTAATATTTGAACTGAAGCAACATGACTGGTGAAACTGGTTACTGATAGTATACAGGGGCTTTTATTTGCCTAGTTGGACAGGATGTACAATAGTTCAGAAAAAACCTGATCACTCTGCAATCTCTGTAGCAGCTTCCTTCAACTTCATAAAGATACCAGAGATAATTCTGCTCCCTTTGTGCTGCAATGTGTTCTTTGGGCTTTGAGGAAAACCAACACAACTAGCTTAGATTTAGATTTAGATGGGATTTACCTACCTGTGAGAATACAATATGGGTAGGGAGAGAGGCAGAGAGGATGAAGAGCTTTTGCTGATTCAACATCATATCAACACTTAACATGCTTGTAATTCTTACTTCACTGAAGAGATATGCAGTTATTTTCAGTATTTTTTTTTTTTTTTGAGTTCTACTTATTAGGGAGCACCAGCATCCAGTTCTGTGGAAGATTTCATTCCCTGGCTCTGCAAGTGTACTTAGTTTTTCTGGGTGTAGTGAAAAAAAAGCATTTTATCTGCCTTTTCTACTTTGCGGTGGAATCAGTCTACATTTTCTCCCCAGT
Source organism: Myrmophylax atrothorax (assembly GCA_026770055.1). NCBI lineage: Eukaryota > Metazoa > Chordata > Aves > Passeriformes > Thamnophilidae > Myrmophylax > Myrmophylax atrothorax. The sequence continues at coordinate 25,577,328 of JAOXXN010000471.1, read as the reverse complement.
ACTGTTCATCCTCTAAGACTTTATGTATCAATCTGTATAAAACTCCAAAAATTTTTAAACGGTGAATTTTTTTGAGGTTCACATATTTGGCTCTGTCTGGCCAATGACTTTAAGCTGTGTTGTTTTTCCAGGCTGCAAGACTCTTGAGACAGGGCCTGTGTCTCCCTCCAGGTATTGTAAAAGTCAATCACACAGAGAGTGCTCAATAAATAAATAATGATGGCTTTGTTACTGCTGTATGATGTTTCCCTTGCCAGGGAAACTATAGTGGAGCCAAGATGAAAACCCATATGCAACAAAAAAAAGTATTCTGATTTATCTGCGCAGAAAACAGGAAACTGTGCAAGATCACACTCCTGCACAAGTCCGATGTTACTTCTTTGCTTCTTTTTTGACCTTTGGAGATTGAATACTTAGTCTGTTTTAATGCTCCTCAGTGGCTTAAGAGGAAATAGTACTGAAGCTCCAAACAGTTGCAGATTAGGGCATTGCAAGCATGGCTATATTGACCAGGATTGCCATTAAATTCAGCGAGCAAGTTCCCTTCCAAGTACTTGACTTGACTTGACACAGGAAAGCCCCAAAATATGCACCTGTCATTTAATAATTTACTCTTGACTTCAAGAGGAGCTGAGCAGGTGCTTAAACTGCTCTGAACAGCAATTGTCTCTTGAAAATGGGCATTTCGTGCTGTGGCCAGCAGTGGCAATGGCATAGGGAATGCAGTTGGTGTCCAGTGGCTCAGAGGGTTACATCCACCTTGTGAGTGCTGAAAACGCTGTGCTTGGCTCTGCACACACTGATGAATCCAACTCCAGCCTGATAGCTACAGATTAAAGTTGAAATGTTAACAGAGGCTCTAATCTCTCTGCCGCCTTTAGCATGCTGAAATCCTATGCATCCCTCTGTCCATTCTGCAGGACCTACCGAAGCATTCCCCCAGTTCTACCTGAAAACTACCCACAGTACTTCTATGACTTCATGCAAGCATTTTTCCCAGACAGAGCAGGGTGTATATTCTTACTTATTAACTGCTCAGAAAGTAAGTAGACACCTTTTTCATTTAATCTGATAGAAGTCAGGAATTCAGTAGTGTGACACTGGTATACATTAGCACAAAATTAGACCTGATAGTGGATTCAAGCCTTGGAGAAGCGCTTCCCGTAGAGGACCCTTGGACAGGGTCGTTCAGCAAAGTCCACCTTGCCTCTTCTGGCAGGAGGGATTATGACCCTCACATTGCCAAGTCCTGTAACCCAGGTCGCATCCCACACTTCAGTAAAGGTAGATACTGCTGTTTGTTACCAATGCTGTGTCCCATCTGATTCCTTTTATTGCAGAAGCAACCGGAAATGTAGTGAGACGGTGGGAAACACAAATTCCCCTCTTGGCTGCCTTTCCAACGGAGCAGAGGCAGGGCGGCCACTAGGAGATGCTGCTGCACGCGGAATACACCCGGCGCCACGGGAGACTAGGAGGAAGAAATACTTCAGTGCAGGCTGAGCCATGGCACTTTTTTTAAGCATCTAGAGGAGAAATTTGAGACATAGTATATACATATGTACAAGACTGTTGTGTTGAGCGAAACACTAAGTCACAGTTTTCAGTAATTTGGGAGGACTACTTTAGCACTTAAAAAAAGCATTGCCTTTTACTTTGATATAAACTACTAACCGAGGAATTTTCTTCTCTGATCTACAGTAATGACTGGTGGGATTTGGGTAACAAAAAGATCTGTGTCTCTGCATGTGGACGACTTGAGACCATTCGATAATACGACTTCAACATACAATGACAAAAACCTTCCAGGATAAAATTAAATTAAAATTTGGGGATGTAATTAAACAGAGAAATTAGAAATACACCTGGGAATTGAAGTAAGGAGTTTTTCTATGTCTATGAAGAAACCTGATAGATTTAATGGTAATTCCAGTTTAAAACTAAGGTGTTGGAAAAGCTTTTCCTACAGCTCTGTTGAAGGTCTTCCAAAATACGAAGATTAACTGAAAACTTGCATTTACTTGTTTATATTTTCTTTTCGCTGTAGCAAAACTCCAGCTGCCTTGTAGCTTTTTCACCCTCCAGAGTGACTGGGGATGTCATGAGTGATTACGTTATTCAGTTGCCATTAGATAGTATTGTTTTCTTCTGGCTTATGAAGATTGCTGCCATAAAATGTAGAATGTGAAAATTAGTAAAACAATGTGAAATTTGTATTGTCCTTTGGCAACATAAATGGTTATTCATCTCCAGAGAACTCACTTATCACTAGCGATCTTTTCCCTGTGCCTTTTTTGACATGTCCATTTAACTTTGGGAACTTTTGTGAAATATTTGTTGTTTTCCTTAGTTTTGCTCAGGACTCTTTGAGGGCTGCATGGGGGAAGGGATTCTCTTTACATGTATTTTGGACACGTAAGTTGCTGCAGTTCTCTTGCCCCTATTTTACAGAGTAAGGTTAATGTCTTCATACTTGTGTGTTTATTTTCAGATACCCTGTTTCCATATTTAGTAAATGCAGTTCTCAGCATTGCAGAAAAAGAGGCCATTTATTTGTATATCTAAATACATAGAATTAAAAGTACAGAACAGTGTATAAATAAATAGCTCAATTCCCAGTCAGACTCAACTGTCTGTGCATTTAGGCCCACCAACCCCCTTATGGATATACTTATTGTGCACCTAAAACAAATGTATATTCTTTGAAATGTCATTTTAGGGGACATATACTTGTCAGTCACTTCCTCCACACAGCTCCCATCACTGCTGCTGTGGATCTCACTTATTGCCTCTGCTGAAGGCAGGCCTGGCAGCTACCACTTGGCAGCTGCATCCATGTTCCCATTGGTCCATGGCAAAACCAGCAGCACAAGAGGCAGGAGTGAGATGTGGGGAGTGGAAGTCTGAGGCTCCAAGGAAGTTTTCATAAAGGAATCATGTATGCTGCATGATACATTCTATATTTTTTGTGGGGGTCAGCAGTAATCAGGTGTTAAGGCAAAACTCCAGGTCAGCCTTGCCAATAAGCCAACTGTGGGGCTTTGCTGGGAGAAGACAGGGAATTATATATATACTGAAAGGATAAAGTAACTCTTTGAATTTAAATGGGTAAGCTGAAAAATTTGTTCTTGAGCAGAAAGCTTATGCTGGTAAGTCCTAAGCTTCCAGGAAAAGCATACAGAGAGCATAATGAGAAATAGTTGAATTTTTGCTATTTGTATTTTATGAAGTTTGCAGATATTCCTTGTGTGAGAAGTGTACTCGTGAGGCATCAAAGTGTTCCTAGAAGCAATAAAAACATTTTCATTTTCTCTAAGAAACTGGTTAGAAGATTTTGCTGTTTTCTTGCTGTTCCACTGGCCAGACCCAGCTGGAGGGTCTGCCATCAAAATTTCATCCTGGATTATGTCAGTTTCTGGTTGCTTTTGGGCACAAAGAAAAGGGGATGATCTTCAGATACATATACACTTTGCAAACAGATGGAAGACTATGTCCTGCTGCAGGCAACACAAAGTCTGCTTTAGGTACAAGTTGCTGATATTACTTTACCCTAAAGTGGGTACAGATGTTACTGGTGAGCAGAGGAACATTGGAAGCCTTTCAAAGGAAATGCATTTAAGGAGGGATTTGAAGAAGGAAGTGGTGGGAGCTTTTCACGTGAGAAGTTATGATTAAATGTTTATACTTGATCCATAAGTGACAGGACAACATTCAGAACAGTCTCACCAAGCAAATCATAGGATATCCGATCTGCAAGTGTCAAGCCTGAAAAGTCCCTTGGCTGCCTCTGAGAATTTTGCAGTGAATTCTTACAAAAGTTAACCTTAAATGTGTGCCCTCCTTTGGAAGGAGGATTAACAGTGCTCCTAGGAGTATCAAAGTGGAAGACATACTCAGTTGGACTGGAATCTTGACTAATCAGTCTACAGTCACAGAGAATAAGAAAGAAACTAAAGATAGTGGTTGATGTCAATGGTGTTCCTCCTTTTGCATACAGACCCGTTATTCATGTTATATGAATCCTTTTGTAGGAAATTAATTTCAAAGATAGCCCAGGGGAAATGGAACCCCTTTAATGTGCAGATGATGCTGTTTTCAGCGCTCATCAGAGCAATCAGGAGCCTTCTGAGCTGCGTTTGGACAATTTTCCTTTGCCTTGTAGGAGTATGACAGCACGACTTTATCCTGTCCAAAAATGCATCTTTCCCTAGTGACTAATTTGCAAAAGAAAATTACATGGGCTGATGGAAGAAGTGAAATAAAATGTAAGACAAAGTAAGGAATTGGAACAGTTAACTGGAGACTGGTCAAATCCATTCTTCCCAACTTTCCCATTCTTTACTGTTTACTTTGACTGCAACCCACTGCAAAGCTCAGCTCAGTGTGCATAAATTTATAGGGAGACTTTTCTCTATTTTTAATGCACAGATGTATCTAAATGTATTTTCACAGTAAAAGGGGGAATTTGGTCTCCACAAATGCTTCTAACATTAATGGGAGCCTTGCTTCTCTGTCCTTTAATTGCCTTGAGACTATCCAGATGGGGTCAGATCCTTGTCTCCTATCAGTTTTCTGCTGACCACTCAGTCAAATGAGTTACTGCAGGCTCATGCAAACAGGACTGCAGAACTGACCCTTTTGGTTTCCTGCATGTACCCTGATGTGTTGACAATTAGTCTTTCTAAAATCAAGAGAGATGAGATAAGAGCAGTAAGCTCTGCTAACATAGTCGAGCCGTGTATGGACTTTGGGTGATCCACTCCTCTTAAATCACTGCCTGATTCCTTCAATTACTCAAAAGCCAAACCCAGAAACTAATCTATCTATGGCCAAAATATTTTTGTTCCTAAAAAAAGACAGACTGTGAGCTCCATATGCAGATTTGGGGCACTTTTTGCTGTTATAATTTTAAGGTGAAGTCTTCTGAGTAGCTGCCATTTCTCAGTGCTGTCAGAGCAGACCAGTAGTTCAGTCTGTTGCTGCTGGCATTGTGCTTTGTTGCAGGAATAGTTTATTAGTATAGGTTTCTGATTCTTCATATGTAGGAGACCTAATGCATTTTATTCATTCTTCTTCTGGCTGAAGGTGGCCAGTTCTCATTCTCCTTTTATAGTCTGCATGTAGTTAACAGCTACCAACTGCTCTCACAGAAGGAGGACGAGGGTTTGTAGTAATTCTCTCCTCTATTACCACAAAGACCTCACTGGCTCTGTGCCAGCTTCTTCAGAGCTACCCCACTGTGATCCTATCATTTGTGCTTCAGATCCTTCGGTCTCTCTTTTGCTATGTAATTCCATGCACTTGCTTTCTGGCGAGCTCTCTCAACAACATGATACTGAGCAGTGAAGCTAACACCCTCCACACTAGGGTTTTTTAGGAAGAGTTGAAAGAGGCTTTCCTGTCTTGGCAGTTCGGCACCTAAAAAGGGGGAATGTTGGCTGCTTGCTCTTGGATTGGCTGTTCTGAGGAAAGTAGTTTCATCTTGCTCTTAATTTTTATGCCTTTTACAGTCTCACGTGTGTTGAGTTTTATTTCTTTTATTGATAGAATGGTTTAAGAACTGTTGAGTAGACAGAGACTGCATCAAAGTTGGTTGAAAAACAGAGGCCAAGATTTTCAAAACATTCAGGAAGATGAATAAGCAGCATGCTTATTTCATTATTGTCTGAGCCACTGGAGCACAGAATTTATGTAATTTGGGCCATTTATTCTCATTCCCAAGTATGATCTTTTGAGCTAACTTTAGGTACCTCTGAAAAAAATCTTGGCCAACTGTCAACAACATAATCAACAAGCAGAGCAGTTAGTTCTAAGTAGACCACCCTGAAATAGTTCTGCTTTTTCTGGCAATTTATACCATTCCCCCCTCTGGATTTCTCCCTTGAGCGGAATATCCGGTTGGATTTATTGTGGCTTCACCGTAAGTATAGTAGCAAAGTTCCCTCTAAATTTTCTCATGAGGAAGGAATCAGATGCAAATGAGGAAATAAGATGTTACAGATATCATACAGCTTGTTTATAACCTTTTTCTTGAAAGAAAACATCTTCCACCATCTTTGAGCCCCACTTTTTGGATTCTTTATCTTGCAGGATAGGCAAAGCTCTCCTTCGCAAAGCTATTCACTAAGAATCAGTAACATATATTCTGGCCCTGAACAAAATGGGAAGACTGTGTATCTCAGCTGCAGTGGAAAGAAAAATATGTTTTGGAGCTGCTCACCTTCTTTTGTAGAAGACAGAGGAGCACTGAATTCCTAGCAAACCACAGGATGGCTCTTAGTACAGATGTCTCTGATGCTTTAGAGCAGGGGTACTGCAATGGTGCATGCTGGCATGGGTGAGGATTTTGAGCACAGTTTGCCCACACCTCACTGAGGTCTCAAACTGACACGTGGGAAATTTTTTGGCATTATTGGTATTTATTGCCAGACATTACAGGTCTCCCAGGGGGCAGCTGCAGTTCACTGCCTCAGACTCCAGCTGTGGTGGTGACATGTGCTAATTTTCCAGGAACCAATCCTCAGTAAAACTAGCCAACTGGCCTTGAGCTCTTCTGTTTTGACTCTTCTTGTGGTTCAGTGTTGGGAATGTACCAACATTAGTTTCTCAGAGATCATGAAGAGTTTTACCATTTTGTTAAAAGGTGATAGGTTTTGTAGATTAGATCCTGGAATATAAATTTAAACTGTACCTTCCACCAGGTTTAAATTAGCAGTGAACTATTTGCTTTTTGGTGAGTATCATGCATAGGCATTGGTATTAAGTGTTGAGGAGGATTACACGATGTTTTCTTTATTCCTGGATGGGAGGTCTGTATTAAAGAAAACCTGTGATGAAAAAGTTGAGAGTCAGATGACAGGTATTTGGTGCTGACACTAAAGTAATAATTAATGAAAACAAGCAGGCATATAAAGAAGGTTATAATAAGCCCCATGATAATGAAGTTTAGTACTAATATGGTGCATATTCATACAATATGCTCCATGAGCTTCCAGTGCTGACATAATCACTCACAGACAGAAAAAAACCCACTAGCAGAATGTGAGGAATTACTTTCAGTACTGATGGCAATTGCACCTCAAGTGAAAAATGCTTTAAAAAATAGAAGTACGTGGGAAAACAGTGTTATTTCGACTAAATATTTTTACAGTAGTGCATGTGAAAAAATAATGCCTTTGTGCTGTAAGGATAGGTGAGTTTAACAAGAAAATCACACAAAATATTGCCTTCAATTAAATTGGTCTTCCAGGCCCATGTATAACTTATTCTACCTGCTTTTTAACTTTCTTCTAGCCTCTGATTAAATAAGAATCCATTTTTGTATCTTTTGCATCCAAAAAGCATTGTATCTGAATTTACTTAACAATTTTATCTTTCTTTCTTTTCTACTGATTCACACTTAGTAAGCAAGTAGCAAACCCATTTTTGTCACTATTTATTTCAGTTCAAATGTTGTGGTGCATGCTGCAGGTTCTCATCACTCTTGCCACTCTACGAGAAGCAAACAGACAACAATCTTTGCAGGAGAGCATATCCCAGTGTAGAACACTTCTGCTAATGTGATTCAGCTGCATATATCCATAAGACAGAGTAACAGGAAGGGAAGACATTCTGTTGGCTGATGATTTTTGCTGGCTTGGTGAGGTTGTAGTGGTTTCCCACTTTGTTAAATTATTAGCTGGTGTTTGAAAGGAATGCAAACTCATCATTCCAGAAGTTATAGGAGAAAAAGAGGAAACTGGATTGTCTCATAATGAAGAGCAGTGCAAGCAGCGGGGTGAACTATTGAGGCACAAACTCATGTCAAGTCAGCAAACCCATTGGACTGAGGCAGTATTTTAAATTCACAGTTGGCTACAGATTATCCTAGAGCCTTGCTCCAAAGACTGAAAATACCAAGAGGCCCCTGAATAAAATGCATCCAGAGAAGAAGGACTGTTCAGAACACTGGTTGCTGTTGGCTTCAAGGACATGTTATTAGTAGGTCATTGCTTCATTTTCTGGTATAGGCAATTGCTCTCATGGAGGCATTTCTATTCTTATTCCCTCTAGGATGACAATTTTCTCTTGAAGAAGGGTTACTATCTGCAAAGTTTTAAACTGAAATGAGAAAAAAATATACTGACATTGTAGACTTGTTAAAAGGAGACATCTATTTCTTATTTTCAGGGAGTTGGGCTCCTTGGGGTAGGTCTACATTTGTTTTGTGAAGGTAGGAATGAGGTGGATTTAGACATACTATATTTTGTTAAATTTCTTTCTAAAAGATGAATTTTACCATCTTTAGATATGTATTTGTATGGAATAAATTTAATTACTGTAATCAATTAATTTAGATTTCAATTTGTTAGCAAATCCTTGCATTGAGAATAAATCAGAGAAATGCATTAGTCAGTATTAATTTTCCAGTTTTAGCACTGTAGGTACCTATATTAGAATGGTGGGACAAAACCTGGTTATTTTCCTGAAGTTTCTTGAGATCCCATGGCCGCACTGTAATCTCCTTGAGGTTTAATATTCATTTAGTAACTGCGTAAGTTCTAACCACAAAGCATATGATTAAAAAGTGCTGAAAGAAATGTTGATATTTAATTTCCTTTCCATTAGCATTGGCATTCAAAACAGAAATAGGACTTCAGAGTTCAGAAACTGAACAAGCAAAAGGGAGATCTGGGGAAAAGCCTCAGTTTTCTACTGTGCATTTGATTTGCTTATGCATGGGGAGGCTGCAGTACTTGTCTCTGCAGGATCCCAGAATAACTGTGTTCCTGGGTATGATATTGCCAGACGAGGCAGTGGCAAACACATTGCATTGCTTTTCTCTGAATTCTCTCTGTGGTCTGAAGCAAGCTTGGCTAAGCAATAGGCAATATGATATCCACATATGTTAGCCAAAGCAGTAAAAGCTGATAGGAATGAGTTAATACAGCGTGAGTGAATAATGTAGGTGAAATTGAGGTCTCTGGTTTGTGATCCCTGTCAGAGTTGACAGTGGCACCTAAATCCTAGCTGCCCCAGCTGGCTGACCTGCCCTTTTTTTAAAGGTTGCTGCTCCTGTAGCAGAAGTGATGGAGCAGGAGATGAACCTGCTTCTCAGCAGCAGTGCACTGCTCAGTATTATAAACTAAAATCAGTGGTGCTTTAGGTTGACGTATTGGGTTGTGCACTGTGGCATCAGTGGAGCTGATGTGTTGCCTGCAATGTGTTGCTCTGCCATTGGAGCAGCAAGTTTTGAGAAAGTGACAGAGAGGATTTAAGGGGTAGCAAACTTTTCGGATGTCATTGTTATACATGCTGGGATTTGTATACTATATGGCTAGACTGGGAAAATGTAAACTAGTGGGAAAAGGAGGATTATAATTGCACAATAACCCTATTAGTGACATATTAGAGTATTATAGCAGTCTTATATTTGCACAGGTTTCCCTGCTACCTTCAACTTTGAACTGTAGTTTAACAGTTTGAAATCCTATAGTGGAATTTAACTTGAATTTTGGGTTCCAAAGGCAACTGTCAGGGCTAATAATTTATCACACTCTTTTCTAGCTGCTTGACTTCATCACTACTGTTCACAGCATTTTGCAAGGATACCAAATGTGGGTCCTAGCTCCAAAGGTATTGTTATCCAACAATCAGACCATGACGCAGAATTAAATCACAGGACAGGTGCAAGTCTTTTTCAACAGCATAGCAGACAACTTGCCACAACCACATTATCTGAATGAGAAATTTTCTGGCTGCAGAGGAGCTCGGAGACCTCAGGAAGGAATGAGCTGACCCCTCCAAACTACAGATACTCATCAATGAATTAACCATTTCAAGAAATCCCTCTGAAGACACACTAAGAGCTACAGCAAAAAGAGAGAGCTCCAGAGCCAGAGCAGAGACAAAAGATGACCAAAAATATGGTTCACATTTCTTGTACCCAGGTTTCACAAACCTTTAGGGATTCCAGAAGTTGAAGACTCCACAAGAGAATGAGCACTGTTCTTCCTTCAGCTTTAAGAAGCAGGAAAGAAAATACCTCCTCCATGCAATCCTTCCAATGACAGTGAGTATCCACTTTTGGATAGTGGTTACATAGATGCACAAGGAAATAAGCTTAGGTAGCAGAGAGAGGGTAAAACTCAAACGGCAAACAATCATAATGCTCTGAACTACTGTTCTAACATGGAATTTATTTTGCATTCCTTGGACTTGTTCAAAGATTTTAGCAATGCCTTCTTCCATTTTTGAAATTGAACAAAACTAAACTAAATGCAGAATATGTGAGATCCAGTCCAAAACACAGACAGACTGGGGTTAGTGTGGGAAAGCTAAATATAAACAGTGTCTCTAATCAGAGTTGGAAGGCCAGGAATGGAGCAGTATTGCACACAAGATGCAGAAAAATATTCAATTAACCTTAATTCAAGTTCAAGGTTTCAGTCTGTGCTGCTTTGCTGGCTGATAGTGTGCGTCAAAGTACCCATGGTATTTTGGTGAGGGCATTGCGATCTTTTCCAGATTTTTAGAGCCCACATCTATTACCTATTTTTAGACTTCAGCTCTTAAAGGAGACCAAAAAAAAAAAAAAAGGACAAGCTAGGATAATTTTCTAATGAAGTCCTAGAAAAATATTCATTGCTGGGCTGACAACCTTAATGGCCAGTTCCGGATGAGCTACAAACCCCGGAAAATGAGGTTCATAATGGAAACTGCAATTCAACCATATAACGATAGCATTGCAGATGGGATATGGTAACACACAGCCATTCCCTGCCTGATTGAGCTGGCTGTCTCAGAGTTTTGAGGAATTTACCTACTCTGTACCCATCTTCTCTGAGCTGGAAGGGAATCAACAAACATCTCCTTAGGTGCTAAACATCAAAAATGTCAGCATTTTGAGTAGTATCATGGCTAATTTCAGGCCTGGAAATAGGAGGACATTTGGAATGGACTGCAAATAGTTGGCAGACTGTAGAATAGGTTGCTAGGAGAGAGGAGAGAGGAAAGAGGAAAGAATCAGCACTTCACTGGTTTAAAACATGCCCATAAAAAAGGGACAGATGTTTCCTATTGGAGCATCCCCTTATAAAACAGCTTCATCCCTGCAAAGCAACACACTGAAGCTTCTATATATAACTGCAGCACAACACAACATAGCTGAGGGTTTATGGAAGCTTGTTTATTTGTAAAACATTAAGGGTAAAATCAGATAGCTAAGAGCAGGTGGGATGTCACTTGATAAGCACCCAATATTTCCAAGCACACTTCTTTTGTCTGCCTTCACAGAAGATGCTATTACATTCCTGTAGCCAGTGATGGTTGTCAGTTCTGATTGCTACTTTTTGCATTTATGCAAAAGCATCCAGAAGGTTGAGATTTAGGCCATCCAAGGCCAGATAATTGAGGGCTAATGTAGTCTCCATATCCTTAAGTCTGTTTCCATGCACAAGTGCATTATGGTGTTTCATTACCAGATCATATAACAGTGTGATGTGACAATGTGACATAGTATTCAGCAAAACAGGAAATGTTGAGAAACCTTTCTCTGTTATTCACAGAAATAAAAAACTGACATGCCCTCCATGATGGAATGAGTACGGATGCATTAGTATTCCTCATAAAGCATCACTCTTGTCATTATGGTAATGACAGACTTTGCATGCTTAACCTATCACTTATAAAAAGAGTATGTTTGTTTCCATAGAACCGGATTGTTCTCCCCCAACATGTACTCAAGTAAGTGAGACAATTTCAGGATTAAGGGTCTCAGTAATGCCAGTAGGATTAAAGCAAACATTTTTTCAGAAGTGCCTGGGATTTGTTAAAAGCCTCTTTCTTTAAAGCGTCATTTTTGATGCATTCCAACAAGCATGGTTTTCACTAGGTTCATAATATACTGCAGTGCCTCAGCTGCAAAATCGGGATCCAGATTCATAGCTGGAACAACATCTCAGGTCTTCTGCCCTTCACAGAGACAAAAGCAATTTATTTTATGACATCCAGACTCCCTAGGTGCAGAACTTAATATCAGCAGATTAGGACTCCTTTTTGAGACATGCTCTCAGGTACATCACTTCACTTGTATTTCAGTTTCATGATTTCCAACAAAGAGGTAAATAAACTTTTTTATGTGGTGAAACGGAATCGTATCTATAGGATATGTAAAACATATTAGCACATCTATAATCAAAGAGTTATTTGATAACATAAAATATTACACCTCAGAAATAAAAAATTTCCTTCAGGATACTTTGCCAACTTTATAAAGTTTCACAAGCATCTCCGTTCAATCCTTGTTAACGATTTCTGTCCAAGGCACAGGCAGCCCAGTCCCACTACGACATCCACATTTGGAAATGCTTTCCCTGACTGTAGTTGGCTTGAAGTGCCCCTTGCTGCAAAAGCACTGCTTTGTAATCAGCAGGGGCAAACAGGATGGTGTTCACCAGGGTGTGAATTTGCAGCGCATTAACTGCTCTCCATTAACTCCCATAGTAAATGTGTCATTGTGCTCACAACAGCATTCCTAGTACAGATTAAGGTTATCCACACAGGAAGCTAGTGTGGAGTAGCTAGGGCTGTATAAATTCACACCTTAGATTAGTTGGTACTAAATCTCCCTCTGTAGACAAGCCCAGTGTCTATCCACCTACTTAGCTTACGTAGCTTGAAATGCTACTTTTATTCAATTGCCTAATTTCTGAATGTGATTGTGGATGTATCTTCCTTTTGTCCTCGAGAGTCCTTTGTTACATGTTACCTGCCATGCAAACCTCCAGTTCCTGCAGCTGCTCTCACTTGTAGTACCAATGGCCTCTGAGCTCTCTGCACTAGGTTGGAAAATGTGGATGCTGTAGGCTGAAACTTCAACTTACACCCACTGCCATATTTCCAACTACATCTGGTAAACCCTCTATGGCCATCTCTGTCCATCCTCCATAGCCAACTTCATCTTCGTCTGCCTCTTCTGCAGCCCTTTGTAGCTGGCTTGCACTACAGCTGTGTTGGAAAGGCAAAATCTTAATGCAATCTCAGTGTGAACTCACTGACTTACCCCATATTCCAAGAGCAACATGCTCAGGGGACCATGCAGAAGTCTGCCTGAGCAGAGCTGTTATAATTTAATTACTTGGTTTACAATAAG
>JAOXXN010000471.1:25543009-25563219 GCA_026770055.1 Myrmophylax atrothorax | reverse complement strand
ATAGCGAGGATATTGCTTGAGTTCCAGAAATAAACAGAAAGGGTCCAAAGCCCCTAAGGACTGCATTCAAGGATGTGCTTTGAAGAGCAGAGAGAAGACTTTTCCCCTTCTGTTCTCTGCTTCTGCACAGTACCTCTTTCAAACACACAGTTATAAATGCAGTAAGTGGGAAATTCTTCTCAAAATCCTCTCTGAAAGCTTGATGAGGTGTATGCCCACTGCCCTGTAATTCAGGCAGGATTCTAACTTTTTATCACAAGGCCATCATAAATAACCAATTTTAGGGGAAGTTGGAATCATTACCAAGAAGTCTTACTGCTTCATAACCACAGATGGAAAGCTCTTTAATATGGACACCTTGTACTGATTTCCTTGCTGAAAACTTTCCTAAATGCAGATTTGGCTTTCTACCCAAAGCTTTGAAGAAATTGCTCTTATAAAATCTCTCCTCCCCTCCCTGAGAGTTTCTCCCCCCTCCCAAGCTACCAGTGTCTCAATGCATGTAAGTTTAGCCAAAGCTGTTTAGGAGAGCAGATATTTTGAAGAGAGGGCACCTAATTCTCTCTTTTGACCCTGCAAGCCTGCACTCAGGCACTAAAATTACTAGCTGCCTTAGTGAAATGCAGCTTTTAAATATCCAAGTGAAAAGTGTGTGTGCGATGATGATTCCTAGTTTCTGTTTAGATCAAAGTAGGTAAGATTTATGATGGTCTTAACTTTTAATATCCATGTTTCAAGTAAATGCTTATTACTAGTTTTGTAAACAACATGTTAATTAAGTGTGTTTCTGAGCTCCAGCAATTTTAACTTCTTTGATAATATTGGCTAAATATTTGTTTATTTATAAAATAAATGTAAGAAGATTAACTACAGCCAATGTGAATGTTTGGATTTGTTGATTTGACAGGTTAATATTGACCTCTGTCTTGGTCAATATTTGCTAGGAGGATATGAAATCTTAGTGTCTGTTACAAATGTCAGTACGTATAATGTAACTAGAACAGAAGAAAATTGTAATGCTGGAAGTTTTATTAACTGATAATGAAAGTTTGGTAAAACTAATTATATTGAGGTTAAAATCAAATGAATCAAACCTCTGGGCTGCTTTTCTAAGAGTGCACAAGCACCTTGACCTGCAATTTAGAGATTCTTATTTTTAATTTGTCTAAGTTTAATAAAGGAAAGCATGGGGGGAGGGGGAAAAGAATTAGCCAAGATGTTTGATTTATAGTTAAATAAAATATTTTCTTTAACCACAGATTAATATGTGTTTGGGTGTGGAAGAAAAGACCACTGAAGGAACAAAGAGAAAATCACAGTTATTTTCCTCTCACTTTATCTAACAAATAGAAAAAGTAATGCTCTGAACAGTGCTTGTTATTGCATTCTTTAAATTTCAGTGGATATATCAGGAAATTTCTCTGCATTATTCTAGTCTAATTTAGATCTTAAGAAAATGGGTTAAAGAAAGATAGATAAACATTTATCTCCAGGGAGGAAACAACTGCTTCAGCTGCAGCCAGCTGTTTTCATACATTTAACAGAGTACATTCCTCCAGAGGTCCCACACTACTGACCTATAAGAGGTGAGTGCAAGGAGCTTCTCGACGTGTTATCTTTGCAGGCTAGACACAAGGCTGTTAACAACATGAAAAAGGGAAATAATTTCCTATGTTCTCATTGCTGGAGGACTCATTTTCCTCCTTCTAACAGGTTTCTCACAGCTCTGCCACTTCATAAAAAAGATGACTCTGATCCCCATTACACATTCTTCCCATTTCTCTGGGCATAGGTATTTAACAAAAAGGAATGTTCCTCTAAACTTTTGCCTAACTCTTCTCTGAATTACTGTGGGACGGCTCATGCCATTCCACAGCTGTTGTCTTGTTTACATAGCATGGTTTAAATGGACATTCCCATCATGGGACATATGGAGCATGGATGTTACATACTGCATTCTAGAATAAGGCTAGTTAAATCCCACTTTTATGGCTTGAGTTTTTAAGTCCCTGTGAGACTTTGCTGCAGGAGACTGACAGGAGGGACAGGTGTATCATGGCTTCAGCCTGGTGACAAGTTTTCACATTCAGCTGCATTCTTCCAGCAGCAAAGGGCCGAGCAGCTGGCAGCCTCCGAGCCTCTTTGCCTCTGCGGGAATGCCTGTGGCAGGGAAAAGAATGTGCTGCGTCCCTCACTCTGTCACGCAGTCACATTGCAACACAGGCACCACTGCTGATCCTGCTCATCAGGTGAGGCCTCTCTTGGACCAGCCCTAGTTACTCTTATTTACTCTAAATCTGTTCCTGATGTCCTTACCTGGAGAGATGCTAAGCAGTTTCAGGCAATGAGCAGATCTCATAACCAAGAACATGCAAAAAATACAGCTTGCTGAAATCACACCTCTTTTCCGAACTGAAAAAAATTCCAGTTTTGAAATTGGGCGGGAACTAGACAGTCATGTTTCCTTTCTTGCTTAAACAGAGATTTTTACAGGAATAAATCATACCAGTTTTTGCAGGATATGGTGTTAAAAGGGTCCTTTTGAAGCCCGTTCTACCTATGAGCAAGGTAATTCCATTAAGTGAGCATTCCCAGATGCAGACACCCTTTGTGTGCTTGTATTAGGAAGCTCTTTTGAGGAATAAGTGTATGACAAAACTGAGAAAGCCCAAAAGCAAATAAAGATGGCACTTCTTTTGGCTGCATTGCTGCTAAGAGCAATTAGATAAGAAACAAAGGGCCAAATTACAGGTTGTACTAGATGGATATGATCAGGAGGAAAGTACATCTTTCCCACTCCCTCTCTGTCCCTCATGTTGCATCCCTCATGGTCTGCAAAAAATGTTTCTTCATAGTTCAAGGGGACGAGTTGGCACTGCTGGCCAGAATGACATTTCTGAGAAAGCTCAAAGTCGGGCTCAGCAGGCTGGGCATATATACCAGCTACACTGCCAGAGCAGGGAGAGGGACAGCTTCCTGCACTGCACTTCCCCCAGCTTTCACTTGGCTGTGCATCCTCCTTCTCTTGTGCACATTTGAGGTGCTATGGCAGTGAGCAGGATGCAGTGCTGCACCAAATTCCTATCCTAACTACTCAGGCTACAAACCCAGCCATAGGAAAAAAAGCCAAGAAAAAGCTGAAACCAGTCACCTTCTTTGGTTGTAAAAGAGGAATGGTGTGAGAATCCACGGTGACGTTCCAGCCTCATCAGATGGGCTATAGCCGGCAGGCAAACGCTCTTCAGAGTCTTTTCTTGTAAGATGTGTTGTAGGTATTTCTGAATACGAGCTATTTCCTCTTTCTTGTTTTCACCTTAGAAGGTCACTGGAAGGGTGAGCCGCATCATTGCACAACTCAGGAAAGGCAGGTGCTACAATTGCCTAGACTAAAAAATCAGGCAAGAGCATTTTCTCTTTTGCAAGGGGAGCACGCATCTGGAATCAATTTTTTTTTTCGCAATAATCTCATTGGCTGTGAAATGATTGAATTCAGATCCCTAAATTTTCCTTGAAGACTATCTGTAAGTACCAGACAGCTGATCTGCAGCAGTCTAGAGGATGAGTGATATATAAATCTCCTTCATTTATGGCCACCTTCCTCCACCCTCCTCCAAAATCATATTCTCTCCCTCCCAATAGCAGCAGCAGTGACTGATGCATCCATCCAGCGGCAAGGAGGACAATGCGGGTCTAAAGCTGTGATGTTGCTTGGTAACCACCTGGTGAGAGCACCAGAGAGCCAGTCGCTGTAGCCTGTGGTGTCTCATGTCTCAGACAAATGGGTGCCTCACAAGTAGCCTGAGGACCAGCAGTGCTCAATGTGAGCCCCTCCTGCATAGCAGTTACGCGCTGGGCCGTCTGCTCATAGCATTTGAGAAGTTCGGCTCTTTTTCTCGACTCTGCAATTGATACTGTGGCTTTGGAGCACTCCTCATTCATAAGCACGATGCAAGTCTCTTCTGTGCAAATGGTTAAGGACCTGATGCTGCATCCTCAACACCATGGCAGAAGGGGTCAATGGCACAAGAATTCTTATTTCTGAAAACATTCCTATTTGGTTATATTTATCATATAACTTTTCATGATGTTCTGGGGCTCTGTTATGTGCTATACTTAAAATACATTTTGGGATTCTGACATATTTGGACGTGGTCAGATGTGGAGCTTGGCTTCAGATCAGGATCTCACTTACATTAAGTTTAGTTGTGGTATGAAACCCTAGACTAGGATTTGTATTCAAACTAAACAATACTAGAATCCTGCAAGCAGTTCATGTAAGAGCTCAGCTATATTTGGTGGCTACCTGAGCAGCTGAGGCTTTAAATAAAGCCAGTAGTTCTTGCTCGACTTTTGCCAGCATGATCAGCAGTCTTGTTATAAAGATAAAAGCAATAATGGTTTTTTGTTTGAAATCTAAGTGGAATATAGGTTTTCTCCCTGTCTCCCCCACAAAAAAAAACCCCAACCAAACAAACCAAAAAAAAGGCAAATTTTGCCACAGGTTTGGGTTCATATCATGGAATTAAATTAATTTTTCTTTCTAAGACTTTCCTTTCTCTGTAATTTTCTCAGCAATGAACGAGCCAACAACTTAAGGGGAAGAAGAAAGATGACAAAAGCAACTTGAGTATCATGTATTGGATGGTGTTCAACACTGATACCAAAAATGTAACTGCACATTAATGGCTTAAAACTCACATGAAAAATCCAAACAAGAATCAGAATGTAGCAGAACATTTATTTTGGCACATTAAACATGGAGGCACATATTTAGAACAGCTTGCGGAGGAAGAGTCACACCTTTAAATAACAAAACGAAGCCTGTGCTCACACCTCACGTGTGAAAACTGGACTAAAAATAACATAATGGTTTCACTGCATTAAGCATACTACAGCACATGGAGCCATCAAGAACTTCCTTAGTTCCTGCAAGCTCCAGCCTGTCTAAGATCTGTTCCTTGCTGTGATCCCTGCAAAGATGCAGGGCAGGACCACAGGTGCTCCTGACACAACAGTGACACTGTATAGGCTTCAGGCCTCCTGTATTCAGACTGATAACCTGAACATGGTAATGGTGGGTAATCAGGCAATTCACTTGAAAAGCACACTCCTGGTCTGAGCTAGACTGTTAATGTATGTCCAGCCTGATGCAGCAGCAGCTGCTAAGCACCTCTTATTGTTGCTCTAGGCACCCAAAGGTGCCCCTTTCCCTTTCTGCTTCTCTGTTGGTGATCTGGTAACACAGTAAAATATCAACTGATTCCTGCCTTCCCTCTGCATGCTCAGTGCCGCTGTATATTCTGACGCATTAGTGGAGCTCTGCACATGTCTAAGAAGCACGGCAGTGTGTATGGAAATGCTCCGTGCTGTTTTTGACAGTTATACCATTTTATTTAATAGGGGACTGACTAAAGACTCTCCTGGATGCTGTAGATAATTCCCTCATATTCCAGCCTGGTAAATGAAGAGTCATCATCTTATTTCCTCCTGATTCTGTTCCCTTGGGAGTGCCACTGCCTGTGCAGATACATGGAAGAAAGAGTCCTTGTGCTCTCTGCTCAGTGCTGCTGCAAGGGGCCCTGTGCCTGTGGGGCCAGAGGGATGACTCCTTCCCACACTGAACTCCTAACACTGGCCAGCAGGTAAGCCATGATACAACTGCATAATGTTGAGGCAAACCTCCACCTCCTGATGTCTGCCTGCCTTAGTAAATGTCTACCTAGAATGTACATCACCTGTTTCTCCAATGGGAAGTATTTAATAAGTACAAGTCTGGCAGGTCTTCATTAAAAAAGTGATGAGTCTGGCTCTGAATCTTCCAAGTACACAAACACAATTTATTTTCCAATTCACTTATGCTCTGAGCCTTTACTACTCACATTTTCCAACTCTTCTAAGAACTGGAGGGCAAGAACTTATTTCTCTGTCTTTCTCCCCTCTGAAAGAGCTGCCACCTGTGGAGTTTGCAGAGAAGGACTGGGAGAAAGTGTTTCACTCCGACACATTCCCAAATTGCTGGCTACACAGCTGCTCAACAGCTAAAGAAAGCACACCCACAAGGAAAGTAAAGACATGAGTGAAGCCCAGAGAGAAAGCCCATGGTATGAATGACTGGTATCTTTGACTTCAGGATAAATAGCAGAGGCCAGGGACAAGTGAGTGTACTGGCATGCGGTGATGGCTCAGAAAGCTGCTTCAGTGGCATTTTCCTGTGCGCTGCTGCACTGCATGTGCGAGGGGCTGAGGTGCATGGGTGCTGCTGTGCCCTGTCTGCTGCAGAGGAGCCACTGCGGCAGAGCAACCACCCAGGAGCAGACCTGCAGTAAACAGCTGTGGTGTTTCAAATGTGAGGCAAAGCTCTTACTGTGTTGGTGCTCACAAGGCCACTGTTAACAGGAGAGGAGGGAAAAAAGGGTAAAAAGCCAACAATAATGTGGTAAGTTTCCCTTTAGCACAGGGACTGTTACTGATGTTAGGGATGTGTATGGCTCCCACAGCCCCTTTGTTATGCACACCTTTTAAGCGCTACTTTGCATGATAGGGTCCTTGTTCTCTCTCGCCCTCTCCTGCTGTGAGTTTCCCAGATGGAATGATGCTTTCTTTACATTCTTTACTTTCCTTCATTACACTATCAGCTGCTTCTCTAACTTGGGAATTAAAGGTTAATTCGCCCTGTGCAATTACTGATGCATATTACAGGCACAAGAGATAGCCAAAATTAACTAACAGCTATGGCAAAAATGGCAATGATTAAGCTAGAGACACCTTGTAATCCACACACAAAGTTAAAAAATGTGGCCAGCATACTATGCAGGTAACTGTAAACTATGAAGTAATACAGATATGTTGGGAAGCTAGCTATAGGCAATTAAAGAAGTCATATGTGATAAATTGCAACATCTTCAAAATCTTAAGTGAAGTGCCTTGATGCTAAGATTTCTAGGCTATGCCTAATATATCCCCAGATCATTTTCTTTTAAAACTAAATTGCATTCAAGTGATCTATCCTTCTCTGCCTTGATGTTGTTTCACTTTGCTAGCAATTAGCACTATAGAAAAGACATCTTTAGTCCAGAACAGATTTCCAACTCATTTAACAGTTCATTGTTGGATAATGGAAAAGCAATTGAATCAGAGGCTGGAGCTAAAAGGTTCATCTGAGTACAGAAACGCTGTTTATTATTTTGGAGATGTGTAGGAACGGCACTTGCTAACTCAGGCTACCATTTCAAGAAGGAAACAGCACAAGAAACTGGGTACTAACTCGTAATTCTGCCTGCCACGAGCAGCATCCCTGCCCATGGACTGAGACTGAACTTCATGGGAAAACCCTTCCTTTCCACAGTGGACCCACATGAAGCCATACACTCCAACAGGGCTGCCCAGCCCTACAACCCACAGCACTTCTCTGTCAGTGCTAGAGCCGTAACTTGTGAAGCACTTAAGGATGAAAGATACTGTGTAAAAAATAGTCATATTTTTCGAGTTTAAAGAAGGCTAATAAATAAGTAAGTCTTTATGGTAGTCTTACAACATCATATAGCTTCAGGCAAATACATGTTCCTTTTTAGATCAAAACAGAGAAGTAGTTTTGGTCTCTGAATGGAAATGGGTTTAGAAAGGAAGAAAACAGCATCTCTTAAATGGAAGTGAAAAAGAAAACAGCACAAAGGGACATATGACTGGCTTTCTTGAGAGTCCTCAACAGGGGAAGGAGCAAGTCTTGTTAGAAGGGTAAGATGTGGTTTTTGCTTGTGTAAACAAGGAAACAAGAACATAGCTTCAAGAGGTGAGAAATGTCACAGAAATAAAATAGGTATGCTAAAAGAGGTGTTAAAGAGGATTATTTTCCCTCAATAAATTTCCTGAATTCCTATTCAATATTAATGAGACTTCAATACACAGCTCATGGGGAAAGAACAGTGACGTTTTTGGGCTTAAATATGATCCTACAAAATTCAGATCAGCACAAGAGGTAGTCAAAACAAGTTGCTTGAGTTCTAAAAAGATGCAGACTTCAGATGCACTGAATAAGCCACTGAGAAAACAAAGTAAGACCAATAAAACATAGGAAATGAAGAGAGAGTTGGTGTGAGAGCCATATCCTAAACTCTGGTAACTTCCTTCTCTTTAGTAGATTTCATTGGCCTGTAGCAACAGCATTAGATATGCAGCCCATAAGGAGCCCCTGCCAGCAGATAACTGCTTATACACTTTTTCAGGTGCACAGCACTGTAACGAGTGTTCCTTCCCCTTTTGGGATGCCATGTGATAAATCTTACGACAAAATACACTCCCTTGAATGACGTTTCATATAGCCAACATCAAAATAACTCAAGAGACAGCATTGAAAACATTTATACTGAGATAAAATTTCTCTGGAAGTGAACAAGTAACAGGTAAGTCTTCAATGGGTATTTGAACTTGGATGGGGTGGCATGCAGCAGCAGTTGGAAAGGGGACAAACTGCTGGAAAGAAGGATGCTGTCTCTGAACTAAGGGGAAGATCAGACGAGCCTTTAATTTGGGGAGAATCACAGGAGCCACAGGAGGAAACAGTGAAGGCAGGATGTAAACACAGAAAGTGATTAATTTTGGTGTGTCCCAGCTCGTGAATGTAATAAATTGATACATGTTAGCATCAGATCTGGAAGAAGGTACAATCTGGCAGACACCTCTGGAAAGCTGCTTGCTCCAGCATGCCCTGATTCACAGGGGTAGGAATGGCAGCAATGGGAGGGCTACAGAAGTAAACCTGCCCACAGCTTACCTGCATTTCTTTGTCAATATATCTTTTCAAATCAGTATCTAGTGAAAACAAAACCCAAACCACAAACAAACTAGCCTCCAGATGAAATCATCTAGAGCAGCATGCTGCTCCCCTGGGAAGCAGAGCAGGAGTTTGGTTATGCTGAGTGTGGAGGGGCAACTATCCTGCAGCACAGCTACCTACCCAAGAGGCTGCAAAGACCTTTGGACTCTCACATCAGTCCAGGAAGCTTTACAACACATTTGTAGTTCATGTAGTTTTACAGCTGATTTATGGTATGGTTTCAGAACTCTCCACTCTTTTATAAGTGCATGGGACTTTTCCTATAAATATGAATTGAGAAGGTGGCTTTGGAATACTTTTTACACATTGTAATCACATACAGGCATGCTATCACTTGCAAAAAAAATTATATTCCCTCTCTCTATGTGTGTGTATATATAGATATATATCTACCCCATTTTATTTTAAGCATCTGGGCTGGTATTCTTGTGGGTAAAGCACCTAAAAATCAGTTCTAGAACAGAAACACTGCCAGGAAAAGTAGATTCCCACCTAACAGCTAAATTTCATTACCATTTTGATGACCAATATTACCAGTTTGGTTTGGTCTTAGTAACTTTTAAGTCTTTCTTACACTCTAGAGATTAAATATTGTTGCCTGCAGTCATAACACCTCTAACTGGGACACTGTCAGATTTCGGTGGTTAAATTGGGGTCAGCTGAGCCCAATGCCCGGATAGGGCATTTCCCATACACCCACAGGGAAGTTGCGATGACGCCCATCGGGAGCAGCACAGCATGCCAGCACTGTTTCTGTGTGCACCATTGCTACCATGCCAGTACCAGCTTTTCCCATGTGGTAGAAAGTTGACAGGTACTTGCTCAGAGCCATTAAAGATTCCAGGAGACATTTTATAGAGGAGTGAATTATAGATGCCTGTTTGCTGGTTTCCTGAGGGAAGCTGCTCTGATGCCAGATTTTATATTCATCATGAAGTTCATTGGAAAAGGTACCTTCACTTCCTTTCCAATCTGTTTTGGAAAGCATCTGCTATGTTTCATGCAGGCTACAGCTGATTTCTGTGGAAAGGAGCAATTCCTACACAGGATTTACACATGACAACAGCAGGCAGAGAGAGCATTGAGGGGCAGGCTTAATCCTCAGCTGTGCTCCAGCTGATATCAAAGAGCTTTTATATTTAATAAGTCTCAAGCACTTAAAATCACAGAGGACAGACAAGTACAGAAAAACACAGCAGAACCAAACTATCCTCAAGGGCAAGATGAAACAGAAAATTAAGAGCACAAGATTTCTTAAATGAGTAGAAGTCCATATTCAATAAAAATGAAGAGTTATACACAAATCATCTTGCTATTTCAGGAGGATAGTTTATCTAAATACTACGTCAGGCAAAAACCACCGGAGCTCTGATGTTGGGTAGGTACGTGTCAGAAAGCAGACATACAAGTAGGTACCCTGGGAGATGACTTCTCCCCAAATCCTTTTTCCCCCTCTCTGTTTCATCCAGGAAAGTGAACACCAAAAATAATAGATCCCTCTCCAGAGATCTGCAACTCTGGTCACCCACCTGGCCTTCCCTATCAAGCAGAAAATAACTTTTGCTGCAGTGATCAGAAATATTCCCTTTCCTGCCCCACTGGGGGAATGCTGCTTCCTAAGCCCCCTGGGGGTTGTTCCTGTCCCTCTAACACAAGGATTGCTTTAATTTTAGACTTGAGCTGCCGTTAACCGGAAACATCAGATAGACATGTTTTCAGAGTTTTAACCAACCCAGAACAAATCTCGCAGATGGAAGGCACTCTTTCTTAAGTCCATATAACACTTCATTCTAGAAGACGTTCCCAGTGCCTTGTGCTGGGCAGTCTCTCCACATGCAAGAGGCACCTGCTTCATCTTGAAATCTGTCGAGCCCAGATAAGATGTCTTCATCCTGTCCTCCAGTGAGCAGGTAAAACACAAGCTCTAACATTCCTGTATCTCCTTCCAGTCACTGTAAATATAAATATCAAGTCTTTTTTGTCACCACTATAGATCTTTTATGCTCTTCTGCTTTTTCATCTGTAGTGCTACCATCCCCACATCAAAGCTTGTCCAATCTCTTCTCTCAGTCCTACCTCTGCTCCATCAAGAAAGAGCTGTTAGGAGCATTGGCCTCAGCTATAAAGGCCACAATAAATTTCCTTTCTTCACATTTTCTGCATTGTTGCTTTCTGCAATGTCAGTGCAGGGTTAGCCTTCTCCTCCAGCTTTCCCCTTTATCAGCACCCACAATTATACACGTATGCTGTTGATCTCATATATTTGCCAATATATTCCTGCTCACCTATAAAGACAGCATGTCTTACAACTACCTGAGAGTCTGAGACAGAGAGCGCATTTATCAGTCGTGTAATTTTCACGGGACTGTTTATGACAGTGCTGTCTTGGAATGTTAAAGGAGCAGGAAAGTTTGTGTTGCTACCCAAGCACACGTCTATAATTCACCAGTACAATTTTCTGGAAAGCATACATGTGGAGTGAGGAAAAGGCATAGCAGGGCTATGGAGAATGGAAGCGCTGCAGAAGAGATCTAGGTCTCGGGAGCATGGCTAATACTGAGGGTGGGAAATCAGGAGGTTACCTAGTAGTCCCTCCCCCTTATGTCAGTACTCATCAGGTTTGACCTCTATAGCCAGCATTGTCATCAAAGACTTAAATTTTCTTACAGGCACAGAAAATAGGGAAGACAAAACAGCTTGACTTTACTTTTGGCATAAAAATAATACAAGCAGTGTAAAGAATATGACAGCTACAATAGGTCTATGACAGTAATTTAAAGAATCTGTGCCTCTGAAAGATTCAGTAAAGTCTCTGGCAGCTGGTGGCCTGGCGGAGCTGAGATGATGCAGACACAAGGCTGGGACCTGTAATCCCAAGCAGCCGGGCTATTTTATTATGCTTATTCACATGAATACTTGTGAAATCTACAGGAGATCTATGGATTCCTTAACTGATAATATCTCCTTACTGGCCTCCTTTATCTCTCTACTCACAGCAAGGAAAAATGCCATAAATGTTCGTGATCAGGTTTCACACTCTTTTCTGACCACCAGCTTACTTTTCAGCTCTGCATCTCTCTGAGGCTGTGCTCAGACACCTTAGATTCATAATTTTCATAATGACAACTTAATTTTTGTCCAGATATTGCAGGTCTCTTACCCCATTCTCCTTCCTTAATAATTTCACATGGAAATGATTCTAGTGCTGTTCACAGATGGAAAGACATAGGAACTGACTTTTGGAATCAGCTTCAATCATTGACCATCCCATACTCTACAAACCACCCTCTCAAAGCTTTTACAATTGTGCAGCCTTCAAGGCTTTTTTTTGCTCTCTTTAGAGGGAAATAGAAGCCTAGAGAGACACAAAACTAGGAGCTCTGGAAAGCCTGCTGACCATCTCCATGTACTCCCACTCTGCAGAGTGGCAGACTGAAGATCTTGCAAAGAGAGGGAAAGTGGGTGATCTGACAGCTGAAAGATAAAAGGTGTGGATAAAAGGTTTGAGAAAACCAGGATACCTCTGAAAAAGAAGTGAAATTCACAATACACGCTTCTTTCGCACCTCACAGGAACCCTGTTGTGTAGGTTTTGTCATGTACTTACAGTCAGCTTAATATTTACTTTGTTCTGATCCAGAGAAGTGAAGAAGTTATTTTGCAGATGTAAATAAGACTTGAAGATAAGGGTTTTCTGTTGGTTTGTTTTTGATGAGGGGTTTCTCCTGCTTTTATCCACTCCACAAGGCCTTGGATGTGATGCCATTGGGCATTTTTATCTTTCTAGGAAAGGTGATGCTATACACACCTGATCTGAGCATGATCAAGAAGGAAAAATTTTTCTTTGGGAAATTTGCATGAACAAACAACAATTTCCCAGAAAACTTTGTGTATGTCCTTCCAAGGTGGACTAACATCTTCAGCTCCTAAAGGCACAGCATTTTGAAAATGTACTTGAAAGACCAACACTAATAGAGTTAGCCAAATTAGGGATTAGCTCAGAAAAAAATACAAGAGGTAACAAAATTATGGTTTCTGTTGTTCCAAGTTTTATCTGTTTGAATCTTTAGCAGTGTCTGAATTCTGTTTGTCCACAGAAGAGTAGGATAAATTTCCCTGACAAAAATAATCTTTTATTTAAAACCCACACACTTAGTTTATATCAACATCTCATTGAATTCTGTGACACAGGAAACCAAATCTGATACTAAAATTGTTTTTCAGGCTTTCCTTTCAAGATTGATCAGCTTTGAGAGTTATGATATGACAAGTAATTTGTTCTTGGATAACTGACTTCTTTACAATTTGCTGAGTGATGTGACACTTTTTTCCTGTGATGTGACTGACGGGGGAGGTAATAATTAGCATGTAGACATCTGTTCCCAGATCTCACTGAAATAATGAGATTCAACAACTGATTGGAAAAGACAAATCTCCCTAGCTCACCACTGCCTTCTTCAGGCCTAGCAGCATTAAATAGAAATCTCAAGAGGACCAAGGAATCACTAATAGCATCATGAAGGGAAGCTGAAGGTAACTGGAGGTAACAGGACATCCTGATGAGGATTTCCATTTGATTGCATCATAGTAATTTGATTAAACAGAGAGAAGGACATAGCCCTGAGCAGAACTGTGGGTGCCAATATAAAATGAAGCACTGATACTCAAATATGCAGTACTTATACGAAGAAATTTTAATCCAGATAGATTACTTGGAATATACTAATTCCAAATTCGGGGTGGGGGCAGGGAAGTCACCATACTTTATCTGTCTTTGAGTCACTGGGAGGACACCATCCACTGAACCAAGGGAAGAATTCCTTTTTCAACTTACTCACACTCATAAAAACAATGCAGAGATTTTCCTTCTGCTTGTTTCCCGTCTCCTTCCTTTTAATTTGGTAATCAAACCTTCCTCCGTCTTCTGCCTTTTCTGATTCCTAATTGTTTGTTCCACAATAATGTTGCCCATCTTGGACTCACAATGTCTGTAGATTACAGAAGCTTCAGCCTGTTTTATGTATGTAAATTATTGGCAGTGCTTATAGAAATGTTTATCTGCATTATAATGATTGCCAGTGTCCTGCACTCTCCTGTAGGACCTTTCCATTTCAAGTGACTTTATGTTGGGGCATAAAAATGTCCTCAGAGTTACTGCTGCCTTTTTCAGAGGTGGTTTCCACTGAGGTCTCTCAGCAGTATACATTTTGTTGCAATAATTTCTCTGAGAACTAAAATCACTTCTTGAAAATAACTGCTTCTGCATATAAGAAATTTGGGATTAGCAAGATAAAGAAAATTTTCCTGCATTATAATTAGATTTTTGTGACTGAACCTGCATCCTGACACTCATGTTGGCATTTTTATATCCTCCAAATACTCCAGCACACATGAAAGTTTTCTTCCATTACTAATCCTATTGATTTGAATCAGACTACACACATGAGTGAAGTTACATGTTAATATAGGACTTTGCAGGCTCAGAAACTCTTAGTCCAAACTTTGTCCTCCCAGCCTTTCACCATGACCCATGAATTCCAGTGGTGTTCATTCATATACAAATAAACAAACCAGGGAACTGAGGGATATTAACTGGCCCGAAGCCAGGGCAAGGATGTTTTTTTTTTTTCAGTCTGATGTTCTCAAGTCTGGTCTCCTTGTTCTATTTCTGATGACGGCTCTTCATTCAGAGAACTTCTTGCCAGAGCTTCCCAAGCATTAACTGCATTTTAAAGCAAGTATTTGAAGCCATGAAAAATGTAAGGTAGCTAGCTTATCTGTTATGAAGTGTTTTGTAATACATTCATATGAAAAATACTTGTGAATTTTAGTAAAGAATGACATACAGGGTCTGACTTTTGCCTTGAATCAGTTTGTAGGTCTAGGAGAGCTAGTTTCATCATGTTGAAAAAGGAAATCCTGTGAAATATATTAAAATCCAGATGCAAAGGGTTTTTTATCTTTTTATTTTTAATACCAGGTTTGCCAAAATACCAGTAAGGTTATGGAACTAATAAACTAAATCCTGTGCTCATGTGACTCAATTACCTCTAGTCTGAAGATAACTCTGACTTAAAATTCAAATATATGAAGTGTTTGTACAGTATATGTGAAATGAGTATATCTAAGTATTAAATCACAAGCAAGTGTTATGCATCTGCTAAGAATATTAATGCACTGCATCATGTGTATTGTAATGTGCTTATATTAAATTTAAAGTGACAGAAGGCAATCAATTTGGAGATTTGAAAGTGAAAGGCTCCTCCAACTTTCTTCCCAAAACAGTGAAGTAAGTTGTTTTTCTGGTGATTCTGTGCTATCTTGGCAAATATTATGAGCAACTCAATGAGAAATACCATATTACTTAACCTGCCAGAGAGCTTAGAAGTGAGACAAGTTACAGAAGTGCTGGATTCTGCTTCTATCTTGCATTTTACCAGTGTAAGTGCACAAAAGCTGAGTAAAAACTCATTTAGGGTGCAAGATGCACTCTAATTTGAAGGCTGAACTGAGCAGGAGAGAGATGGATGAAGGAAGTAGAATGCAGACACAATTCAAGTCCACATATAATGAATAATATATAAGCTCCTTTTGAAAGTGGGAACCTTTGCAAAGAAGGGTTTGCATAACCATTATTAACCATTCAAGCATTTATCTTTGTGTGTGTCACCTCAGTTCTAACACAAAATCCCAGACTTCAATCCCTACTTGTATTTATTCTCTACTTTCTGCCTTTCTGGATTATATATGCAAAATACATCACAAATTGAACATGGCTCATTGTTCCAGCAGATTAGTGCTTATTTTTCACTGACCTGATTTTGTGTAATTTTAATCACAAGTTTATGTTGTATCTGGTAAAGAAATCCAGTAGTTGACTATGGATTGGTCAGCCAGAATACAGCATACTGTAGACATAAAAATATGGAAAGAACTCCAGACAGTAGTCCTGTCTGGTGGAAAATTTTTATCTGCAAACACCATCCACATCTTCAAACACAGACCTATGAAATGCAAACAGTAGCATCTTGTGTCAATACCTTTGACCTGGTCATGCACAAGATCTGCTGAAATGTGGCCTTTAGAGATTTGAATCTTCAAAGTGAGAGCACTTCCCTCCTGGTGGGAAGTGTGCCTGTCTCAGGTCTGTGTGCATGAGCACTTCAGCAGACCTTACTTAAAACTCTTCATCCTTTTCCTACTGTTTGAGTTGGGATGCTGCAGATCTGCCATTTTTACACTCTACCTGGACCTGTTACAGGCCAGTTCAAAATATCTGGTGTACAAGTCTTGTTTCAAGGTGCTGTATTCTGGCTATCATACACAAAACAGGCTTTTAAAGAATTTTAAGTGTTTTGTAACCTGAATTTGCATGGTATATCATCTTAAATGTGACCAACAACATCTCAGGTACAGTTTCTGACTGCAAGCAGTTAAATTACTGCTTTCCCATATGAACTGCCATCTGGTTTACTCCTGGAGTAGGAGTTTAACTACTTAGACCAAGTTTCTCTAATTCAAAACCTATAAATCTTCAGCAACAAAAAAGGTAAAAAACAGTGGGTTGTTGTAAGAGAGAGAGAGAGAGAGAGAAAGAAGAAATGCTGTTTCTTTCATTGCTGGGATAGCATTCTCTACAGTGCTCCAGCAATCTGGTTTTAATCTTAGTTATGATCCTAAGTAGATGCCTTCCTGACTCTGGCATCATCATGGCTGCAAAATAAGAAGCAGGCTCACTGGCACCAAACACATGCATGTCCTGGATTTGGTCTGCCTCCCGCTTATGGAAAGCTGGCAAAAGCAGCAATGCTGTGTCTTAACAATTTTTTTAATCCAGTTTATTGTGTTTAGATCGGACAAGTGTACTGCAAAACTGCTGGTTGTCCACTTGATGGTATCAAGTAACTGAGCATGGGAGGGTACGGCTGCTTAATGCTCTCTATTCAGGAAGATGTGACTGGAGATTTTTATAACAGGTAAAACAGCTGTGTTAAGTTCTTTACCTACACAAACAACTCCTGCGCTAGATTTAATCAGGCTGTGCATAATTTATCTTTCTGCTCAGATTCCACAATCCAGTTTAGTCTATTCTGGACCAGCCTTGCCGTGAAGTGGATAAATAATGCCTCCATCTGAAAAATCGCCATGTTTTTTCTGCAAGAAGAGGAAACTTCTGATTTTCATTTTCAAAGACTCTCTGTTATCTATTTCTATGTGAAAACACATTAGGAAACAAGCTATTGGAAATAATTTGTTCTCAAATTCTGTTATTATCAAATAGTTCTTAAGTGTTTTGATAAACTTCTAGCTAACACTTTTCCCAGAACCAGGCTTTAGCAAAAGGAAAAATGCAGAAAAAGAAAAAAAGCTGGAGCAAGGAAGAAGAGTTGGCACTGCTCTTCCTTCTCTCACTCTCCATCATGTTTCTCTTTGTCTGAGGATATGTGTGAGCAGACACATGCACGCACGAGCATGAGCCTCATGTCTTTTCAGAGGTGAGACTAGACATTTCTCCTGTGTGTAGAGGTATAGCTACCCATTGTGGAAAAAAAGCATGAAAGCTATTTCTTGGATATTTTAAAGTTGAGCCAGGTCACACTGACCCATGGGTACACAGTTGTCTGTGCCCCATAGAGGGCAATAAAGCAGCCAGAGGATGTCCACATCTGCCCTGAAATAAGAAGAGCTGCTCTCAGGAGGAAATTTCATTCTGGCCTAGATGAGGGCAGCATCATTTGCATACCACAGAGGCAGCAGTGGGGTGTGGGCAGCCATCCTGCCCCCAGCGGTGCCTCACTAACCGCCAGAATAAAATGACAATATTCTGAGAGTTTGCAGTGTTACTTTGCTGGATGTCACCACGAGCAGGGGTGAGTAATGGTGCAGGCTACTAACAGCAGGGGGTAATGTGAAGTGATGGAGCTGGCGCCGATGGCTCCCAGCATCTCGTGGGCCGCCAGCCGCTCCGAGGCAGTCTGGGCACTGCTCATTCCATACTCGGGAAGGCCACGCTACGCACCAAATAAGAGCATGTGGGTATATTACTTGTTTTTCTTCTGTTTATTCATTACAAATACTATTTCTTATTATTGCCAACAGATAGTCTGTGAGCAAGTCCTCATTTTGAAAAGAGCAGTTGTTATTCACAAGTCCTGATCATAAGCTATGTGCTGCTTCGGGGAATTTGTTTGCAAACTGTCCATTGTAACTGTTAACTGTTTATTGTGATGAAACTATTCCCTAGGGCTATGTAATCGTCATTTCTTCTCCCCAGCTAGAGTCCACAACTTTTCGTTTAGGAAAAAGACACAAATTATGAAGAATGAATGATGAGCTATGAACTTCTGGTACACTTTAGTCAAAGTCCAAGTAAGTATACTGAAACCCACAAAGCTTTTTGGATCCACATCTTCATGGCATTTGTGACTGCTTGAATACTTGGGAAACAACAGGTAATAAAACTGCACAAACAGGATTCCATAAGGAAACTTGATTCATAGTATAAACCAATACTCTTAGTCTTGTCTGAGAAGTGCCATAGCCGGGTAAGTGTCTTTTTTCAATCCGTGTGTCTGTATCTTGTAAGTGGTCAGTGTTCACATGATGCCAGCCAGGGTGAGCTATGCATTTCTTCAATGTTTGGTCCTGTTTTGAGAAACTGCTCTGGTTCGAAAAGTGTACTAAGCACAAGAAATGTCACACAAAAATGCTGTGTGGGAGATGCATTGTGCCAAGATGAGTACCAAACTACAGCAGGTCAATGCAGCATTTGGAAGGTATGAGACAGGAGAGGAAGGACCAGAAAACAACAAACTTCCTATCACGCTATGTGTGCAGTTCTGTGAATGTTGATGCTTCCTTTCCAGTCAACCAAACCAGGGACGATGAAAACTGGCCAGTGTGCATGGAAAAGTGAAGCAGCAACTTGGTAAATAAACAAGCAGAAAGAAAACTGGCTAAAATTAAACCTTCTCCATACAATGGGGAGTTAGTGCATGCTGCTCCCTTGGAAGTGAGCCCTTGCATCGCCTGCCTGCGCGCTCGCCGGGAGCCGGGCCGCTGAGTTATACACGTTTATCTTCCACGCTCTAAAAAAAGAACGGGACGACAGAGCGCTCCCGTGTTTTATGCCCGTACCGTGGGCATTGACAGCCCGGCCATAAACTGCCGTAAATTAGCCCAGTGTTCCAGACCTTCCCCCGGCGGGGCCGGCCGCCCCGTGTAGCCCCTTCCCCGGTACCTCCCGGCGTGGGGGGGGGGGGCTTCGGCGCCCCTCGCCCTCCCAATTCGTGCGTCTGATGTCCCGCGGTCCGCGCACACGTAATGCACAGGGAGCCCCCGCGCTGCTCAGGCCGCCCCTCCGCCTAGGTGAATAAATTATGCCGATGAGGGCGGGAGGTGGTCCGGCGGGCGGGGGCGGCTCCGCGGGGCAGCCTGCCGCCTGCGGGCTTCCCCGCCTGGCGCGGCGCGGCTGCTGGGCGCCGGCAGGCAGGTGGAGGGGGAGCAACAAGTCCGGCGGCGGCGGCGGGGAGGAGAGCGGAGGCGGAGGGGGGCGCTTCCCGCCCCGCTCCTGAAAACCTCTCTGACAAGTGGCAAGCCGCTAGCAGAGCACGCTGCTCCTCCGGAGGGCGGGTGGAAGCCGCGGGGGCTCGCCCCGCACCCAGCCCTACTGCCGGCTTTTGGCTGCTCGCTCCCCCCCGCTGCGGGGCTGAGTCGCGACCTGCTGCCGGGCGGGGAGCGGTGCGGTGCGGTGCGGTCTGCGGTGCGCGCCGCCGCTCCGCCTTAAAGAGTGGGAGCCCGTGTGAGGGCTCTTCTTCTACTTACCGCATTTATTTTTTTTAAATACTATTTTGCCATTTTGTCATTTATTTTCTCATACTTCGTTGGTATTATTTTTTGTTGCCGCTGTTTGTAAACTAATTGTCTCCATGGGGGGCGGAGGAAAGGAAATCAAAGCTGCCGCAGCTGAAGGGTGTGAAAACACGCTGGGCAAGAGCCGCGGAGCCGCAGGACGGGATGGCTGCGGGAAGCCCGGCGGCAGCGGGAAGCCCGGCCTCTGGAAGCTCGGCTGCGGCGGGGAGCGCTGCCCGCAGCGGACCGGGCTCGGCTCGGCGCTGGCTGCGCTCCTGTCGGCACTGGCGGCGGCCTCCTGCGTCTACCTGGGGGTGCGGACCAGCGACCTCCATGCCAGGGTCGCGGCCATCGAAGGCGCCCGAGGGAGCTTCTCTGCCGCCGCCCCGCTCCCGCCGCTGCCCGGCTTCTCCCTGGAGCAGCTGAACGCGATGATGCAGGAGAAAGTGGAGCGACTTCTCGCCCAGGTGTGCGGGACGGGGGTGGCCACTCTTGGTGCGGTGTGCGTGTGCTGAGGCTGGGGGATG
>JAOXXN010000471.1:25519396-25534239 GCA_026770055.1 Myrmophylax atrothorax | reverse complement strand
TGTCTGTTTTTTGTTTTTTGTTTTTTTTTTTTACAGGGTGGGAGTTGTACTAAAATAGTTTCTTGTTCATATGTTCAGACGTATGCTTATAGGAGCCGGCGTTTACATGTAGTTGTAAATATTGCATGTGTGTTTGAAGAGAACTGTTTCTTATGCTTGGAAAGCTTTGAAACAGATGCTGCTGCTGCCATGTGAGCTTTTTGAAGAAATATAAAGTTAGTATATATCTATGTAAACCTTTTTACTAGATTAGAAATATATGTTTTTATAATTATCAAAGATATGATGGCCACTCGTAGGGCAAATAAACAATGAATTGAATGAAGAGTGTAATAACAGACCTGATAAAACTGTTATTTTAGAATGTTCTGAAAATTAATGCAAGTATTTCAGAGACCTGCTTAGACATGCTCATCCAAGAAGGAAGGAAGCTTTTAAGCGATAATATTTTGTCCTATGCTGTCTTAAAAATTGATCAGGAAGTTGACAAATATGAAGAAAGTATAGGGTCTATTAAATTGAGTGCTTTTAGTTTAGTCTGTGTTAGGCACTAGAATTACCATCTTAGTTTTGGTTGTGCATGAATATCATTTGCAATTACTGTATTGGACAAGTGTATTGGAAGATTTCTTGAATGATTTGTATAATTCTTTTGGGGTGCTTAGGTATTTTATTTGGTGTTTCAGGAATATGACTTAAAGGTTTTTTTCATGGATTTCTACCTTTGCTGATATATCTTGTTTGGGCTTAAAATGGAGAGCGGATCACAGATGAACAGATTCTTGGGAAGGTTGAAAAGGAGACTGTACATGGAATAATGATGGACATAAGTCTCTTCAAGTAGTTTCCCCTCCACTGTAGCTCTTCTACAAGCTTAGCTGGAGAAGTGTTGAGGGGAAGAGTATCAAATGATCTTTCTGTTTGATCCTCGGTCCTCTTTTTAATGCTGCACACTGGACTGTATAACATAGCAGTATGATGGTTTTGATAGTTTGTCACACTCTGCCCTATCTTGGGCACGCAATAGGCTGCCTGCCAAATCTTGGTGGCATAGCATAGAACACCTGCATAAAGCCAGGAGGCTGATCCACTGCTTTCTGCTGACTGAAATAATGGACTTGTGCAAGGTACTACTTCAGTATGTTGATACCTGGATACTTCCTCTGATCAGCAAGGATTTGGGGGAGAGAAGTGTATAATTTTCTCTCTTTTTTTTTTTTTAAAGCAGAACCAAGTA
Source organism: Myrmophylax atrothorax (assembly GCA_026770055.1). NCBI lineage: Eukaryota > Metazoa > Chordata > Aves > Passeriformes > Thamnophilidae > Myrmophylax > Myrmophylax atrothorax. The sequence goes on along the minus strand of JAOXXN010000471.1, from coordinate 25,533,002 downwards.
GCTCATGAACTTGGCTCTTCCTACTACCCTTTTAAATAGTTTTATTACTCTTAAGAGTAAGAGGCTGTAGAGTAAGAGCTGTAAATATCATGAAAGGAAGACTGTAGAAAATAAGACATTTGCAGTTTATTCCATCTTAAGAAAAAAACCCCACATTTATTTTACCTTCCATTCGAGTATTTTTAATATTCCTTTTCTGAATATAATAGCACAGAAAAAAGTCACACCACATGTTAAAGGTTTAGCTTATGAGTTAGGTTTCTTTGATGAGCATAGTCTCATTCTCAGCCAACTGTGCTTAAGATTGTTTGTAAACTGCTATTTAAAAGATCTTTTCTAAAATTGTGGGGGGAGGAGGGGTGTGTGTGTGTGGTTGAGGAACACAGAAGTAGTTTTGGAACCAGGAAAATGTATTGAAAATTGGAGACCAAAATCTCTTTATCAGAGGTGTGGCTGCTCTTGCAGCAGTGAGAGATTTGTGTATGCATATCTGAAAGCAGAACAACATTTTGTAACTTCAAGGATACTAAATAAATACTCTGAGAGGATATTTATGTGGTTAAGGTCATGTATGGTCTGTAAGAGCAAGAACATAGCTGGCTACAGGCTAAAGCCTTGCTTGCGCTTGTAGTACTAATTGTGTTGCTAGGAAATGATGTAAGGTTTCTTAGATATCAGTGCTTCAGCTGGATTACAGTAGGGTCTTCACAGAGGACTGCAGTGCTGAAAGTCAAAGTGTATACATCTCAAATTGAGGAGGTATTTCCTTTAGCTGGCATCTCCAATAATCCCTTAATAATATGAGAACCAGCTGCTTGAACGCACTTCTCCTCTTCCTCCCCACCCTGTGCCCATACTCTCTGAGTAAGCTCCTGTTCCGATTCCCTTGATCTTCTTAGAGGAAGTCTTGATACCTGAGCATAGAGGTATATCCGCAGGGGATTAAAAGGATAAACTCCATAGCCTGTGTATTAATATTCTCTTCTCCAGTCACAGAGTTTACATCCAGATGATGCCTAGTGGCATTGCTATGACAAATACTGCTCAGTGTTGGCTGTAGACTCTCTGTACTGTCAACTCGACTGGAGCTTTTTATCAAATGCTCCTTTAATATTTTCTGCACCACTCCTGTTCTGCTAGTACTGCCAGCTGAAGGAAGGTGTGTTGAGAACTGTCACTTCAGCTTGACACAGAGGTGATTAGTGTACTATTGTTTTCATACCCTTCACTTTTCAGACAGGATAGCCTTCTCAAACTTCAGTAAAAATACTTTCTAGCACCTGATTTGGCCCTTTGTACCAGGAGATGTGCTCTGTGCACACAGACTCAAGTGTAGACCAAAGTGGTGTCATTGTTAAGGTGGCACTTACGGCAGTGATGAGTTGAACTCTGCTTTTATTTGTTCTCTGTCCTGGTGGATGCTTGATAGTTGTTTGTGCCAGCTAATAGTATGCAGCTCAGGGAAAGGCTTTTAGTTGTCACTTACAGATGCAGTTGTATCAGCGAAATGGATCCTGATGTTTGCTGTAGCTATCTGTGTGTGCTTATGAAGAAGTCACGGTTCAGTAAGGATCATCTTTAATATGTTTCTCAAGTGGTTCCTGTGAGCAGGCACACAGAATACTGATGAACCAGAGTGGCTGAAAGACACAGTGGTATGGCATCAGTTTAAAACGAACCAGTACTTAGACAGCCATTGTCAATACTTACTTAGAGTTGTCTTTGTAATGATGACAGCCATGTTTGTAGAAGGCTGGAAAGGTTTCTCTGTGTAAAGATTAAGTGTTTTTTCCAATGCAGCAAGCATGTAGTGCACTGTATTTCTTTAGTGCAGGGAGACTAATCGTAGTAAAAAGAGATTAGTATTTAAGTCTGACAGTTGTGGATTTCACCTTAGAACAGCTTTGTGTAACTTCTCAGTTGAATTCCAGGCTGGGGTAGGAGGACTTTTTTTCAGCACATTCAGTTAAGAGGCTGCACATAAGCTGTTAGACTGGCCAGTTAAAGAAGCGTGAGCCTTGAAAACTGAACCACCAGCAATAAGGGAGAAATACAGCCACACTGACATCCTCCATTTTTTACATCTCTTAAAATTGTTTTGCTGCTACAAGGTGATGTTTTGATGTATTCCAAACAATTCCAGTCCATTTTAGGATAATAAGGAGAAACTAATCTGTTTTCAATGTGTACTGTAACAACTGGAACACTGGGAACATTCTGGAAAAAGCTCTCTCATAGTAAGTTTAAAGGAATGCACCTTAGAGGAAATACTGTGCTTAATGAATTACAGCAGGGACAGCTAAGTAACAGTCCTGTATTGTGACTGTGTTCCTTTACAGGACTGTAAAGATGGGGTGGAATATCTTCATATTTGAATTCTTGCATCTGTAAAAGAGAATAGATGTAAATGCATTAACCAAAGTCTGAAAAAGACAAAGTATTCATTATTTTGAATAGAGTTACTGTCTTGAGGAGCAGAAGTGTGTTTCTCTCCAATATATTCCTCACCTCTGCTTTCTAATTTTGGGCATCAGTTCTCTGTGCTGCTGCATTTTGATCTATACTACAGGAGGTAATCAGCTGGAATCATTGTGTGTGAACATTGTTGTAAAAATGTAAACTTGCAATTATAGTAGTCTTTTGGGAATTTCTTTAAAGTATGTTTTAGTTCTAAAAACAATTCCTGAGGATTATTCTTAATTGCACAGGTGGGCAATGTCAGCTCAAATCACCTATAGACAAAAGTAGCCACTTGTGTCACAACAGTTCTGGATATCTAAACATTATTTTACTTTTAACTGAGGGCAGGTGAAAGGAACTTTTAATTGAAACTCTTGACTAACAATAATCAGACCTGATATGTGCATATATATTACTTCAGGCATGTTAATAATCCCAAATATTTTAACTGAAATCAGTAGTTACTTGGGAATCTGAGAGCCTCAGTCTTGCTTTTTTCTTTTTTCTTTCTTTTTTTTTTCTCCTTTGGATCCTTGTGCTTGCATGTTTGTGTGCCAACATTGCTATCTACTTCAGCTTTGATGGATAGTTCTCATCCATCATACAAACACTTTATTATTCATTTACTGTTCAGTTTATTGTTTATTCTTTCCAGACTCTGAGCAAGAACATTATGTCTATATCTATTTCTAGGAATACAGAACTAGTTATGTAATACTATAAGAGTTTTGGCTTTACTTGGGGATGATCTGAATAGTAAAAATTATTAAACATATTTATCTTCATGGAGAAGTTATGTATGCTCGCATCTTGGTTCATAGTTTGCAGACCAATGAGTATTGTTCTGTGGATTGTTGACTGTTTAGAAGTGATTAGATAAGATGTAGTGGATTTAGCTGAGCCAAAATTTATTTTCTCACCATAACCCTGCAGTGCTGTGTTTCTGCATTGGTAGCTAGAGAAGTGTTGATAACAGGCCTGTGTTTTGGTTACTAGGAGGAGACACAGGTTAGGTCAGTTGACTTAACATTGACCAAGGAAGTATTCCCATAGTCAACCCAGATGCAGAAAGAAGGTGGGGAGATGGTACTTGCTCTCTCTGGTGATGGCTGCCTGCTAAACATCTTACTTCAGAGCATCAGTTCCGAGGGAAAAAACAAGAGACCCCTCTATACAGCTGCATCTTCATCTTGATTTCCTTACCAACATGACTGAAGTCTGCATATGCAGGTGTGTTTGTACTCAAACAGACTTTCATACTTGGACAAGAGGTGACCTCTCTCTTCAAGTCAGTCTATTCTTTTAACTGTGTGAACTAGATCTCCCATTCTCCACTTTGCTGAGGCTCTGCTTGAAAATTCATTATGTGCTTAACTGAAATGTTGCCTTTCTTTTCTCCAAGTTGAACAATCTAAGTGACATCAGCTGCTCCTGGTAAGTCTTGCCCTTGAAACCTTTCGCTATACTGGTTGGCCTCCTCAGGACACTGATAGTCTGGCCCTCTTCTACTGCACACGGTCCTCAAGGTGAGGCCACACCACTGCAGTGTAAAGTGGGACAATTGTCTCCCTCATTTGGCTGTCGGTGCTGTGGTTGGTGCACCTCCAGTTACTGTTGGCCCTTTTGGCTGCCAGCACTCACTATTGACTTTTATTCTGATTGCCATCGACTCAGACTCTTTTGTCTTTCTGCAGGGCTTCTCTGCAGTCTCTTGTCCCCCAGTTTGCGTGTATAGCCAGAACTACCCTGACCCAGCTAAAGAGTCTGGCACTTGCTCCTGTTAAATTTTCAGCTCTGTAGTCCATCCAGATCTTTCTGTAAGGCCTCTCTGCCCTTGATGAAGTCCACATCATTTAGTACCTTCAGTGAAATTACTTAATGTGCATTCGATTCCTGCATCCAGATAATTCGTAAAAACATTGAAGACAACTGGCCCTAAAATTAACCCTGGGGAACTTTGCTGGTGTCTGACTGTTGACTGATGTGACCCCATTTACTAAAACACTTGACTAACTCATCAGCCAGTTGCTCACAGTGTATTATGGACTTGTCTATCTGTATGCTGGACATTTTGTCCAGAACAATACTGTGAGAGACAGTATCAAAATCTTGGCTAAAATTCCAAACCACCCCATCTACTGACTTCCCTTGGTATTTAGGTGAGTGACCTTGTCATAAAAGAGAATTGAATTGGTTTATCAGGACTTTCCCCTCATAAATTTGTGCTAGCTATGACCAGTGACTGCATTGTGTCTTACATGTTTTTTTCAACAACTCTCAGAATAACTTTATCAGTCACTGAAATGAGACTGACAGGCCTGTCATTACCAGGGTCTTCCTTAAAACTATTCTTGAAAATTCGGACAATATATGCCTACTTCCAATCAACTGGGACCTCTCCAGACTCCCAAGACTGTTGGAAAATAATGGAGAGAAGTTCCACATTGATATCAACCATCTCTTGTAACACCCTGGGAGGAATTCCAGCAGGCACCGTAGATTTATAAGCACCTAGCTGAAGCAGCAAGTGTCAAACAAATTCAAGGTTGGCTGAATTTGTTTGAATCCCAACTCAGGTTGGGAGTTTATCAGCCCACCAGGTACGATTTTTCAACGTGGGGCTCTGCTCACTTAGTCTGAGCAGTGGATGACAGCAAGGTGTGTTAAGTGTACACTGCTGAAAGGGCTCCTCAAAGCTTAACAAATACAGTCCATTCAAGAAGGCATAAAAAGTGACACATCTGTAGCATGTCATTTCTGGAGCACATCTGACATGTGTACTCATGTAGGATGTCCAGATTTAGAGGCTTAAGGGACAGTTTAGTTGGGGACTTCAACAGCAGCACAAGGTGGAGTAAGTAACCTTTATTTCTGGGGGGTCCCATAGATGATGAGTGTAGGCAAGTAGTCATTGTACATCCTCAGCTTCTGAAAAACAGTGAGTAGAGAGAATGCATAGCCTGAATGTTGTCTTCTGATAGAGGGTGTTATCATGCTCTGTAGGGCTGACAAGGAGGCATTTATAGGAAGGTGAAAGCTAGTGGGAACTAGCAATAAGTTACTCTCGGCAAGCCGCTTACTGTAACGCTACCAATTTTACATTACTCTTGTGGTCTGGCAGTGAGACTACACAAGCAGAAGCATGAAAACAGTGCATGTACTGGCTTTCTCTGTGTTGAAAGCAGTGTTCCTTGAAACCATTGGAACCATCACACTCTGTTATTTATTGAAACGTTAGATTGTCAAGACCAATGGTCTGTAGTAGAAATTGATGTTGAGGTCCTAAAGGTAAACAGATGGGTCTGAATGATTTCAAAAGCTGTTACCATCCCTCCTTGCTGGATCGTGTTGCTGAGTGATTCCTCTGTCTTCCATTTCCCGCTTGTGTAAAGCAGGAAGGACAGCAGCTAGGGCCTGAACTCTGATCCCTCCTATAGACTGGCATTGTGCTAGAAGCAAACTTTAATTATAGTTACAGTTTTGTTTTGTTTTTCCGCTAGACATGTGGTTTATATGTTTAGCTTAGTAACCTAGTGACTACATGTTGCCATGATGTGTGTGTTTGTCTTGTAAAGTGGGGTACTTGACAGAAGAAGAGTGATGGATACAATATCATTATGTTGTTATTAAGCATACTTTGAGATGAACTGTAATTGTTTAACTTAGTTACTAGTAATAGCACTTGGATAGGGACTAATGCAGCCAAAATTTTTCTGACTCTTTTGGAAAATTCCTGCAAGTTCTAAAGAACACTGTCATTCAGATGAAGACAGCTATCCCATTGAATTTCCATCTCCAGCAACACTGTTTAATGAACTCTCAAGGCAATCTGAGAGAAGAGCATTTGGGCATCTGAAAGATGTACTCGCACCTCTGAATTGAATTGTTCAGACATACAGCTTTTTGTTGATCTATGATTCATCAGCTCAATCTAAACCCTGTGAAGCTGCTGAGAGTAAAAGTGGCTCAAGCAGGACTTTTGGTGACAGATAGCCATCAGTTTAAAGTCTGCAAGGAATCTATAGTGATCTGTGAGGAGAGGTGCATGGAGGTCCTTGTCATGGCAAACAAACAGATGGTTTTCTCCACTAGAGATCATGCGTAATACACAATAGCAGCAGCACTTGAGTCCACACCAAGTGGGAGGGATTGCATGGCTGCTTCGTGTTGGGAGCATACACTTTTCATAGGCATACTAAGGGGACATATACTTGTTGCTACTTTCCTTTTAGCTGCTTCGTTGAGAGAATAAGACTGCTCTTTTGTGGAAAAAAAAATTCTTCACAAAGGATAACATTGTATAAATATATACCTTCTAAAAAACTGGCCCCTGTTTTCTTTCTGAAATGCAATTGAAAGGCTAGAACCAGTAGTTCCATATCCCAGCTGTTTGTGTTTTGATAAAGTACGATTTTTTAAAAAATTGTGCTGTCAAATGATTGAACTGAATAAAGTGACATTTTCATCCAGAGAAAGTTAATTACATGCTCTTTCATTACCTTAAAATAGCTCATTGCCTTTTTTTCCTGATAGACTTGTGGTACTCTACCTTTGCTGCACTTGTTAGACTGACCTAAAATTTGAATTTGAAACTGTATTTGTGTAAGCCAATTATAGTTAAGATATATGGGGAAAAAGGGACTTTGGAAAAGTGAATTCTGTGTCTTCAATACATGTGTTTATTTGCAGATGAGAGAGGTTTTTACATTTCTATTTGGTAGCATTGCAGCTCATGCTAACAAGTGAAAAACAAAGCTATATTCAGTGTAGTTCTCTTCTTCCTGCCTCCCACCAGGAATTGCTTTCAATAATAACACTTTTGAAGTAGTGCTTCTGATGACCCAGGAGGTAGAACAAGCCATTTGCACTTCTGCTGTTTATTTGGTTTCTGGGGGGATTCTTCTTTGCATGTAGAGATGGCTGTTGAGATGTAAGGATACACAGCCGAGCAATAAAGCTTTGGTTAATAAAGTGAGACATTTCTAACTTACTTCCTTCTTTTCCTTTAACATAGTGATAGGACTGCATTTTCTAGGATGAAGGTCCAAGTTCCCCAAGCAGATGTATATTGCTGTTGGCTGAATGTGTTAATAGGGTGGGTATTACATGTGTATGAGGTGTCAGATCCTTAGCTACTGATTTGCCTGTGCAGCCATGCACATATATTGGTGCACTCCTGTCCATGTGTATAGGCTTATAGCTCTTTTTTGTTGTTGCCCTTGTTTTTACTGATTTTTTGGCATTAAGAATTTAGATTAGCACTCCAGTTGTCACATGCGAATATTTGGGGTTTGTAGTCAATCCCCAAGCTAAGTGAGAAAAGACAGAGATCATGCATGTATAGCAAAACAAGGTTATCTATATGAAATGGTTCTTTCTCTTGCTAGTTTTGTCCTGTTCTGGGAATAATTTAAATACAAACATGGCTTAAATGAGGAGAGACCTAGCACAGCTACCACAGCCATCAGAAGAAGGCCTGTAGAGAGAAGGGAGTTTGAGTACTGGCATGCTTTAGATTTGAACAGATACAACTGAGGGGAGGAGTAAGGTTTCAAAGACTTAAAAGGAAAGTACAGAAAAAATGAAAGGAAAAGTGAGTGGTGTGATTATTTCTTGTTGTCCCTGATGAAGGCACTGTAAGCAGTGGAACTGATTGTATTTGATGGTTAATAGCATCTCCATCACAAGATGTCTTTAAGAACAGACTTATCAATATCTATCAGGAAAGATTCCGGTAACTTTTGCCCTTACTTTGTGGAAGTAGTCTAATTGATCTTTGGAAATTACATCCAATGTTGCATCTCAGTTGTTCAGATCTTAAACACACCCTGTAAGTTAAATATTGTTTCATTGTTTGTGGCAGATATCATTACTTACTCAGTTCCTTTCACAGATGCTACAGAATATGTTCATTGCCATCTTTACACCTGAATTCAGTTTAAAAGATAAATTACCTCTAGGTATAGGTGATACCAAAAATCTATATTTTTTTTTCATCTCACAGTCAGAAAGGAGAAAGAAAACTCAAATGCTGAGTACTGTTTGTGTATGAGAGAAATGTTCCACGGAGGCAAGAGGTTGGCAGTACTCTCTTGTCCAGTTTTCTGTTGCTGTATAGAATGGTAGTATTGAAATATTGCAGTCAGATGATTTTATTTCAAGAAACTAATAGCTTTTGAAGTCGAGGGGTAATTTTCTAAATTGCCAAGATGAAAAATAAATGCTGCTGCTAACTCAGTTTGGGGGGCAGTGGGATGCTTTTTGGATGTATATCTGTCTTAGTAGCATACTAGCTAAACTTTTATAGACCTGCTTGCCAGTGTTCAGTTTCTTTCTATTTGGCCTGTATTTGATCTTTTTTTGGTAAGAATTTTTACATTGGTTTCAGTGAGGCTGTGTGTTTCTTCAGTGATATTTTTACATGCAAGTCAAGCAAGTATGGCTCTAATAAGTACTTAGTTGGTAGGCTGTTAAGTTAAAAAAGCAAACATGCCACAGAAGATACGACAGCGAGTTAATTTTCATAGTGTTTGTCTCTCATGTGCTGTTGCTGACTCCGTATGTTATGGTAGTGTTTAGAGAAACTATATAAAGTTATTTCGTTTTTTAATTTCTTTTTTTGGCAAGGTGTATACTGAAATTGTGGTCATTGATACTGTAGATGTACTTCTAAAACAGCCAGTAAAACATAATATTAAGAGTTAGAGTTAAATATACCTCTAAATCCTCTGTACTTCTGAAAATGTTAGGGGAAAACTTGGACAAGCCATCCTTTTATGTATGTATAGAACCTGTATTTTTTCCTGTATTTTTTTGCTCTTCTTTCTCGACAAACCTCCTTTACCTGTTTTGTTCTTCACCAATTAATTTACTTCAGCAGGAGGTTTCCTGCAAGACTTAACACAATCTGAGTCTGATGCATTTTTCCTCGTTTCTCCCCATGTCTTCCTTAAACCTTTAAAAAGTTGGCATGGCTAGCTAACGGCTGGAAGGGTGGATGAATGCTCCTTAGGTTCAGGAAAACCGAGGGCCTCACAGCAAGGGGAGCGTCTATTTGGTTTGAGTCACAGTTTGATCAAGCTTGGTGCTTTCAGTGCCTTTTATGAAAAAAGCTTGCAGTCAAAAATATAGTACTGTTGGCATCGTTTCTGTGTATATGAGGTGGCAGCTGTGATTAAACAAACATGACTTTAAAGCATGGCTAATTCTAGAAACTGACTTGTAAATCAACTCCTTCACTGACTGTTTGTTCCATATGTGTACGAAGACATGAAGTATAATAGACTTAAGAGACCAAAAATATGATTATTCCTAGTCCTGTCAGCGTCAGAGTAAGCTGACTACTATTTTTCCTTAGGCATCATCAGAATTGTTGGGTGAATTGCAAGGCTAATAGTTCTTACCCACGCTAACCCTCATAAGCTCGTGTTGCAGAGGTCTTTGCTAATGAAATGATTGATACTTTTGGACTTACACAAGGTTTATGACTGCAATGTGCATGAAAATAACAATGGTCTTGTCTGGTGTTGTAGTTTTCCTTTTAAAATAGGTTATAGACTGTTTTGTTTCATTGGGTTTTGGTTTGTTTTTTTTTTTTTCTGAATAACATCTGTACACTTACTGCTATATCTTTTGGCCAGTAGCAGATCTGCAGAAAGACATAGACTGGATACAAATATATCTATATGTAAACCAGAAACAAAAAATGTGAAATATTGGCTCTGAACACACAGTAAATTTTCACAAAAACCCACTTACAACCTCCAGTAGTTTTCTTCTTGGAGTGATGTTCAGGTAGAGGTGATGTCTTCTGTGGTGAGTACTTAAAGTGTAGCATCTAAACGGATATATAAAATTATGCTTTAAAATAACTTTCACCTGAAACAAGCAGTTTAGAGGTGGCTGCTGAATGCTAACACTTGCTATTTGCCAGCACATAGGATTTGATTTTTGTGAATATTTTTGAGGCTATTATTTTTGCTGCTGCAAACTCTAGGGATCAGGATATCCCTATAAATCAAATTAGCACTGTTATGTGCACATACAAAATGAAACATTAAGACCATTGTCTTAATAATTGTCACTTTTCAGACCTGGAAAATATATTTGGGGATTTCATTAACAATCTGCGATTTGAAAACTAGATGCCAGTTTGTAGACTAACCTTTCTAGTTTGAGACTCTGGGAAGAATGATAGCAATTCTTGATGAAGTTAGAGCTTTGTTGTTGTTAATGATTATGCCATTGTTATTTATGCTTGTAAATGAAGGTTTTAAAGATGAAAAGAGCTGAAGCTTCAGAGGCAGCTTCTGGGACTTCATCCTCAGAGGAGTAAATCCAAGACTGGAGGCGGGTGCTTGCAGGACCCTGCTGTTCCTCTGATGGGTTTGGTTTGCTTTTCAAAGGAGACAACTGTATATATTACACTAATTAATATATTTTAATAAGAGGAACAGTATTCCCACTAGTTCGTCTGAATTAAAGCCCTTCATGGTAACTCTGGACAAAAGAAATGCTGTAAATGTTTTTGTTACAAGTTATTTTGTACATATTTTACAGGGTTCTCTTTACCTCTCTTTCTCTTAAAAGTAAGATTAAGAATTCTGCAAGAGAAGGTCTCCATTTGGGCTCATTAAGTTTGCTTTTTGGCCTTGGTACCCCTGTGGTGATGGGAAACTTGTCTGTAGTCTTTGGGGGATTTGTTAGTGTGAAGGGGGAAAGAGGAAATGCCTTTGTGATCTAGATTGATTCAAATGGGAGGGTGGCTATTTCTCTTCTATGAAAGTGCAAAGGCGCATAAAAATTGCTTGAATGGGTCCATTAGGGGGCTGATTCTTGTAACCAGTGGATTATAGCCTATCCTTAAGATTTAAGCAATTTAACTTCTTAAATGAGTGATGTAAAGGCATATCTTATAGCAGCACTTGTTATTTATATGATCTTAGAAACGTGCATCTAAAATAAGAAACTCCTTATTTATGTTGTAACAATTTCAAGAAGATAAGTAATGATTTTGGTTAAATTGCTCTGAGAGGGTGTTGTAACTATCAGCAGTTTTGGCATGGTTTTAATGTTGATTTTGTTTTGTTTTTCTGTGTATGTAGAGCATAATGTTGATGATATTTAGTGAATTTTAAAGAATGCAGCAGTCACTTATCATTTAATAGTGAAGCAATTTTTCACATCACAGTTGTGCACTGCAAAGGAAACTTTCATATGTCATTAGTAACATTTGGGGTTAGGAAATCTTGGTTGATGTCACTAAATAAACTCCTAATCCCAGTAAATTAAACTGGCAACAAACTGCTAGCAGTTTTGAAAGGGTAGTCCTAAGTGCTTGCAAAGGTAGGACTATCTTCTTAGTAGAAATAAGATGTATTTCCAAACACAGTACTGAATTCGGTTACCATAAAGAATTCTGTTTACATTACAAGGCAGTTCTTAAGGTGCTGTTTCCTATGTAGGACAGATTACAAGAGTGATCAACAAGTGATTTTTAGGTATAGTCTTATGTACAGTGTGCTTATTCCTTTTAGTATTACCATAATACTTAGCAACTCTGCTAAGACCGAGATGTTGCTGCCCCAAGTATTGTATAAAGGAAATGGCAAGGTTGGTGAAGAGAGAGAGAGACAGTCTCTATTCCTGACAGTTTACGATTTCAGTGTGAAGTAAGAGGAAAAGTTAACTTCAATACAGGCTCAGGGGGGCAACATATAAAAAGTGTGGCAGTATTGGTTGATCTAGAATCATAGAATGGTTTGTGCTGGAAGGGACCTTAATGATCATCTAGTTCCAAGCTTGCTGCCATGGGTAGGGACACCTCTCACTAGAGGTTGGCTCAAAGCCCCCGTCCAACCTGGCCTTGAATATTTAGAGGGATGGGGCATCCACAGCTTGTCTGGGCAGTCTGTTCCAGTGCTTCACCACCCTCACAGTGAAGATTTTTTTCCTAATATTTAGTCTAAACCTACTTTCTTTTAGTTTGAAGCCATTTCTTCTTGTCCATTCACCACACGCTCTTGAGAAAACTCCCTTTCCATCTTTCTTGCGAGGCTCCCTTCAGATACTGGAAGCCTGCAATTAGTTCACCCTGAAGCTTCTTTTCCAGGCTGAACAAACCCAATTTTCTTAGCCTTTCCTCATAGAAGAGATTCTCCATCCTCCTAATCAATTTCTTGACCCTCTTTTGGCCTTCCTGTGCTGGCGACAATCGTTTGATCAAATTAGCACCGTAAGTGCTATGAAGTTGTTTTATTTGATTACTTTGTCATGTTGCAGAAAAGTGGAGGGTTTGTCTTTTTAAGTGGGGCTTTAAGAAAGATAGTAAGGAAGCAGATCTTTGAACATGTCCTACAAAATGGCAAGGACAGAATGGAGGAAGCTATTTTAAAAGGTACTGTTTTAAAAACTAGAAATAACAAAAGTGCGGAGACACTGCTGGGTTTTTTAAGGCATCAAGACTTAATTTTTGGAGATGAGATTATTTGGAATGCAGAAGAACTTGGTTGGCAAGCGTTGATCTGTTAGAGAAAGGAGCACCGATAGAGAGATAGAGACAAGAGACTTAGGCATAAAATTCCATACAGGTCCTCATATCTGCCTTGAATCCAAGATGATGTGCAAACTATGTTCCTGAGTGACCAGGAATTTATACACTGCTTTTGAATTTGGAGACATGGAGAGAAGTCTTGTGATGAAAGGATCAGGATGTCTGTTTTTATTCTGAGTTGAGAAATAAGATGACTAGGTAGATGCTAGATGTTATCCCTGGACTCTGATATGACTTGAGAATGGAATTCTCCATCTTGGTCATACTGTTGAACTGGAAAAGTTGGAAATAACTTAGAGAATCTTCATTGAGGTAGAAATATTAAGGACCAAAGAAAGAAAACAGAGGGTCCCTCAGCCAGCCTGGCTTAAAGTGATGCAACTATGTCAGCATCATGGTGTCTGCCTCTAACAGATGGATGCTTTGCTCAGTTTCATGGGTTGGTTTGTTAAAGTTTTATGTGTTCCTAATGCTCATGTATTTTACCTGGGTATGATAAAGTTACTACTTCCTGTGTAGTTTCTAATTCTCATGTGCTACATGGCCAATTGTTTTAATGCAAATAGGAGAACTGGAATTTTGAATATTGAGAGA
>JAOXXN010000471.1:25507882-25519296 GCA_026770055.1 Myrmophylax atrothorax | reverse complement strand
CCCTAAAGCTCAGGCCACACCCTCCCCCGCCCCCAACCCTTTAAGTGTATCATTATATTCAGAGAATTAAGCAAGCCAGCATAGGAAGTGGTATACATCCCCCTACGACTACTTTTTTATCAATGTAAGTGCAAGTCCTTACTATGATCGTATGTGTCAAACATCTTACCTTATGAACACCTATAAATGCACACACTTAAATGCGTTGTTAAACCAGGGCAACAATGTAAGAGACAAGTATCTATTTTTTTCTCCAAATGTACAAAAACAACCTCATGGTTACCCTCTTCATTCTCATGCATGATTGAAAATTGCTATTCCATTGGCAGTGATACTGTGCCTGTAGCACAGCCCAGTTGTACCAGACTTAATGACAGAAGCTTGAAGCCAAGAGTGTTTAGTCTAGACTCTGAGTACTTTGGACTCTTTCACTTCCAAAATATTAGAATTGGTCAATGGTCTGTGAAGACAAACAAGAAATAGCTGCACAGATAGAGCATGGTTAGGCCTTAAAAATTCTGGCTATTTAAATCAGGTACTAGCATGTAATCAGGCTCTGCTGAAATGTGCAAGTCTCAGACCTCTCCATCTTAGTGACACTGTTCAAATTGAAAATGTCACAGTTGTCACCATCTGAGCATAATGCATGAACATGAAACTTTAATTACATTTCTTAAAAAATGAGTTTACAAATGATCAAATTTGTTTGGAATTATGATGAAGTCCTATTGCTGTTCTAAGCTGTAATGAATCATCAGTTTGTTTGCTGAATGTTCACACATCCTTCATGCAGCACAGACAACATGATTTGCTCTGAAACAATAGAAGACATTTATTATTTGAAGATAGAATGCACTTCAGAGGCTGAGACACAGTCCTGCATAGGCACATGGCTTCAAGGCCTGATTTTGTAGAGCAATTGCTGGAGAAGAAAGATTTGGGGTTGGTTTTTTTTCTATTCTGTTTTTGGGAGGTGCAAATATGGCTGAGCTTTGCGCTGGAACTGCAGTACACTTACTCATTAAATTTGAACTCTAGAGTTCTCAGAGTGGGTGGAATAAGAGGATTTGGGAAAACTATAAAGAGTTGTCCACCCCCTGCAGACCTCAGATCCTGCATTTATTGCAAGAAGTATTAAAAGCCTGTAAAAGCACTTTTTGTATGCCAATGAAGTTGCTGTAAGACCTTTTGTGAAGATGTATGTCAGCATATTGTTTTTCTTTTTTCCTGGCTAGGAACTGTCGGGCAGTTTAAACTCACCAATCTCAGTTTAAATCTGAGTTTGTCAAACCTTCTTTGGTGCAGAATGTGATTTGATTTCTGAGGTGGATTTGTGAGAATTTGAGCTAGTGTGTATTTTCAGCACAAGGTAGTATTTGCAGCCGAGACTTTTTGTTTGTTCAAGCTGAAGTTTGAATCCAAACTCTGGTACTGGACTCTGGCAAATTAACTCACCCCAATCTGAAACAAAGCAGCAAAATTATAAGAAGCTGACATGATTATAAAAAACCACAAATTACTCAAAACCAACACAGAATTTTCAGAAAGTGTTGCTGGCATTTCATTACACTTAAAGTGTGTGGTAGCTTCTGATACTATGTTGGGAGAATTTTCCTGAATGTGCTTTACAAGACTATTTTCATCTCCCTGAGCAAAATGTGTCTGAGAGTTATTTTCATCCTATGAGAAGTTAATGTTTTCACTAGGGGTAGTTGGAGAGAAGCTGTTGTCAATACAGTCTAACAAATGAAAGGAAGCTAAAGGGGGAAGATAGGACAAGTCATTGTCACATTCTGAATGTTCACCTTTATTCTGCTTAGGATTTAAAAACAATCATGATAGTAAGAAAGTTTAAAATGCTGTTTTTTTCTGAATTTTGGCTGGTTTTTCTATATGTAGTGGCAATTCCAGTGCAAAGGTCATCACAGATTACTCATACCTCTTGAAGTATCTCAGCATAACCAGATGTTATTGAGAATGTTCCTCCACAGCTTATGTGTTTGCTTTAAAACAACTAAGTGTATTGCAGGAGAACTGTTTGGCTTTTTATGTCAGTCTCCTGAAGGTGATGAAAGATACTGTAGAAGTACTTGACTGCAAACGAACAAAACCTCCCTCAGCTAATACAGTTACCTTAAAGCAGAATGATGCTCTCTGAGTGGTGTTTCAGTGAACCAGACATGTCCCATGTGGCACTATGTCATTGGTCCTAGTTCTGGAACCAGTCTGTCTCAAAAGCAGGATGTGTCAACGGTAATTCCCTCTGTGTGTGTTTGTCTGATATGGTTGCTAAGTTTGAGATCATTTATAGATAAAAATACTATTTGTGAATAAAAAGGAAAACTTGTGTTGCTGTCTGCAATTCCACATAAAACTCACAGGTTGTAAAACGTATCAACAAGCACATGTTCTGCACATCTAGTCTGGCGTCCTCACTGCTTGATGCAATAGTTTGTCCCTTAGAGGATATTAATTACAATATTAACTTAGGTGTGTGGAATTCACAGACATATATTGCTTTTTCAAGTTTCAGAGTTGTTTTTTAGAGAGATGTGGAAAAGCAGGTAAGCATGCCTCTATTAAGGCAAATTTATCCTTAGTAGTCTTTTGGCTGGAAAGGAAAATGTGTTAAAGTTAAATCTTGTATAAAAATACGGGTATAATAGGGTGTAAAATGAGGACACTCAAATTTAAGGGGGGGGGGGGGGAAAACAATCATAGTGCCTGCTCAGACTAAAATGAAAAATAAAAGCCAGACTAAATAAAAATTTCCCCCCTCCTTCTGCGTAACTGCTCCTGACCATTGGCCATAGTACTGCTACTGACTGATGTGATTGCAGAAGGTCACTAAGTGATCTGATTTTGCAGAAATGCGCCAAAATCAGGAGGTGTTACACCTTTCTGTTTTGTGTATATGTTTCTGTACTGCCTGCTAGTGAAGAATAATTCTGTTATTCGCATGAAGTTGTGTGAACTTTGAAGGGGAAATAAAAGTCCACTACTGACAGTATTTTTTTTGAACTGCATGTCTGCACTGTAAGTGGATTTGCTGTGATTCTTATTGCCCATACTAATGCTATAGCTTTTCTACTGGTTCCAGATGTGTAAAATGCAATATGGTGTGGGAGGAGGAAAAAGTGTAATGAAAAACTTCTGGATTTCCATATCATAGACAATTTCTGTAATTTTGCAAAGCAAGCTTGTGGAAGTTCATGTAATAGTTAACAAAAATGCTGTTATTTGACTAGATTAGGGGAAAAAAGGCCATATGGGCCATAAAAGCAGTTTGTTTCATGTATAAAAAGGAAGAGGTAAATGGTGGGTCAGAAATTGTTATATTGTAAGTGGAAACTCACCTGAAAGGATTCTTGAACTATGAAACCATAGAGTGAGCTGATGACAGTTACTCTCTTTCCCTTCATGCCTGGTTCTCTTTCTGAAACCAGAATTCTCTAGACTCTGCTCTAAAAAAGTGATGACTATCTTACCTGATCGCAGGTAACTTACAGTTGTTCCCAATGCTCAGAAAGTTGCAACTGTTTCTGCTGACATCTCTGCATCTGTAACTTTGGAATCTTGCCACGTGTGCCTACAGCATTAATCTGTTAATTTACCAGAGTCTAAAATTGAGCCAAACACTTCAGGAAAACTGTTGATCAGTAGTTTAAATGTTTAGATGAACCCATGCCTGCTTATAAAACAAGACAAACACATCAGTTTCCACACCAGCCAGGCTTAGTGTCAGGAAAATTCAAATGTACATTTCACTAACTAAAAGCTAGACTGAACTGTAGAAACAGCCATAGTATTCCATCAAACATGTGGAGAGCTGGGGAAAAAATGACTTTGTAAATCTTACTATGCCTGAGAATCATGTGTTTTCTTCCCTGGTCTTTGAAGATAGTTCTAATTAGGTTTTAGGTAAAGTTTTAATGAAAGATGTAGATACACAAAGTATCTTGTATGAATTCTTCAGTTTGTTCATTCATGTAGAATTGTAACTGTATAATCGAGTTAGTCACTGGATGTGTGTTTTATACTGTGGATTAACATTTCATATTATTAATTAGAGAAGGGGGAGAAAGTGTCTTTTTGATTTGTGTAACTGCAAGTGCATATTAATAGCTTTAAAATACTAAAATAGAACTTGAAAGTGGTCTTAATGGTAGCGTGATTTCCTTTTTAATTGCATTTCAGACAGAGGGCAAAAGTTTGTCTGAGTTCTGCTGTGAGACAACTTTCAAATTAAGTTTAAATAAAAAAAATCACTTTTGAAATGACAGATGACAGGACTCTGTTTATCATTATTTAGGCAAATAAGGCTGGCTTAGTGACACAAATCCTGATATTGCATTTAAAGGAGAAAGTGTGTAAAACCCCAAGTAATGCTATGAAAAAAATGATAGTAAATAGTATAAAACTGCAAAAGTTAACTTGCTTATAAAATAATTTCCATATAAATGGGATGCTTTTTTCTGTGAAATATCTGTGTCCTGAGATGATCAAACAGACTTTCAAAATACTTTATCGTAGCAAATGAGGGAGCTGGATAAAGGGTGCCTTTCAGATTAGTTTGTGTGAGATGTTTCCTGCCTTCACTTTGACAGAAAATAGGGGCCTGTAGGAGGTAATGCTTTCATCACTTCAGACACATTCTAACCATCTCAGGTAGTCCATGTGCTCTTAAAACTAAGTCTTTGGAAATAATACATAATTTAAATACTTTCTTTTAAACATTTTAGCATACAGTAAAATAGCCATAGTTTGTCTTCATTAGCATTCTGTGTGTTAAGCATGAATTTCACTGTATTGACTAACATGACTCCAGGGAATTTCCTTTATATGCTTGTTGACTTTACACTTCAAAAGTGATTGGAGTCCCAAAACTGTTTCAGAAAGCAAATTGCCTGTCAGAATCCTCTCTGAAGAGGAGAAATGATGCTCCTTATTGTAAGAGGTGGTGTGGGGATGCAGACGATAGAGGTGACAAAAATTAAAAAAAAAACAACTGAAAAATAACATCATGGCTTGGGCATTATATATGAATGCTCTGTGTACCGCCAAGCAGTCATTTCAACACATTTTTGATGATGATGTGCATCACAGTATGTTTTGAGATGTATGGATTTTCTTAAGATTTTGTAGGAAATAGCTTTAGGAATGTGGCTGAAGGAGATTATGTTGCTATGGCAAGGTCCTTCACTTTGTAAATGTAAAATTTCAGCCCTGCTAATGAAAAGAATATCCATCTACATAAAACACACCTAATGCAATGATTAAAAAATGTGCTTACTTTTTAACATTTTAAATTCACTTCTAATGCACTGCTTTGTTTTCTTTCTGTATGCCTTGCACCAGATGAGAAATAAGGGTTACTTCTGATAGCTTGTTGCATAACCTTTCCTTGTAAAATAATTTTCCCATCAAGTTCCCTGCCTTTGTAGAAAAATCTACTATAGAGAAGAACAGAGACTTAAGTTCTTGAAAGGAAATGGGCCATCTGTACCATGAAGGAACGAGATTGTTCAAGTCATCAAAGGGCACTTAAAGACAGTCTCTAAATCACCAGCAAAACAAAGTCATTCTTTGGATCTTGGGGGTTGTGGAACTCTAATTTTCAGGTGCCACTGCTCAAGTGGGAAAGCTGTCTGTTTTTAAGGAGAAAAAAGAAAATCAAAGTTTATGCTGTAGTGAGACAGCAAGGAGCGACTGAATCCCTTTACTAAAAGATTGTGTTTCTGTGAAAAAGTCAGTAGCTAGTATATGGATTCTGTGTATTTGGTGATTGCAGAGCTCAAATATATTTTATAATTTGCTATGAATACATTCATTTGCATCAGTTTAAATTGCACTAGACAGAGCAATCTAGACAACACTACATCATATTTATTCTGGCATCATTTAAGAGCACTGACCTGTATTTTTTTTTTCATGGAAAGGAGGATTGGGGAGAAAATAATTAAGCAGGACAGTAATTCTCAAGGCTGTCATCTGATTCATGCTGAATTATCAGACATGTTACTCTTTGAGGTCACATCTCCACTTTCAGGGAATAAAAGCATCCAAAAATCCAGTAAGGTTTTTGGCAGTGTAAATGAGGAGAAACAGTTTATCTTAGAATGTTCAGTTGGAAAATTGTAGTGGGGCTAATTGCTTATAAGAATATTAAAAAAATAAAAAAGCTTGAAGAATGGCTGAAGTTAAAAGCTGGACTGCAAACTAAATAACGTTTTTCATGCAAATGCATGCAGAGATACAGTCTGTTGCTGAGTGTTGCAGGAGAGTTATTGGGTGAAGAGACTAAAGAACTCCCAAGGTATTGGGTATGACTACAAGTTGTATGTCTGTTTATTTCCATGCTCCTAAAGTGCCATAAATTTATTACAGGCTTCATGGGATTTAGTTTAGCCTTTTCTTGACTTCTGTGGCAGGAAGGACTTGTAGATTTTTCATAATTATACATGTGTGGGTTCTCCTTCCCTTCAGCTTTCCCCCTTTTGCTTTCTAATTTTCTGTTTAAGCACCCATTTTCTGTAAGAGAGTTGTAGAAATCATTGCTATAGAAGCGTATTACTTGATGTACTTTTTTAATGATGCTCAAAGAAAATATTGATAAAACAGAGTTCAGTTTTTACTGGCTGATGGACTTTTTGGTTGAAGTAGAATTACACAGCAGGGGAACGAATTAGGGGAAGAAAGTTTAAGAGAGAACATGACAACACATACAGATTTGTGTGTTAACTCAGTATTTTCCATTCAAGTCCTTTTCATGGAGTTTCTTTTCCCTATTCTTTCCAAGGGTCCAGGCAAAGCAGCTGTTTTATGGTTTGTATTTAGGATAGTTTATTAAACCAGTCAAGCTGGTTCCTTTTTGTACACATACCCAGATATCTGCCATGTGTCCCTCAGGAGTGCATTATGGAAAGCAGTTACCAAGAGAAGCTAGATCTTTGTGCCTCCTAAAGCCATTTAATAGTCTTCTTGGCAACGATGAGCAAACCTGTGGCCGTCTTTGGTAAGTATGTGAGGATTTCCCTGTGGATTTATGCAAATCTGTGCTTCATGTTAGTGTGTTTCACCTTAATAATTGGAGCGATCAGTGTGTACAGACATTGGGGAAACCTCCATTGTTAGCTTCAGGATTTGTGACAATGTGTTGCAAATCATTCAAAACCCATCAGGGAGAGCCTGGATCATATTGTATTAAATGTTATGTAAGCACAAATGGAGACATAGTATTTTTTTTCCTTTTTTAAAGCAAAGGGTGCAAAGAGAAAAGGGATTGGGAAATAGGACCACAGAAACATGTAAAAGAAGAGTGGTTCTTGGGGAGCATCATGTTGCCTTGTTGTCATGCCTGACATAAAAAGGTATGAAGGGAAAGTTGCTGGGGACCAAGCAAATGCAGTGTGGGACCGTGATAGACACTTGGCAGTGGGAAAATAGAGAAAGTCTAGACTTAGAAATGTGGGAAGAAGAAGGTGGAGGGTGGCCTAGGGGGACAATTAGAACAGACTGGGGAAACAGGAGAAAAAAAGATTAATACACAAAAAGGCCATATGTTAATAGTAGTTTTAGATACAATTTTCAGTATATAAGCCTTAATTGTGAGAAGTCATTGGGAAGAACTTGTGGTCACTCATTATGACAGATCAAGTGCCTTACTGAGACACTGAAATGAGATTATGCGCCTAAATAAGCCTGTGTTTACAGTTTTTTTTCACTGAAATGGTGCACAGCTGAGGGAATTTAATCTTCTGCAACTTACTTTTGCTTGTTGTGATTCTCTCAAAGAGCGATAGTGACCTGGAAATTGAGGTATGGCTGAAATGTTAGTGTTAATGTAACTCGAAAACTAAAAGCTTTATTTCATGAATCGTAAAAATAGAGGGAGGGCAGTATATGTTCATTGCTAAGAATTCAGAATTAATTTTGCAAGAAGAAAAAAGGTAGTTTCCTGAAGGAAATTCTCCATTCAAGAAAATACATGGAATCATAGTATTGTTTGGGTTGGACAGTACCTTTAAAGGGCATGTGTTTCAAACCCCTTGCCATGAGCATCTTCTACTAGAGAAGGTTGATAGAGCCCTGTCTGACCTGACTGCGGGTGTTTCCAGGCACCTGCCACCTCTCTGGGCAACATATTTCAGTGTTTTACCACTGTCATTGTAAAAAAATTCTTCTTTATACCTAGTATAAATCTACCTTCTTTTAGTTTAAAACGTTAGCCCTTGTCTTACTTTTTAAAAGCAGGGCCTGTCCACTTCTTTCCTGCACTCCCCTCTTAAGCATTGAAAGGCTATAATGAGATCTTGTGGGAGCCTTCTCTTTTCCAGGCTGAACAACCACAGCCTGCCTGAATAGCAGAGGTGCTCCAGCCTCCCATCATCTTCCTGGTCATCCTCTAGACCAACTCCTACAGGTCAGTGTCTTTCCTGTGCTGAGGACCCCAGAGCTGGATGCAGCACTGTAGGTGGAGTCTCACTGAAGTGGAGTAGAGGAAGAGAATCACTTATATTCAGGTTTTCCAAACTTTCCGGTAAACTTCTTGGGAAAAAAACACTTTCTCTTTTTTACTGTACAATGTAATTTGAGTAGGTTTATGTGGTATATTAATAACATTGTCTTTCTGGTGTTCTTTTAGGTAAGTACGTATATTTTGTTGTAAGAGGGAAACATCACACATGCATAGATGTAATCCAGTGGGCCTGGGTGATACTCTTTTGTCAACTGGCACACAGTCTAACAAAAAAATTCTTGTTTTTTTTACTTTTGGTCATAAGGTATGAATAAATCGTGAGAATTTTTGTGCAAAAGTAGAAGAACCTGCTTGTAAAAATACTAGCTAGCAACAAGAATGAAAATCTGCATTCAGTCCTAGAGGGCTAATGGGTTGATTATGCTTTAAGTCACTGAGCTGTACACATGGCACTCTTCTTTGGCTCTTGGCTTACAAGAAGAGCAGACTGATGGGATGCATGAGAAATGTGTTGCAAAGACATATGGTATCCCACTTAGGTGCTTTAGAGCAGTGATGTTGTTTTTGCAAAATGTGATATGCTTGAGAGAAAAAGCAAGACTGTTAGTAACACTTGAGACAAAGTTTGTTGCCTGTATGTTGTAGTCTCTGTTTGCAGAACTGAAACAGCTCAAAGGAGGGGGATGCAAGAATTGAAAGGAGTAAATACTACTTTGTGATGATACGTATTTTATGTAAAAAATTATTTTGGGAGGGTTACGGTACTATGGAAAAAAAGTACAGTTGTTACTATGAGCACAACAGGAACTTAAGCAGATAAATTAACAGTATTGATAAAGTTGTCTGGGGATGGGGTCTGAGTTATTGGGACTTCCCTAACACTACTTCAACAATAGTTGCAAAATGTCTCTTGTACTGTAAATTAGAAAATAATCTATTTTAATGAAGACCATCTTGGAAGTGTAAAGGGGACTGAAATTTGGGGAAAACACCAAGGTACAAGTAGCATTTGTAGCTGTTTGTTTTCAAGGAAGGAACTGTCTCCAAAGCAGCACGATGAATAGAAGGAAATAATTAAATGTTACGTTGTAGTATTTTTTTTTTACATTGTATAGTTTTAGAAAAGATGAACAGGCAATTTGACTGCATTTGGGAAGAATATTGCGTATATGTGCATATTCTCTTTAGATTGTAAGTAATTGAAACTTAAACTTCATCTTAAGCAATGTATTGTAACTAAATAGAGTGTACAGGACAGTGCAAACAGCTGTGGGTATTTTCAGCATCTGCACTGCAAACCCCATGAATTTATAAAATTAACTTGGTTCATATTAAACCAAAGATAGTGTTTGATTTTTTTTTGTGTTTCAAGGTAGCAAGGTAAAAGTGATGCTTCATTTGGCATGAAGTGGTTTCTCTGGTAGAGGCAGAATACTTCATTTGGATACTCTATGACCAAGTGAATAAAAATGGAGATTTAAACTGCCGAGAGGGCATCTCCTTTCATCTAATAGCTTGAGCTTTGTTTTAACTGCCCTGGAAATGCCCGGTGAAGCCCAGGTTTCCTGTGTATCCACAGTACTCTGACTGAGCTACTAGGTAAAGAGGCAACTATTCCAGCCTCTGAGGAAGGTTTTGTGACACTAGCTCTTAGTTTGTTTTTTTCCCAGATGAAATTAGTCAGTGAATTTGACCTGGATTCATTAATCCTTTGAAGCTGGCTGAAACCCCATTTACTGAAGAAAAGCCTGCCTGCTTGAGCCAAATGCCCTGCTCTTGATTGCAAACAGAGAAAAAGGAGAAATAACTCTATGAAATAGTCAGAGATTTGTAAGATCAGTTCCAGCACTACTGCCATCCTGTTAGGAGAGGAAATTGAATTGAAAAGTCTCTTATCGAAATTTCCCACACAAATTCTCTAGTGTAGCACATGGTGTATCTAATGCTGAAGGCACTGTACTGTTGAGAGCTAAATTTCCTTATTTAGGTTCAGTAGTTTGCTTATCCTGCCACAGCTGATAACTTTGCACAGAGACTTGAGCCCTGATAAGCAGAACAGGAAATACTTTAAATCCTGTGGATGTGAAGAATGATAGTATTACTCTGTTTCATGTTAGTTGAGTAATGGAGAATTTATTTTGTTTTTGAAGTAAATAATATAATAGACTGAGTTTGCAGTTATGCTCCATGGAGTTGTGTCTGTGTGCACATGTGCATATATGTGTGACATAAATATTCCCTTTTTTTCACCGACTGTATGCTAGGATCGAACTCTCAGCTAAGAGCAATTGAGATATGTCCAATTTTAATGGTACTATACTGATGTTAATCACTTGAACTCCTCTCTCTTAAATCACTGGCTATTGAATTAATGTTCCCCTTATACGGAGTTGAAGCTTAACTTTTCATTTATGCTGCCACAGAATTTTCAGGTGGACCTGTTTGTATATGTCAGTATGATGGGTAGGTACTGGGTCACGATAACTGATGTGCAGATGTCTGTTTTTTATGAATGCATACAGCATGTATGGGTGTGTCCCCAAAGCCATATAGAAAATACGAGTCCTTCTGTGGTAGGAGAAGAAGCTGACTGCCTCATTACATCACATTGCCAGTCACATTCATAATGTAATGCCTTGTTCTACTGCTGTGGAGATCATACGTATTTCTGTCCTTCTACCTTCATCTGAAATTAAATTATGGACTTTATGATTCTTTTATATGTAGTCCAGTGCATATTTTCTTCTGCTAAGATCAATGAGAATCCAAGCTAACTTCAAGGAACCCTGTGCACAACTAGGAGCAGATGACTGTTTTTCTCTGGAACTGCATTATACCATCACCTCAGCTAAGAATGGGGACAGGTGTTACAATTTTTGAGAGACAATCCTAGAGGAAGAGAAGGGTGGAGCATCAGAAAAATCCCATAACTGTC
>JAOXXN010000471.1:25438429-25485336 GCA_026770055.1 Myrmophylax atrothorax | reverse complement strand
GGAGAAAGAAAAAAAAAAGATGCGGCTTCTTTTGACTCTCTTGTTACCTTTGACTTTAAAAAACAATCATGTCCTCACTGTGTTATAACTATGTTGCCTTCTCTTATGTATTGACCATGTTCCAAATCTCACTAGCTGCCAAAATACATATAATAATATAAGAATTTAGTCTGAGTGCACTTACTCCCTTTTCTGTTTTCAGTACTGTTAACAAGTTACACTGTTTTCTTCTGTTTGTCTAAACTGTTTTCTGGTTACAGCAAATGGTGTGGGATTGCTGCAAGCTTTGCATTGCATATTCAACTCTGAGGCATATATTAAATAGTGTGATAAGTTGGTGTTGATGAAATAGCCATGTTTCCCAAAATGATCAATCTTTATTTTCTCTTCTGCACTGCTGCTTGGTAATTTTTGTGTATTGCCAAGCAATTTTCTTAAAGGTGATGGCATGAACTGAACTGCATTCTGTGAAAGAGAAGACTATACTGATGACAGCTGGTGCTACAGTAGTATTTCCATTACTCTGTAACCTCTCAAGAACAGGGTTTATCTTGTTCAGAAGTTCTTCTGTCCACTGTAAGAGGAGACTTACAAAGTGAATATAGGACTTGAAATCATTGTACTTTCTGATACGGTTTTAACTAAAGATTTTTGGAGGTCTGTGCCTTGAAGAGTGTCTGTCATTACGTGAAACTTTGTTTTGAAAGCCTTCATATTCTTTCTTACTGGCTTTGCCTGTCTCTAGTCAGTTACAGTGTGACTTCTTTTCATCTCCATATCATCAATTTTATCATAGGATTAGGTTGATGACATGAGAGGTCAAAATCCGATAATCTTTTCCCTCCCCTCAAACTTTGATTTTATTTTTAGAAAAGTTTGTCAGATATCTCTGCACTCTGACCATTGATAAAAGCAACACAAAATGTGTTGCTTGCAGCGTGGGTACAAATTTTGCTATGACAGGGGAAGTTTCTCCTTGGTTTGCCTTAATTTACTGTAACACAGTGGCGGTGGAGTTTAGACTGTATCCTTGTCGCCATCAACTTCCATGCAGAGATTGGTATTGCAGCTCTCTTGTGACCCATAGCTATTGTAGCGTACGCTGAAAACATGCTGACCTTTAGCAATTCCCCTTCTGACAGAACAGAGGGGATGTTTGTTAATTCCAGCCTGCTTAAATTCTGCATTTGCTTTTAAGCTGTTTCTGTGTATAAGTGTAGATTAAAAACCTTCAGAGCACATTTTTAAGAACTGACAAAAAAGGAACTGAATTTGTAGGACAAGAATATCTATAGAACAGTAAAAAAAATAACCAAGTAATTTTCGTCTGCATTTTTTAATCCTTCTGTAGTAGTGTTCATGTAGTAATATGGTTATGTTAGCAGCCCCTTCTTTGATGCTGTCAAAACATTTTGACTCTCATCACTCTGACTTGTGAATTGAAAAGATGTGCTTGCTGGAGAATTGTCCATACATGGTGCCCTTTGCAAATGTTTGGCCAGATCCTGTAGCAGTAAACAGGCAACTCCCCAAAACTACAGTGTTAACTCTGTGATCATCTTCATATCCTCTTGAGATGACCATTTTATAGTTCTTGCCTTTCAAAACCCCTTTTAGACCTCACAGATGTTGCTCCTGTCTTTACTGGAAGTTTTGATCAAGACAATATGGATACAAAACTCGTCTAGTTTGCTCTTAAAATTACAGATAAGTGAGGATTGAAGGAAATCTGTTTTGAAAGGGGAGTGGCTGTTGGTTTAGGTGTTTCTTTTGGGGGGAAAAAAGCCAGTGATTTGTATCTTCTCTCTGTGGTGTAACCTTCTTGGAGCACTGAATTATAGCTTGTGTTTCCTTCAAACTCTGCAGAATCTCACTGGAATCTCTCTTGCTGGAGTGTGCTTTTCAGTAGATGGACCTGTAATCACACAGGTTTAAGGTTTTTAAAACCTATTTTCTTGCAGAGCTAAAGGTCTTTTAATAATTGCAACTCACTTGGAAGTGAAGTTAAAATGAAGTCATATTTTTTATCACTTGTTTTCTAGATTGAAGTTTATTTGGTTACAATCTCAATTTTCACCCTGAATTTTTCATTTAGGGCTATAGATATCTGAAGTAGCTTGAGTGTCTTCTAAATTGGCTTTAACTGGACACGATTAAATTCTGGCTGCAAATTGGAAAAAAATTTCTCATCATTAAGTCAAAGGTCTGGAATGGTCTTCTAATTAGAGAGTGTTTGGGCAAAAAAAATCCCAAAGTGTTTTGAAATGGAGTTTGTTGGGTACTGATAACAGTACAGCACTGAACTTGATGACCCAAGAGGGCTCTCATATTCTTGTGTTCCTAAATGTGTCGTATTCTAGCTTGAAAGTACAACTTGACCTAGCTATTAAAGTAAACTGCTAACTGGAAGAAGGATGGAATTATTTCCCAAGTTTTAATTGTGTTTCTGAGGTGTGGAGAGGTGTGCTGGTCTATTTACTTGCGAGCTCTGCTGGGTGCTTTGTGAGTGACAGGGAGATTGTGCACACCTTCACAGCTGCAATAAAACAACAGGAAGCAAACTTAGAAAGGAAGTAGAACTCAACGTATGACAATATGGAATATTCTTTTGAGAAGCCTGGGTACTTCCAAGTAGCAAAATGTTGTTGCATGAATTTTATATGGAAGCAAAATGCTATTGGAGATTATTGAACATAACATATATATGTATAGGTGGCAGTAATAAATAGCTATTCGCTGGAGGATTCTTAATATGCAGGGAAGTGTGACAGTAGTGCTTTATAGTTTCTCACATTCAGAGGTGGGCATAGGTAGATGTTTACTTTGCCAAGGGCTATATATCTGCATTGTAACCATGCAGGCTTGTTAGTTCCCTGGAGATAAAGTGAATCTTCTGGCACTTTCTATATCATGTCATTTGGGTAGAAATAGTATTTTTCCAAAATGTCATCACAAGACTGGTTGGGTGCCCTTAGCTGATTTCGGGGTCTTGAAATTATGTTCAGGAATATTAGCCAGAAATGTGCTTTCAGTAGGTGTGAAGTTGCATACAGTGGTTGCAGCTATCTATTCTCAAACACGGATCTGTTCCTGCACAGCTGAAGATTTTTTAGCTGGATTAGAAATGGTTTCTAGAAGTAACTTTTATGTGCAGATGTACACACAGTTGTGTTGACATGCTTATTTAGT
This sequence comes from Myrmophylax atrothorax, assembly GCA_026770055.1. Taxonomy (NCBI): domain Eukaryota; kingdom Metazoa; phylum Chordata; class Aves; order Passeriformes; family Thamnophilidae; genus Myrmophylax; species Myrmophylax atrothorax. The sequence goes on along the minus strand of JAOXXN010000471.1, from coordinate 25,482,147 downwards.
CTGCTTTTAGACTCCTAAGAACTTCATAGTTAATATACTTCAAATAATATGTGAATAATGGATATAAATGTGCTAGACAATAATTGTGTGTTGGTGATTGTCAGCTAATAGATTTATAGCACAATGCACAAATGTTTGCTAGATAGGGCTGTGAATAATCGGGTGGTGTTTAATGAGAGAATTAGGTGAATGATTAATCATGGTAACAACACAAAAATAGCCTGGCAAGTTTTGAGTTCTAGTAGCTTGTTGATATTTTGAGTAGTAGCTTATATACTGGGCAAAGAAATCAAACCTAATATCAAAGTCTGTCTTCAGTTTGACAATAAAGCCTAGGCTTTGAAAGGTGATTTAGGTTAATCAGGTTTGTGCCTAAAACTGTCCTTAGTTTAGTGCTGAAAAATAAAAACCTCAGAGTTTTATTAATCTGCTCTGTTTGTACTATTATTTTGGCTATGCTTAGATACACTGTTTGGTGGAAGGAACATACTGTACATAAAAACTCATTTCACCTGTAGGTTCCCTTCTTTGTTCTTTAATGTTGTTCTGTGCTTTGCATGGGAGAGCTGTCTAATAGTTCTGTTTTATACATATGCTTCACAAAACTAAGGTATGTACAAAACTTCCCCATTTGTGCAAATGGAATGCTGTAGGACAGTAGGTTGTACAAAAGTATCCTGTGCTACTCACTGAAGGAAGCTTAACTTGCTGGAGTTGTCAGTTGCATTTGCCTAGATGGCACTTCAGTCAGTTGCATATAATACATAAATGTGGGTGTGTGTTCTTCCAGAAGATCCGTATTTGCTATACATATGGTATCTATAGAACACGTAATTTTAAGTAAATCAGATTTCTCTCTTCCGAATAAACTTTGGGGTGACAGCCAAGCTGTACAGTCATCTCTGTGTTGCTGTTTTTACCTCACTAAAGGGAAGGGGAAAGCTGCCTGCCTGTACATGCTGCCAGTTTTCCTCTACTGCCATGTATGCATGCCAGGGTCTCCAAGTCCATCTTCGTGTCTTGGTGATTCAATGTATGTACAGCATGTGTTCTGTTTACAGTACACATTAGTTTATCTCCCCATGTTTACCTCCCTACCAGAGTGGTATGATCATCTAGTGTTGAATAGGTGACTCTTCTGTACCATATGCTTTGAGTAGGAGTGAGTATACACCAAAAATGAAGAGGAATCAGCTGCAAAGATGGGCACTAGTCCCCCTGTCCCCCAAGCTTAATAATAAAAAGAATATGGACAGAAGCCAGGTATATTATGTACCAAATTCACTTCCTCTGCAGAATACAGTTAAATGAAAAACATATGGAGTAGCTTGTTGAGTTGATTTTGTTCTCTGCTCTGTCCTCGTAATGGATTTGTTTTCAGAACTGTGCATTCTCCGTGTTTCTTGGTGGATGCTAGTAGGCTTGGAAAAATCGCAGCATGTGGAACCCAGTAAAACATGAATTTCATTTGTTTTCCTTGGCTTCTGTATGTCATGATGTATTCAAGATGATAGGGCCCGGAAAACTGTAAATTTTAGTTAGTTCTCAAGCATGAATCCTGAGCCTTTTCTTCATGTTGTAGAGGAAGTCTGGTAGTAGGAGGAAGGCTGTTCAGCTGTGTCCCTGAGGGTGTGCTGTGCAGCCTATGTTTTGTTTACATTAAAGGTATGCTGACAAAGCTGCTGCTCTAATATTGGACTTAATGGTTTTGTTTGGGTTTGCAGCTGTGTCTTGCTGTCCTTTCACTCTGCCTGCCTGCAACTCTTCATAGTATTATGTACTATAGCAGCAAATCCCATGCCAGTAATGCTGCTGAGGCCAGGATTCTGGTGTATTTCTGTATTGTTCACAGAGTTTGCCAGGCAGGTTGAAAAGATGGTGATAACTGGATGGGCATCTGCGTGCTCTCATTGTTTTGTGTCCATTTAAGTATCTGTGAGCTGAAATGAGCCATATAACTCTTTTTTCCTTCCACCTTGTTCTTGAGAAAGTAGGGTTGGAGAGGGTGAAGATATGGGGTTCCTCTACCTTATTCGGCTAAGGTAATGTGGTTCAAGAAAAAAAAGAAAAAAAAAAGAAGAAAAAATGTAAGAGCTTGGAAGGTGAGCTTTTCATAAGGAATATGGGAAAAAAAGACCAGCCCTGAAATACTGTGACTTCACTTCTTGAAAGACACATTAAAAATTCAAGCACTAGTTGCTTTATGCTTGTATTTTAAGAAATGCTGCAATGGTAAGGAATTGTGTTCCCGTTGTACTAGCTGCCATGGAAGCAAATTTATACCCTGTGCAGTGCAGAGTGCTGCTCTTCAGGACCTTGCTCATGCAAAGTGTAGCATCTGTGGGGAGTTCTTCAAAAGGCAAGATCTTAAGAAGATGGACAAAGGCCAGAGAGGCTTTCTGTGTACTGAAATACATATTGACTTGCCCCAAATTTTATTTGAAGAAAGGACATTTCATGTGAGAGTTCTAAGTAATTTTTCTCTTGAGTGGCATTTTCTGTAACAAAATAAGTACTTTTTAAGAAGGGTAAAAAAGTTGTTCCATCATCCTCTCATGTGAGTCGTTTGATATTACTCAAATATGAACACTTTGAGGGCTACTCAACAGGTCAGGTCAAAGCACAGATTTCTTTACTATCTATGTGGACCTCAGTTCAGAGCTGACTGGGGTCAGAAGTGAAAGCGTTTGCAAGTCCATAGCCTTAACTGGTGGCCACAAGTCACTACTTTTGTTGAAATGGAGTTCCCTGTTTTGAAGTGTAAAGGATTTCCCAACATCTAAATGGACAGGAATTGGATATTACAGGGAAAGGCAGTAGCATTGCCAGAGAAACTACGCTGTGAGTAGCTTTCACTTGATCAGCTCTTAGTTTCCATCTATTGCTATAAATCCTGGGACTTTGACTAAGGTACTTTGTCCAGTGCATCCTGATAGATTGGCTGGTTTATGTTTGGGGTAGTCTTTTTATGTTGGTCATAAAGTAAAAAAAGATACAGAATTTGGGTACTCGGAGAAACTTCAGGGTCTGCTTGTTAATTTGTGAGTACTTGCTCTCTTCAGAACAGCAGCTTAAGTTCATTTCACTTCTCTGTGTTTCTTGTGGGTGATCAGTAAAATCTCTCAGGGAGAGAGAGGCAGAGAATGAAGAGACATTGAGATTCACAGCCTCAGCTGTTGAAATTCAGGACCCAAGTCTGATATACTAGGATTCTCTTCTGATTTTCCCACAGGGTGTTCTTCTGGTCAACCTCTATGTGTATAATTGGGTATCATAGTGGTCTGCTCTGATCATGTGAAGAGCAATCTGAAACATGACATTTGTTCAGCCTGGTAAATCTATTGACCTACAATGAGACTGAGGTCCTCAACACTTCCCCAGTTTTCATTTCCACACCAGTACAAAACATGGGAGGTTGTTGAGGGCTGGGTTTTCCGTGTGATGGCTGCCGTCTCTGCAGACAGTTAAATAAGCACAATACCACAGTTTTCCAGCTGTATATTGCAAACAGAATGTCTTGACTGGCTATTTATAATGGTAGATGGTAGGGCAATGGCACAGGTCTTCTTGCTCCTCAGTACAAATGAGATTGGTTTTGACCTTCTGTAACACAAGGAGTCTACTTGCCTTCAACATTGTCACCTCCACACTGCTCATGGCCTTGCTTCACAGGCTGTACTGAAGCATACTGAATGTGGGCTATATAAAAGCCCTGTAAGGCATGAGGTCTGCAGTTCCTTCCAGCTTTAATTTTCTATCCTGCTGTAATGGCATTAGCTGCAGTTACCACTTACAGATTATTGTGCTGCAAAGATGTCACTACGTTTTAATGGCTGCTCAGCTGGCATTACTTGGAAAAACCTCAGTGCTGAAGTGAGATTGGTACCAATTTGTACCAAGTGGGGACTTGGCCACTATGCTCACTCTGGCTTTAAGCTGGAAGCTGTATGAAGTGCGTTCTTTCCAGATTGCAAAATGTGTCATTTCTCCGTATCATTAAGCTTAGTAGGTCTAGTGGGTAGAACTCTGTTTACAATAGCTGGAAATTTATGTGGAGAAGATAGGTTCAAAAGGTCTGCAAATACAAAGTACAGCTTGAGTAATGGCCCCTTGTGGTTTTCCTGTGTAATGGCACTGTGTTTTTCCTATGTTTAAACTATGGGGAAAAACAAAAGTCAGGCTTCTGTTCAGATGACTTTTTAAAATTTTTTCAGCAAAACCAAGTTATTTTTCAGAAACTTAGGGTTTGGAAAAAAAAACCTCCTTATCCAGCACTGACTGTGCATTTCAGCTGCTCTTGATATAGCTCAATGTCTTTAACAGATGCTTGCTTGCAAAAGGACTAGACGATGTAGAAATATGTCTCTCATACTTGCAGATAATACTGTAGGCATGTGCCTAGTTGGAGCCTGTGATGAGAGAGGTCTCTTTACCCAGCACTTATACCCAGAAGTATCCCTGCTTTGGGAAGTGGTCTTGTACTGAATTTGAAAGCTGCATTTGACATCGTGAAGTATGGCCCTGAAGTTGCTATATCCTCATCCTATTGAGTTTTCCAAGTAAGTCTAATTTTCCCCCAAAGCTTGAAGTTGAAGCCTGTCCACTCTGTGCTTTCAGTAGTTGTGAGTGCTTTTAGTTGTAAAAATACCAGTACTACACTTGTATACTAGACACCCAGGGACTATGCAGGAGAATTACTTTCTGCTTAGCCCTGGAAAATGTAAAATGGCAGTAAAATAGGGGTTTGGTCCTCAGATTACATGCCAGTACACCCATTTTATTCCAGTGCCAAAAAAGAAGAGAAAAAACCCTAGGGTGTCTTACTGATAAGCTTCTGAAAGCACCACCTGACTTGCAGAGAAGAAGTATTTCAACAGGTATTCTGGACTTGTTAATACAATTTACAAATAAAAGGAAACCCTTCTTTTCTCTCACTTTTTTCTCTGGTGACATGATGCTGAGGGCGCACAGCAAGGTTGGCAGCTGAGAAAATAGAAGTCTTATACAAGGCCTCCCATATCAGTTAGAGATGAGGTCACTCAGCAGGTGAACTCTGAAGTGGGAATAGGATCCAAGGAAGCAAATGATAGGAAAATCTGGCCTCACTGATTAGTTGCGAAATGAGAATGCAAACCTCAAGGAAAGGGTCCACAGCTTTCTTGCCCACTGTTTTACAGGAATGTGAGAATGCTGGTTTTGTTGGTCTTTCTTGGCATCTTCATATCGGCAATCTTCATCTGTTTCCCCTTAGTACAACAAAAATGTGGCATGGTATTCAGCCTAACATGCTTAATTTATGAGCGCTCACTAATTAGGCAGAAAGTCTGACAGCTTTATTTAATTTGCTTTTAAATAGCTCATGCATTTCCTTATCTTTGCAGTAGAACTGTCATACTGAAAAAGGCCAAACACACAAATTTAGTCAGAAAATGAAGTGGAGCCTACTTTTGCCTTTCTTTCATAAAAAGGATCTGATTTTAATGGAGAACATGACCAACCCTATGTATGTATAGAAAGGGCAAGGAAGCCTATAGCCTTTGTAATGAGCTCAGAACTTCTGGTAGGCTCCCCAGTGATGGTTGGTGGAGCAGAGGTTAGCACCTAACGTGCAAGATAAGATTCAGAAATCTTAAAGTGCTAATAAAAGCAACCATCCAACATTCTGTCTGAACTGCGCCCCTTGCCCTGATACACTTGCACCTTTGCTAAAGAGATGGAAGGAGGGGAAATATATGCAGTCATTAGGATTTTTTTTAGTTGTTTTTAGGTTTTCAGCAGATGTGACACCTAAATAGCAGGTCAAGTCTTATATAACAGAGTATCAGAGAGGAGGGAAAGAGTTCTAGTGGTACATGAAAGTTTGAAACAGGGTTTAGTTTCTGAAATCCTAAGAAGCTGTAGAAAATGTTTGGGATCATGATAATATACCAGTGGTCTTGGATGACCATGGTATAACCAACATGAGACCATCATGCATATTTTAGCCATACAGGGCTTTGAAATCTGTAGTGCTGGCTGGAGCTGTCCAAACAGTTGTTGGGTCTGGTGCAGCTGGGACCAGTCATGGCAGGTTGCGTAGAAAGCAGTCTGTGATGTGGTGGAAGATGTTCTTGCCTATTTGGAGGAATTCCAAAATAGGTGTCCAGCCCATGAAGCTGCAAGGGTACAGGTGGGGACTGTTGCCTTTGGAGGTGTAGCAAATGCTAACTTGCAAAGAGTGGAAAGTGCTAACAAGGTATGAGGAAATGACAGGAGCATGTTTGTAGGAGGGTGGCAAAACATGTTCCTGGCTTGTCGAAGAAGACATTTGCTCTTGTAAATGTAATAATTCTGTAATGGAAGCAACAAGTTAATCATGCTGCAACATATTTAAAAAAAAAGTCCTAAGAGTTGTCAAAACTAAAAGATTCCTGGAACAAAGGCTGGTTCATAATTTGTTGAACTCTGAACACACAGCCAGTTGTCAAAGCATAGCATGTAGTGGAAGAAACAAAACAGACTGCAAGCACTTGTGTTTTGTGTCCATGTGTGTTTTTTTTCTTCTTTTAATAGAATGTTAGTTCAATGACTATTCTTGCTGTTCCATCTGTACTTCTATCACACTACCTTCTCTACACTATGCCAATCTCCTGTGGCGTGTGGAAAGATTGGAGTAGTTACAAAACTGTGAACAGTTATCTGTCCATATCTATTTAAGTGTCTAATAGAATTGCAAAGCTGGCTATGCCTGAGTTGGGGTAACTAATGGAAGTATGCCAGTCTGATTCTATTCCAACAAGTAGTGCAGAGATGCTGAGAGTGCACCTACCTACCTACCCAACAGTGTTGTACCAGGGATTTGCATCAACTCCAAAGCATCTAAGTACAATTTTCTGTTCTTCAGAGTTGCAGTTAACACTGATTTTGAATTTAGTAATTCTTCTGTTGGTGCTAACTGTTCTGAATAATAAGGCTGGTTTAGTTCAAAGTTTCTTCAATTAAAAATTGTGCAAGTTCAGTGTATTAAATATTAAAAAAGACCTCAAACAACCCCCAAAAAACCAAAACACAAAAAAACTCCCAGGCTCACCCTTATGTTTAAAACTCATTTTAAACTGAAAAAAATGTCATGTCATGACTGGATTTTCAACAGTATTTGGGATCAACAGACTTCAATTCTTGCACTTAAGGGTGGATTTGTCAAAAATACTTGTGTGTAGGAAGGCAGTTAGTGGAAGTATTTTCCAAGTTAGACTAGTCTAATTTTAAGGAGTTGTAGTAATGGCATACTGTGGCATGATGGGACCTATCACAAAAGCCAGTGTCCTAAATACGTTTTTCTTCACTTGTTCTGAAGCATCTCTGATTCACTTCTGCCTTCCTGGGTGGATGGTGTTGGTAATACACTTCCACAGACAAGCTAAAAGGAAAATAAGGATAAGCATTGTCTTTGAAAAATTTCAGGCCATAAATTTAGTCAGCAGTGCCTTTTATCTTTGAAAGAAAGCTAAGCTTTCACACAAATATATGAAGCCTCAGAATCAAGAATATATTAGATGTACTTAAAACATTAGAGCTGATGTCATCAGTCTTGTTGATGCAGATGAAAACAAAGTTTTAAGTTGGCTTTCCTTCTTTTCCTTTTGCATTATTTATAAACTTAGGTCTGATGATAATTTTGCAGTCTGTGCTTGTAGTAGATGCCTGTACATTCTGCTGGCACCATCGTTAAACAATGGATTGTATTATCTGGCACACCAAGCTCTGAAGTTTTAAATTATTCAAAAATGGTTTTGTTGTGAGCAGGCACATTCTCATTAGAATGTATCTGGTCAGCCAGACAGAATCAGTCATGCAGGGAAAATTTGCGAACTGCCAGGCTTGTCACCTTCTGTTAACTCAGAGACGAAACTTGGTCTGAAATAAGTCTCAATTGAGAAGTGTGTGGACAGTATTGATAGCAGATGGTACCCACTCTGTTGACTCTGAAGGAGCTCAGTTGCTTGATGATGGGCTAGGCTGAAGAGCAAGGACATGGTTAGAAGATGATTTTGTTACTTATTTCAATATGCAGAGATAATAAAAGAACTTGCTCCCTTGTATTGATGAAGAAGAACTGTCCAAACTTCAATGATGTACACACCTTTCACTGATTGACTGAATACAGTGGTACTGTGGAGATGTCATGGGCACAGCTGTGCTCCGTGTACCTAATTATTCCTTAAAATAATTTTCTGGCATTGAAGAGAATATTGCTTAATTTTTTTTTTTACTTTAAATATGAAAAAGTCCCTTTTATTCTCATAACTTCTACCTAAAGCAAGCGTTTACATGTTTGCTTTTGGCAAGGAAACAAGAGCTCAGTAGCCAAGTCTAACTTTCATTTGCATGAAAATTGAAAGCATCACAACTAGGGAACAAACAGCAAGGCTCTTTTGCTTTGGTGCTGGCTTTCATGATGTATAGTGATATTGATACGTTTTCTATGTTGGATGAAATTTTGGTTGTCTTGAAATCAAGAGAGTTTTTGCAATGATTTAAAGGTGGCAAGAAGCAAGAACTTTATCCCAGAGATAATTGTCCCCAAGACCTCCAGGTTTTTAAACTAAAATGAGTAGTAAGGATGATGAGAGAATGGTGTATGTGTAAGGCATGTAGAACTATAGGATATAATTGTGCTTTATGTGTGGTGTTTTGGTCTGCTGTAAAGGAAATGGTGGAGAAAATCAGATTTTTTTATACCACATCCTTCTATTTTTTCTGCTACAGATTTCACTTGGTAAAGCTACACCTGCAAATAACTGAGACTTAATGCAAGTTTGAGGGCTGACTGTCACAGAGCCTGATGTTTTATCAGCAAATTAAAGCATGAAATTTAATCCTTTATTTTCCTTCAGCGTTTGCAATAGCTGGCCACAAATGAATCTTTGGTCTGTTGTCTAGACTTTTTTAAGCTTTCTTTCAGGTTACATAGGGTGCAATTAAATGCTTTTTTCCTTCAGCAGTAGCAGGGACTATAGTAATATTTTTCAGGACCCTGATTAGTATCACAGGAGACTGAAAGTTATGTCAAATAAGCTAAGTTTTTTTGGGGTGGCCTGTATAGGTGGGAGCCATGTCACTGGGTCAGAAGTGATAGAAAATCCATGGAAAGCGAAATGGAAGAACTAAAGTAAGGCTGTATATTGATAAAAGGAAATGGCTTTGCAATTGGCAAAGAATGGAAACTAGGCTTGAATTTCTCACCCATGATACTTGCTTCTTCTCCTAATTCATAAGTTGTAATACCATAAATAAACTGAACACTACCAAAGAAAAACCCAACTTCACAGTTACATACTACTCTTTACATTTGCTATAGCTCAACAATATTCTAAGCTTTGACTAATTTCTTGGTTCACTGAGAAAATGTATGTATATTACTGTACATATTATTACTATTTAAAAAAAAAAGTATTCAGGTTATTTTGCTGATCAACCTTAAATGCTTTTTTTTGCTTTACCCAAAAGAGAGTGCAGTGATCACTTCTCAGACACTGCAGGTGGTTGCTGGAGAGTAATTTAAAGGGCAGTCTTCCTGAGTTGAAAAAAGAATAAAATTCCATAATGGTGATTTGGCTGTCTGAGGTAACCTCAAATCTGAGCTGCCAAACGAAGGTGTGTTTTTATAATAGGAAGAGAAAAATTCAAGGCAAATAATTACCAGAAAACTTGTATTAGATGTCCGTACCAGAGAGTGTGATATTACTGATTATAACTGGATTTGAAAGTAAGTAGGCTATTGCTATCCTGGAAGATAATACTCATTGATAGGGTAGCATCAATATTGATTCAATCACTTCAGCCTCTTATAGTAGTGCACATATGCAGTGCCATAGGTTTGTGTTGCATGGTACTGTTAAATATCTGAGTAATCTGGTCTGTCTGTGTCTGTGATTTTTATGTAGAGTGCTGAGCAACTAATCACCTGTTAGAGCTTCATTGCCTTGAAATTAAATTGGTGCTGGCAGATGAACTAGCAAACAACAACTTCAGAAAAAAATTGCATATGGACTTGGGTTTTTATCATCCCACTTTCTGTCCTACTTCTAAGGTCTAGGGGCATAATCACCACCTATATCAAGCCAGCAAATGGATGTTCAGCTAGTGGGTAGAGTGAGTAATGTTCTTGGTGTGTTTGAGGAGAGCATTTATTAACGTTTTTGTAGAACATCATGAGATGTTTTTTCAAGAACATGTTGTAACTTCACATGCAGTAAACACTGTCAGCTATTCTGCAGCTCTGTAGATTGCTTCCACAGCATATGGGTTTTGAGGAGACCTTATAGCATGCACTTGCCTCTAATGATGGGTGGCAAGTTCTTTCGTTTCTGAGAGCTAAAAAGCGATGTTCAGGATTGATTCCAAGAGGTTTTGAATCAGAATCTGTAAAAAGTTGTGAGTGCATTTTTCTTACTTTGTATATGGTTCCTGGTAGTATCTAGTGCTGCTTCTTTCAGAAAAGCATGAAATTTATAAAATAGGTGTGTAAGTACTCATAAAGGATAAGGACTAAGCTAAAAGTCCATACTGTGGTTGAACTAAGTAGCTCAAATACTTAACAAAGGAGATATGTTACCATTATGAAAATGTCATGGATGGCTAAATCTTTATTGGATATGGGAATACATAAATCAGAAGGTTCCTCTGACCTTCAGTTTGGTTGTAGACCTTTTTGTTATATTAAGAATAAATATATTAACAATATGAAGAGAATAAAGTAGAGAAGACACGTTTTGCTATATAAAATAACATGACTTTTTCATTTAAACATCAATCATTCTCAGTGCATTAACTAGATTTTATCAGATTGTTGACCTTTGCTGTCAAGGGAGTAGATGTAATTTTACTTCTCCATAATGAAAATAACATCAGGAAATATATGCAAGAATGCTTGTTTAATTTCCTCCTTCCTGCGTTCTTTCTGGAAAATAATGAACTGTTATCTCACTCCTAAGTTGGATATTTTGCTTGATCTTGACTTTAAAATATTTACTTCAGAGTAAAACAAATAAAGTTGATATTAAATGAGATAAATTTGTATTTTTTACTATTCAGTGAGTGGAGTTAAGCTACTGCTTAGTCTTTTGATTAGTGTTTGTAGATTAATGTATGTGTCTGTATATGCATTTTATCTTTAACACATTAATATGAACAAGATAAACTAATTTACATAATGGTAAATTAAACTAAGTGATGATTCTGTGTTCTAGAACTAAGTTTCTGTTCCTCCAAAGGAATATATATGATAGAACTAGAGAGCAATCTGAGACAATATGAAAATATGTGTCTTGGAGCAATTGAGAGAATCCTAAAATAAATGTATGATTAAAAAGAAAGGGGAGAATACTGGGACAATTTCAGGTTGTTGGGAAAAGTGAAATGGGAAATGTGGAAGAGGAGATACTTTTGGAATACACAGAGTTAATACTAAATCTAGCCTACTGATAATGAGCAGCAGAGTGTTACCAAATCCTGATACAGTATGGGCCATCAAGAGTGGAAGCAATGAAATGATCCACACCACTCTTCCTCCCAAACACCTGCTTGGAGAGTGACTCTTCCAGTACCAGTTAATTACCAGGGATTGCAAAATACCTGTTCACTAAACATGTTGCAGATGCATACTGGGCAACGTTTGGTGCTAGCAGGTAAATGAAAAGTGCAGGAAGAACAATTTAGATGTTGAATGTTTAGTTCTGAAGTAAACTGAACATGTTGTAAATAGGAGTTTGGCATGGTGATTTAGTATTAGTTGGCAAATTCATGGTGCAGAGAAGACTTAACAGCTGCTTAATGTACAAATGTATGTATCCAACAAAGCATATAACTAAGAAAAACACAAGAAATTAAAAACATAGAATGAACAATTAATATTCTGTCAAATGCATTGTGATTGAATAATCTCAGTAAAACCATACAAGTTTTGTATTATATTACTGATTGTGCTGGGTTAGCAGTGGAATTCCACATCTTGCCACATTCTTCCTCACTCCTCAGTGGGATGAGAAAACTAGGAATCAAACAGAAATGAGAAAGCTTGTGGGCCAAGATAAAGGCAGGGAGATTTCTTACAAGTTAATTATGGGCAAAACAGGGCTTGACTTGGGGATAATTAGCTTGCTGCCAATTAAATTTGATTTGGGTAGTAAACAAATAATTGTTAACCATCCCCCTCCTGTCTCCCCAGTTCAAACAACTTCAATCGTTTAGTCCATATTCCTCTACCTGGCCCAGGTGGCACAAGTGGGATTTAGGAGGGGATATAATCAGCATATAACAGTTCTTCTCTTCTGCTCTTCCTCTCACACTTTTCCACAGTTCTGGCATGAGTCCTGTCCAGAGGCCATTTCCTATAGGAAATATCCATCTGCTCTGGCATGAGGGTCCTCCATGGGCTGCTGTGTTGATATCTGCTCTCATGCCTTAAGCACCTCCTCCTCTTCCTTTGGCCTGTGCTCAATTTTGTGTAATTCACTTAGTCCACCATATTTGGACTCAGTGATCTCAGAGGTTGTTTCCAACTTCAGTGATTATGTGAAGTTATCTTCTGAAAAACTGGAAGGAAATAGGCAGTAGGGAAAAGAGCTGTTTGTCTTCATTACTCTTCGGTATTGTTAGTATACAGCTGTTGTGTGGGTGAGGTATAGAGGGTGAGGGAAGACTGTTTTACGTCAAAGCGGGGAGTTTTTGTTATTGTAGATATGTGATAAAGCAAGTGGTTTGGGCATTGTATTACTCTTTGCTTTACTGTTTTATTGATGACAGAAGGATTCATAAGTCAAGTGGTTCACCTTAAGCAAGTTCTGCAGTCTTATGGTCCCTCATGCATGAACTGACAAGAGTGAAAACATTCACTTGCAGGCACTCACCATGTTATTCTGCTTATCACTCTAGACTTTTTCTAACACTCCAGACATGGCACAAAACTTTTAGAAATATTAATTTCATTTTTAGGATCGCTCAGCTTTCTGTCTAAGCTGCATTTTGTAGACAAGTTTTCAATGCAAAATGATTGCTCACATGGCAGCATGTTTCTGGAAAAGCTCAGGTATATGGACTTAATTTTTGCTTTTCTGTAGACACTGAGCTGGAGGCAACATGTAGGCTGGTCTGGTTTTGGAAGACACAGGAATTGTTTATTTTTGTCCTGATCTCTCTTACACCATTAGGGTAAAAAAACGTTTCTAGACCAGGAACCTGCCAAATAGGAACAGCCCCAGGCAGGGTGCTGAACTTTCCACTGCTCATTCTTCCTTCTTTGTGTCAATAAACTAAAATTCTGCAACATAATATGATCTCAGCCAGCTTTCCTGAGCCACATCATGCTGTAGCCCTGCATGCCCTCTGTCTGCATCTGTACAGTTGAATGGTTCCATGGGAAAAGAGAATGAGAAGAATTACATGGTGATAGAGACAGAAAAAGCTGTCTTAACAAGAACTTCAGAGGGTATTCAGTTATGTATCATTTGTTGTGGTTTAATTCACAATGGAATAATCACATTTGTAGTTCTAGATGAGTGCCCATTAAGCCTTTGTATGGCATTAAATGTAGTTCAGAGCTGTTAGAAAATCTCCCAGCATTTCATTGATGTTTTGTGGAGACTAAATATTGTAAGGGGACCATTTCTTGTGTCTGATTATAATTTATAAATTAATTCAAGAAAGGGCAAAGTCTCACTTCTCTGGACTAAAGATTCCTCAGGACTGAAGACTCTTGATCTTTTAACACAGATAAAAATCCTGAACAGTTTGTGTCGTGTGAACAGTGATCCACATCTCAAGAAGCTACAGTTTGTGACCATCCCCCTCTTCACTGTGTAGGCAGATATTTCAGGAAGAGAAAGCACTGGGTTTTGATATTCCTGCAGAAGCAGTTAGTGTGGACTTTATTGTGAAATGTGGATGTAGCAGAGGGCAGTGTTCTACCAGGAGAGTATTTGTGTCTGTGGCTTTATGGTCCCTGTTTCCAGGATTAATTTAGACCTAAAGGTTTTTTCCCACAGAGGTAGAATAGGTTCAGTAAATTGAGTCTTTGATGTTTGTCTCTGCCTAGTAGATGGTACATGGTACATATTCCTCAGTAAACATAAGGTTGGTAACTCCAAGGGCCAAGAAGTAAACTAATAATAAATCAGTGCAGTCTGTTGTCTGATGTGCGTTAAGAAGAGATTACTGGATGTGAAAGGTGAATGTACCACTAGCTACTTCTGTTCCTGCTGTGGTACACCCAAATAAACCCAAATAAATACAAGAGGACAAACATATTGGTAAACTAGAGCTTCATAATTCAGTTGAGAGCCAAAAGCAGAAAGGATAACAGAGTTGTGAGCATACATGTGACACTCTGATTTTACTGATTTTAGAGTCAAAAACCAAGGCATGAAAATGGTGCTATCGTTGACTGAGAAAGGAGTGTGTGTAGGAACTACAGAAGTACATTGGAACAAGATTGGTAAAAAGAAGCTAATGAGTTACAGCTGTATTTAAAAGAAAATCTTTCAGGTTTTGAAAATTAGCTAGTGATGGATGGATGGAGGCTGTGGCAGTTGACATAGCTGTGGTGCCAAGTGAAACACATTTGTTACCATCAGGGAATAAAATATATGCTACTGAAACCTTTTAACACAGCTTGTAACTTAATATAAATAAAGTATATTTTAAAATTATACTGACAGTCATTCCCAAGAAACAATTTCACTCCCTTTGATTCTTTTTCGCCTCCTCCATTCTGCATCAATTTGTGCATACATATGTGTTTGTGTATTGTTTCAGTAAAGCACTGTGATAAATTGGTGACTCTTATGTCCAGGCTGAGGAGGCACTGCATTCAGAGGCATACCTGAGATATTCATTAAGCATTCAATTACACAAGCACTCTCAAAGTGTTAAAAAGTCACCATCCAGTTGGTTGTGGATTACCATTAATAGCCCTAATAATTTTTTTTAACTTACAAATGCCTAGAAACTCTAGTCATAGGCTAGCAGAACTCTGTCAGGTATGGTGGGAACATGGCACAAGAGGATAGTTGTCCTAGAGAGCTCACAATGGAAGTTCAGTTCTGTTGTGTTCTTTTTGTTAGTCTTGTTTTTTTTTTAACAAAGGGGCATCTTGTGTTGTATCTTGCAGCAATCTTCTCCCACACCCCTCCACACGCCCCCAGTCAGAATAGAATTAAAAGAAAATAAATAATCTAATGATGTCAGACCTTTTATTTCACCGCTGTTGCACCCAAATTTGAATTTAACTCCGGATTGGTGCACTGTGATTTGAAAAGATGGATATAACAACCTACAGTTAAGGAACATGTTCAGTCTTCAGGGCTTTGGAGACAGCAATAGTAGACAGAAAGGAAGAGAAAGTATTTTTTTTCTCCTGTACTACTTGATGGCTCTTTTCATAGAGAAAAATACATATGTAGTTGAAGATATAAAATAACTGAAATCTGACTTCAACTCTCTAAGGTGAGATTGGATTTTTAAACTGCTGTGAGACATTCAGGTTATGTCCAGTATTTGTAGTGAAAATCTGACAATCAGGACCAAACCCATAGCAATTATTATGTCAGTTTCTGAGGCTTTCAAAGTCTTGTTCCACCTTGGATTCTGCTACTCAGCAGCTGAGATCACTGTGTTGGTAAACATCTATTGAAATTGAGTGGATGATAAAGCTCATGATTTAAGTGCTGTTCTGCTGTCCAGCAAGTTTCATGTGGAATGCTGTCAACGTTATCTGTCTGCTAAAGACTATTAAAATGGTACCAACATATTTTCTCAAACAAATCCCTTAGCAATATGAATGGGTCTTATGCTCAGCAGACATTTAGAGCAAATAACTAAAAGATAGAAACCTTTGAAGATGTATGACTGAGCCTAGTCTGCAGTAAATCTTTATATTATTTAGGCTTTACTTTTACTTTGAAGATGTTTATTTTCTAATTAGAGCTTTGGATTGCCATTTTACACCTATGAAAGGACTACATAGGATACTGATTGCTGTAATAATACAAATGATACTTTTTTTTTGTAGAATTTGCTTAGCAAGAAAATAGAAGGAAATATCCTTTTAAAACAAGGAACATGTCAGATGACAATGTGAACATATGAACTGGATATTGTGTTGGCTCTGGATCATGGGAATGCTGCAGGCCTAACACATTCAGAATATTTGAGCTGTTTAATGAAAGTGAGCTTGAAAAAATTACATACAAAATTAAAATTGAGATTTCAGTTCTTGAAGGGAATACAGAGAATGATGGTGAGTGCCCCTAGTGTGATTAAACAACTGTCTGTCTTAAGGTTTGTATGAACTTACAGAGCTGTGAGAGTTTGGATGGATGTGACTGAAAACACTCTTGGGAGGACAGAAGTGTCTAAGAACTTGAAGAAGTTTCATTTGAGATGCTATTCCTATTATTCTAAAAGTTAAAAGCGGGGGCAGGATGCTTTTAGCAAGGTGCCAACTTAGATGGTTGCAGGCTTGTCATAGTGTCTGCGTGTCAGCAGGTATTGGGACATTTTATACCTAAAACTTGGTGGTGGTTGGAAAGAAAGGACGTGATACAGGGATGTACAGATTTATAGCCATATTGTGCCAGCATTCATTGTTCATGGTCATAGTTAATTATGTCTGCTGCTGTGTTAAAATAACTGAGCTGATTCACCAAATGAGCCATAAATTCTCCACCTAGAAAAGACAGAGGGTAAAGAGAAATAAAATGTCATAAAATGCAGAATGTTTTATGAAAAATGAAGGCTAGCTGATGCTGCTAGCAAAAGCTGAGTAAGATGTGTTTTGTACTACCTCCAGTCCTTCTGTTGTGGACTTTTTGTGGAGGGGAGAATTTTAGATGCTTTCAGCACTTTGGAATGGGGAGTAGGAAGTCAGTCCAACACTAAGAAACCAGGTGACAGAAAGAATAGAACTCAGTAATGACTCATAGCAGTTGAAAACAATTCTGATATTCTTTTTCACTCTGAAGCCAGTTTTTATAGAGCAGTTTTGATCCAAATGTGAGCTGGTTCATGTAGGCAGATTTGGAAGTACAGATGCAGAAGAGAAGCAGAAAATGTCAGGAGTTTAAAATTTTGTAAAGGTTGACTAGATAGAGAAGAAAGAACAGTTTATAAGGGCAGTAGTCAAGAAAGGGAACCTTTTAAGCAAAGATTTCCTGAATATAGTCCAGAGATAAAAAGCTAATTATTATGAAAAAACCCCAAACATACAACAAATAAATCTTTCTGAAAGGAAAGAAATGGCTATTGTACCTGCATATAAGCGCAAGTAAACATTTACACTTTAATATTTTCATTTTCAGTTTGAGTGATTATGCATAAAGAGACTACAATTGCATTAGCAATTTAAGGATTCAGATTTCCAAATGCCACTTTACTTTGCGAAGAAAAGAACTGCATGCAAGGACTTTTTTTGTTATTAATTATTATTAACATTTGCTACTTAGTTAGAAGACTGTAAGATATGTCTCCTGATGTTACCTGCAAGTACTATTCAAGATTAAATAAAAAAAAGAAAATGGATGAACTATTTTTTATAGTGCATGGCATTGTCAGCCTTTGCCCCAGTCAGGTCTGACTGGTCAGCTAACCTTTACTTTTGTAGACTGCTTAGACCTTTTCAGGGAGAACTTATTCATTGGCCTCATAGAAGATGAAACACTGAATTCTTTGACTGAATGCAGTATATCATGATTCCATGTTCTCACTTTTGCAATGTATGGATTCTATTAAACTCTCCAGGTAACCTTTTCAAAATTAGTTAGAAGTTGTGGAATCACAAACTCAGAATCACTATCTCCATTGATAAATGCAAAAGAGTATTACTAGTGGCCTCTCTGACTAAAAAAAAAAAAAAAAGAAGTAGAATATTTCAGTGTTAGAGAAGCAGGTGCCCAATCATAGTAATTTTTCCAGCAGTTCCCAGAGATTTTCTACCCAGTACCGCTGGATTTCTAACAGATTTCACAGGTGGGTGTTTTTTTTATTATTTCTCTGGGGATATATTCCTTCTGATGACCTGCTAAAAAAAGCAAAGGTATTTTGGTGATATTTGCATGTGGTCATTCAGTGGACTGTGGGACTCTTGTTACAGGATATGCTGTCTGACAATAGTTATATTGTTCCATAAATGGGAGAAACCCTGACCTTATCCTAGGCCGTGAAACCTTAAATATGCAATCATCCTGTGACCTAGTGTTCCCTTAAGGCTCACAGGTGCTCTGCTCAACTTCTATACTGAAAAAGATGCTTAAATAATTGTGAACAGAAATTTATCAGACCTGAATCTGAAATCCATTTGTACTGAAATAGAGCAGATGTGAAATACAGTCACCCATGCAAATTTAATGCCCGGTGATTTCATATCTAGAAGTTGAATGTCTTTCTGTTCACCAACACATGACATGAATTCTACAGTTAATTTCACAATTATCTACCAGTAATATGTTAACTTTTGGTGACTAGGAAAAACTTGTGCTTTACTGGAATATTCAGGGCTTTATCCTCTTGAGTTTACCATCTCTTTGGAGATTAGAGAAGTTATGAAAATGAATAGGGTGGTCTTTTCAACAAACTGTCACTTAATGGTAACTTCAGCAATGTCCTGTCAAGAAGTTACTGACTGCTTTCTTGTGTTGTGATTTTGTGAGCAACAATATATATAAACTTTGCCTATGTTGTCTTAGAATAAAGGTTGGTAATATCATAGTGCTGAATTGCTCAGTTTTTGGCATGGCAAACACTTTGGGCTGACAGAGCAGATTGCTAATGCCTTCGAATCAATAAGAGACAATTGTCTCAAGAAGCACTTGAGAAAGTATGCTTAATTTTCTAACAATTGCAGCTTGATAATGATCTCTTCTTCTGAAACATCTTCCTTGGAATTCAAGTTTTTGCAAGCAATACTGGGATGCTGCAAGCGAAGCGTGCTAGTTGGGACCCAAAGTTCAGTATACCAGAGTTATGAAAGTCACCTTTGCTTTGCAGGTGTAATGTATTTTAATTATGTGCATACCTTTATTCCAAGGAGTTTAATTTGAATTCCTAAAATACAATCAGAAATGTTTCTATGTAATTCTCGTTTACAGTAAAGAGGATTAGAAGCTGAAAAGATGTCTGATATCTGCAGATAATAAAGCTAACTGCTTGGGGCCTGACGGTTTTTTGATTGAGCAATTACTCATTTGGCCTAGCCTGAGGAAACCATTAATCATAATGACCATTTTACAGTGCCCCCTTTCCTTTGTGGGCTGGACTCCAGAGGTCATCACCTGGTCATTCAGGTCATTGGAAAGGTCGCATGTCTCCTCTTGGTTGACTACGGGCCCAGAGTGCAAATTGACACTGGGTTAGCAAACAGCCACTCTTGTCCTAATTATAGGAAATGTGGCTGGATTGTACCCATGAACAGGGTTCAGACTTACATGAACATAAAGGCAGTGGCTGGATTTGTGGCTAAAAGCTAAAACAACAATGTAAGCCAAATGAGTTTCACTCTCACCTGAGCGAACGTAGAGTTTCCTAAATTACATGGCGGTTGCTTCACATTTCGTATAAATACGATACAGAGAGAAAATACCCATAACAAATCAAGTTGCTCACAGATTTGGGGTTTAGTTTGTTTTGAGCCTCTGGCCCCTTGCAAATTTACATATAATTATTTAAAAACTTTGCTGAATCATGCCATTAGGAAAAATTGGTTTTACGTGTTTATACTATCTGTGTAATCAAATGTGGTGTATTCATCTTAATATCTTTATAACAATGTTTAATTTCAGTAATAGACCTTAGAATAGTATTAGTCACACAGTACTGATGAATATACAAAGAGTAAATAATACATTATAAGTGTGATTCAAAAGAAAAAAGTTGAAATACTGCATGTTTATGAACTTGTATCTGAGATGCTTAACTTCATGCTGGTTTTGTTTCACCTTCTTACTGGTAAGGACATAATGGTGGGAGGAAAAAGAAGCTCAAGATTTTGGGTCATCTTCCCAAGGTTGATTGGATGATCCCTAATCCCTAATTCCCTCTATCATGTGTGTGCCTATCATCATGACCTTCTAGGAATGTAGCTTTCCAAAAAATATTCATAGTTTGTAGGGTCAAATGCTGAGCAAAGTAATGGGGGAGCTTGCAACAGCAGTGTTAGAAATGTGTTGTAATACCATATCTTACTGCCTTGGGTGAAGTGTGCTAAGGTGGCCATGTAGAGCCAGTGGGAATTGTTAAAATGTAGATAGAAGTGCTGTCAGTATGTGGACGAGAGCACAAATTCTGTCACTGATTGCCAGTCTCCTGGTCATATGGTCAGTCCCAGACATGGCTTGCTCTGGACCTGCAGTGAGAGCTGACTGTGTGTCTCAGTGCTGGTGCACCACATGCTGCTGATTCTGATCCTCAACTTCCATGTTGTGTGCAGTTTTACTTGTACTTGGCTTGTTCTTTTATTCCCTTTACAGCAGTTGGCTGGTAGTTAAGACTGAATTGCCATTTAACTTACACTGTTTGGAGAGCAAATACAGTATCCTGTCACCTGTAAATTGCCTCAGCATGATGCAAGTTGCCATTTCAAATGGGAATTTTCCTATCTGAAAAGAGTTGTGTGGATTAAGATTTCTTTCATTATCTTGAGAAACTTATAAAGCCTTTTTTATTGTAGTCTACTTGCCAGGCTCTGCAAGGAGGAAATACATTTGCAGGAAAATCGGCTGCAGACAATGTGTAATATTGGGTGCTTTGAAGCATAAAAATAGATTTGCCAAGACGTATGTGTGTGTATGTATATTTGCCTGTCTGTGTATGTTTATGTCCCTATGAATCAGTGAGTGTATTTGCATCTTTTAATAACCTTGCAAAACTTGCTTTTGAATTATAATCTACCTCTTCTTTCTGATATTTAAAGATAGTCATATAATTCAGTGATTTCCCTTGCTGGCCTGACTGGCTTTCTCTTCACATCTCCTTATGGCTTTGAAAAGAGCAAAATAGTACTATTTTTACTTCAGTGAAGCCAGCACAAGGCAGAAGGGCACTGTAATAAGAGAAAGTGATTTTTTGCATAAACTCGTGATAGTAGTTTTATGCAGATTGGTTAGACCCAGGCTCCTATCCAATAGCTAGTGATATTTAATCTGTGCTTTATGGAAAAGCTAATTATTTTGCACAACAAATATACTCATCACCTGGGTGTTTTTTTTAATCCCAGTAAAACCCCTGTAATTTAGGGCAGTCATTAACATTCATGGGATGCTATAAATATAAAGCATATTTAAGGACTCAATTGATTGCTTTGTGGTTAATGGCTAACTGAAAAC
Organism: Myrmophylax atrothorax; assembly: GCA_026770055.1. Classification (NCBI taxonomy): domain Eukaryota; kingdom Metazoa; phylum Chordata; class Aves; order Passeriformes; family Thamnophilidae; genus Myrmophylax; species Myrmophylax atrothorax. Next base: position 25,460,794 of record JAOXXN010000471.1, on the reverse strand, counting down.
TTTTCCTCTGAGCAATCCCATAACTTCCTTTAGCAGGTGTGTGTCTCAGTGAAAACTCCAATTCTTAGATTCAAGATGCTGCTACTTTAGCGTTTTTCATAAGTCATGAAGCAGTTTTTTACTGCTTTTCCATCCCCAGCATATCCCAATTCAATGACGACTACTTTTTTTTTCACTGTGCAGAATGTGTTTTGCATTATGTATTGTATTAAAGCAATTTTTATAACAAGTGAATTTGACTTACTCCTCAAACACTGGTATGCATGAGTTACTCTCTGCATGTGGAAAGTCTGTGGTTTTGTTGGTTTTTTTTTTTCCAGGGGTGAGGGGTGGGAAGGACTTTATTTTGTGATCTTTGCTTTTGTAACTGTCACTCGTGCTGCCATCTGCTGCATACAATTTCTCCTTGTAGATTGCATGCATTCAGAAATATTTTAGTTGCAAAGATGCTGTGTTCAGTAAGCTCGTAATTCTACAGTCTAGATGTAGTTTTCTTACTCCCTGAATAGGCTCTGTCTTTACAAATGTGTTTCCGTTTCTGTGTTTTTACAGACTCAATATCAGACTTGGAGTCTCCTGTCTTTACCTTTGTTTTGGAACTACCTAAGTTAGAGTACAGTCATTTTGCACATCGCTTAGGTTATATCTAGGCTTCACAAAAGATAACCAAAATGCTTAAAATCTAGCAAGTTGAGTAGAGTGGTCTGTGCTGTGCCTCTGTGCAGCTTCAGTAATAAATGAATACACCCTCAATATTTTGTTTTCCACTGCTAGTGCAAAGCTGCTTTTATTTCCCACTATTCTCTTCCCTCTTGTCCCTCCTTCTCTAGTAATAGAGGCATCCTACACTGTGCAGCTGCCATCTTCCTTTTACTGGAGAAACAGGATGAATAGGACTACCACTCCATGACTTGTTAAGTTACTGTTTCTTCGAGTCTTCGTGTCTCAAGCTGTTTCTCTGCTCTCTAGGTCATCTTTTTCCTAGCTTTTGAGAGTCGTTAGTCTATTGGTTCTCCTTATTTAAGTGTAATCATCTGCTAATACTTATTAGCAGATCCCATGTTCTCTAAGTGCTTGAAACTGCTGAATGTACCTCATTTGAGCTTAAATACCTTCTTTTGTAGGTTTACTCACATACTGAAAGGAAATTGTAAATCCCATTCTCCTCTAGACAGATTTTACAGACCTGTACATTCTTATATGTATGGGGAGTCAGCTAGAAAGTCAAGCAATGCCATCTTTCAATATAATACAACCACCAAGTGTGTGTGCAATTAAATCTGCAATTAGAAAGAGCAAAGTTCGTAGGTATGCCTGCATTTCATTGAAATGAGAGCATTTGTTAAAACAGAGATCTTTGAGATTAGAATGCAATTAAAAAGGTTAGGTTTTTTAGATGTGGATTCGTAATTGGATATACAGTCTTCCACTCCTGGGTCACCAGTTCAAATCTGTCCCAGGTCAGTAGTCACTGAATCCTGGTACCATCTAACAGCTGGTGGTTTATGTGAAACGAGTAGCCTGTCTTACTTCAGTTTGTAGTGAACAGGTGTCCACATTGCAAAAAAGTAACTACAATTGTTAGGTTAGCTGGCAGTCTTTCTATGGGAGCAAAAATCTGGGGTGTTGTAGAATTAAAGTGCCCTGCAGCACTTAAAAATTATTTCATCAAATTGACATTGAAATTTATTGGTGGGCAAAGCAATATGGTTTGTAATTCCTGTATCCTTCTCTTCAACTGCAAATAAGGGGATCTAGAACACTTAATGAGGTAGCCCAGCTCTCTGTGGCAGAAACTCTACTTAATATAAGTATCTAAAGATCAGAAAGCAGCTATTATCAGCATACAGATTTTTTTATGCTCTGCAACATTGTTACTAAAACTTGAAAACACCAATGAACTACAATTTAAGAAGTTTCCTTGAAACTGTCTCCTGTTCTGTGTTGTAGTTCTCATCTGATATTGTCTCCCAGATCACTTCACACAATCTCAGTCTTCCATGAGAGCAAAGCTACAGTGATATTTGAGCACACTGAAAAGCAAGTAAAGAACATTTAAACTTGATTTTTTTCAACAGATATACACCCTGCCTATAGGTCAGTCTTTGACAGATGAGAATCTGTAAATTTTTAGAAGCTTCTATTCCAATAAAGCCCCCATTACAGTAAGGAAACTCTTCTCTTTCTTCCCCTATCATTTTGTCCGATTGCAACAAACAGGAGATCCAGCGCTTGAGGGAGAGCATGTGCTGCTGGCAGGGTTGGCAGGACCTGTGTGTTCCCAGGGAGCGTGCCCTGGCTGAGCAAAGCAATGTGCTGCTTGAGCCAAGGCCATTGCAGGGTTCCAGCAAACATCACCAAACTCTGCCCTGCTTTGAGCACACAGCCGTGGGGATTCACACACCAGGACTGGTGTGCTGGGCAAAAGGAAAAATGTCATGAGGACATGTAATAAAAGGTGGCCTCACAAGGGCACAATGTTACTCAGTTTTTCTTCAGCCTAACAGGTGGCTTGTCAACATAACTGTAATTTTATATAGAGGTATTCAGAAGCTTTAGAGACATAGCCTATGGCATTTCAGTTATGTCCATGCCTTTGATACTGGCACTACAGTGTTGGGAATGGTATGGCACTATTTAAACTTGGTGTATGACAGTGTTGGCTACACGGTTGTGTGGCTGGTGCCAGCTCAATAATTTCTTGTGTCAATGACTGCTCATGCTGTGCATGTGAAAGGCAGCTGGAGTAGTAAAGCTTGGGTTTCACAGATTTGTTGATAATATGGATGAACACCATGTTACAAACATCACAGTAAAAAGTCCCTCTTGCCATTGCATGACGTTCCATCAGCTGAACACAGGAGTTTAATAAGTAGAGAGATAATCGCACGTGGTTTAAAGTGTCACCTTTGTTACTGGTTCTGGTCCATGCAGACTCCATGAGTGTGTGCTCTATTTTTTTTGTCTCCCATGAGACAAATATTCAAATATTACATTATTTGAAATATTTAGGACACTTTCTTAATTTGAAGAGTGGTTAAAGAAGTATTTTAAACACCTGGATTATAACAAGCCAACTAATTTGAAATCTGTAAGAATTCTTCAAATTCATAAATAATACTATCTTTTTTTAGTTTTTTATTCTGACAGATGATTTCTTTCTCGTGACATTTAGTCTGAGTAGCTCTAATGGCTTTCCTGACTTGTGTCAGTATACATGAAGGAAGAGCGTGATCGTAGATATGTACTTTTAGTTCTGCCACATTTTCACTCCTATGATAGCACCAAGGGTCCTTAATGTGTTTAGTCTGCTTACATCTCTGTAAAAGGAATTTATTAGCAATGAGCCTGATTTTCTTTCCTTTAAGGTGAATAGACCTTTTTGCTGATGATGCCAGAGGCACTTGATACAGGCTGTGCAGCTGTGTCTTTTTGATGAAGAAAGTATGAGATTTATATTCACTAAACTCTGCCCATCAGCCTGAAATAAAATCATATTCATTTCTGATTTTTGTCAGTAGGTGAAAATGGAAGAGAAACAAGCTTGATAACTTCTCATCAATATTTCTATGGCAAAACCAGTTACTTGTCTTAGATTGAAATTTTTTATTTAAATCTGAACTGTGAATTGCGTAGTTTAGGTGACTGCTCCCCAGTGACATTCATTTAACTTAAATTTTTGTCCACTATTTCAGAGATCTTGTATGGCTGTTGTAGCCTTAAAATCACATTGCATCACAGAGGCGACAACCTTCTATAGTAACATCTACATGTAATAACTTTAGATTGCTACTTTATAGTCACTGAAATAATAAGTAATCAGTTCTAATGCTTATTTTTTTATTTCACTTGGTCTCAAATTTTCCTTAGTGAGTTGCTGATGGTCTACTGTGTACTCCAGTTGCTTCTCCCCTTTTCACTTGCAGATACTTCCTTTGATGCCTTGAAAGCTGTAGGGAAAAGAAAGAGGAATGATTGGTTTGGTCTTCCCTAGTGTTGCTTGGAGCCCTAAGAGCAGGGAAGTGGCATGAGAAACATCACCAGCCTGAAATGGAATAAAATCCGAACACCTACTTGTTATCAAGTTTGGAGCTTCAGAGAAGAGGAAAAGATTGGGCTTTCTTTGGATATACTAAAGGCAAAATAGATGGGGAGAGAAAAGAGCAATGTGAGGGTACATGAATATAGTCATAAAAGTCGATCATCCTCACTGATTAGGAGACCATGATATTTCTTCCTGTCTATTTAAAGCATGCTATTAAGGATCAGGAATGCCAAGAGGGAGGATAAATGAGCACTTTAAGTCTGTGCAGTGGAGCAGTGCTCAGTGCTGTCTTCTTACACTCTGTTATGCAGCTGCTCAACAGTGCGAAGAGGAGGATGCTGAAGCTGCACCTCTGACAGGGGATATTCTCGTCCCACTGTGTGGAGTGGCCTGAGTGCCCAAAGACAAGAATCTGAACGGCTGAGCAGGAAACAGGACAAAGGACGCATTTGATCCTTATGATATATGACAGGGTGGTTATAAATTCTAGGTAACCTATTTGCTTTCACATAGAAGTGTTGGAGACTGTCTAGTGTTTGCAGTGTGATGAGTAGGATTGCTCATTGCTGTGCCAGCCAGACCTTTTTTGTCAGAAGTCTAGGCCTATCCTTTCCCACCATAGCCACTGGATTCTGGATCTGTAAGTTGTCAGAAATCAATGTTAATTTAAGAAGTGAAACAATATGTCAGTTAACTAATTTGGGTGTCACAAGAGCAGAATCATAATTTCAAAACTTGATGCATATAAAATCTGCCTTTAAGTGGAATAGATATGAGTGATCACTGCTAGAAATACTAATGATGTTCAGGAATAAAAATCTGGAGAAATACTGATGTTTCAGGTAAGAGCACGGAATGAATGATCTATTGTGGCTTATGTTTGCTGGCTGATCAGACCGATACTTTCCGCCATGAAAGAGAAAATTGTGTCTGGATGTTTGTCCTGTGCTAGTCTGAGGTAAAATCTTTGAAGCCTACTTCAGATTTTATGAAATAAAAAAGTTTGCGATAGTGAAGAGCTGTGAACTTAGGAATCAAACCCCTTGAATTGCTGACATTCTGATACAGTGACTTCTAGAAAAAGGACATTGATCAGCATTTAAAACAGAGGAGTACAGATTCATGGTTTATCTGGGAACTGACAAAAGATTTACTTCTTTGAATATTACTGCAGTGTGTACTACTAATAAAGGAAACAATTTACTATTACTAGAGCAATCAGGAAAGGTTGAAAAAGGTAAAAAACGCAATCCATAAGATCCAACATCAAAGTTCTTCAGAATTTGGATGGTTGCCCAAGATTGTGATATAATAGGCTTGTTTTCAGACATAGCCTTTTCACTGCACTGTTTGAGAACTCCTAAGTATTTTGTCCACCTAACAAGGCAAACATGCCTTGAAGGAGGTATTTTTTATATTTTATTGAAAGTTTTTATGTTTTTTGTTTTAAGGACAAGAGGAGATACAGGCAGGTCTTTATTATCTGATTAAAGGGAAGATGCAGAGTTGCCTACCTAATCTCAGACCCTTTAGAAAAACAAAAACCTTTAGGGAATCTTTGTCTCTTGTGATAGATTTCTGAAGCTGCCTTGTTAAAGAAAGGCTTAGTGTGCTTACAACAGTTGGCAATGTTGAACAATATCCTCAAGTTAAAACTCAGTGATTGAGAACTGGCTGAACAGCAGATCCTAGAGAATCTAGGGTCTAGCTGGAGGCCTGTCACTAATGATGTCCTGCAGGATTCAACAGTGGGCCTGGCATTGTGACTTGGATGAAGGGGCAGATGCCTCCTCAGCAAGTTTGCTGGCAACACAAAGCTGGGAGGAGTGGCTGATACCACACAGTGCTGTGCAGCACTTCAAAAGGACCTGGACAGTTTGGAGCAGTGGGTAGAGAGGAACCCTCTGAAAGTCAACAAAGGCAAGTGCAGGGTCCTGTAGCTGGGGAGGTAGAACCCCCTGCACCAGCACAGGCTGGGCACTGACCTGTTGGAAAGCGGCTCTGCAGAAAAGGACCTGGGTATGCTGGTAGACACCAAGCTGTTCATGAGCCAGCAGTGTGCCCTTGTGGCCAAGAAGACCAGTGTTATCCTGGGGTGCATTAGGAAGAGTACTGGGGTGCTGTGTCCAGTTCTGGGCTCCTCAGTAAAAGAGGAACATGGATCTCCTGGAGCAAGTCCAGTGGAGAGCTGCAAAGAGAATTAGGGGACTGGAGCATCTCATTTAGGAGGAAAGACTGAAGGAGATGGGCCTGTTTGGCTCGAGAAGGGTCAACTGAGAAGGAACCTCATCAATATCTGTAAGTATCTGAACAGCAGGTGTCAAGAGGACATACTGAAATTCTCCTTGGTAATGCCCAGCAATAGGACAAGAGACAACAGGCAGAAACTGATGCAGAGGAAGTTCCATCTGAATTTGAGGAATGGGTGCAGGTGACCGAGTGAGGTTTTGGAGTCTCCCTCACTGGAGATACTAAAATACCATCTGGATGCAATCCCGTGCAATGTGCTCAAGGATGACCCTGCCTGGGCAGGGAGGTTGAACCACCCGTTGTGGTCCCTTCCAACCTGACAAGTTCTGTGATTCTATAATGCCTTTTATTCAGATGAAAAGGGCTCCATATATGCCCCAAATCTAACACATGAAGTATTATCACAGAAAGAGCTTGATTCCTGTTAGTAAAATAATAAACAGCAAGCTAAGGAGTAGTAATTCTGTATCTTCTCTACAGATTGGTAAGGACTTGTGTAACTCTTTGATAATGGTTAAAGGGATACTAACACCCAGTATGTATCTATGTATGCTGTTCAGCTCCGTCCACCTCCAACAGTCCTTTCATCTTACACATCTCCTTAGTGAATGTAGGAAAGGGGGTTTACTCTTTTTTGTCTGTATTATGTGTTGAGTTTGGTATCTATGCCTGAAAAATCCTAAATAATATAGGGCACATTGTTGCCTTTTCTGTGTATTCAGCATTTCATATAGACTGGCTTACTTAGTACTTTGTCTCAAACTGTATTAATCATGTAGACTGTTCTCAGTTGGGATCATTAGTGGATTACATTGCCATAAATCTGCTGTAGCAAGTGTTTCATGTGTAATCACTGGTAGCAAGTACATTCTATAGGACTATCAAAGAAAAAAATAGGTCTTATTGTTGTAATCCATTTAGCAGAAAAGAATACTATTAAGGTTTGTTAACTTTAGTGTTTTTAGAGAAGGCAAAAATTTACATCAAAAACATTGAAAATAATTTCATGTTATTTTAAAGGAAAATAAAATACTAGGCAAATGCGTGGGTTTTTTTAACCTGAGTGAAAAGAATGCCTCACAATTCCTTGTGCAGTTGGTTATTGAATGTTATATGGGGGAAAAATGACAGTGTTGAGGGACAGAAGAGAGGATGGTTGTCATCACAACTCTTAGCATCATTTGGCTTTTAATCCATTGTCTACAGATCTGTGTTTTACTAAGAATGGGAGAACCTGGATGTGTCACTAACTCCCACTTCTGCCCAGGAGGCCACTGAAATTTTATTTTTGTTCTGGTATCGGTGACCCAGCTAGTAAAACTTCCAGTCTGCATGACTATATAGTTTTCACAGGCTTCTTATCTTGCTCATATCTGAATAGCTAGGATATATTGATGTTAGATTCATCAGTGTTTGCCTTTAACAAAGAGGATTTTGTAAACAAAGCTGTACATAAATCCCTGCAGCAAACATGAATGAATGCTTGAAGTGGGGATTTGACTGGAAGGTCATGAAGGCATTTTTTGACTGCTGAACTGCATCAAGTAATCTGTGTAGGTTTTTGAAAAATGTCATCGTGCACTGCTTTCATCTGGTAGTCATGTTAATAGCAACAAGAATATTACTAGGAATAATTCAAAATGGGAAACTGAAAATATTTTGGAAAAAGAAAAATTAGGACTAGGAATAAGTATGTTAACTTCTTAAACATTCTTCTCACTGTGTGTCTGTAGTGTAGTGTCTGTTAGCTCTTGCCTTAAGAGCTGTGTCCATCTGATATTCTGGTAATGTCACATCAAGCTTCTCTCATTGAAACAGTTTTGTGTTGTCTGTCAGAATTCAGATAAAAAGGTGTACAACTGAAATTTTATACACTACATTTTGTCTTTTACTTGTTTACATATGGAGTCTACAGTTATATGGATATTGTGCAAAATCGTTTCTTGTCTTTTGTAGGCCAGCTTTATGCATCTGTATGATTTGATTATTGGTGTGGCATTGCTGGCAAGATGTTGTTTCAGCAATGGAGTTGAACTGATGTTTATGTCTAAAGCTTTCTGGGACACTGTAGTATTTCACATTAAAATATGAATGTATTCAAGTACAAATTCAAGGTGCTTGGAGAGAGATCACAGATGCGTGAAGATGCCTGTTTTGTTCCTCGGTTGCTTGATCTTTAAATACTTAGAGGTCAGTGGAAATGAAGATATGTTTTAATCTTGTCTGTGTTTTAGTCCTGGGAAGCTCACTTCAAAAGCTGGGTCTTAAAAGGTCTTTGCTTTTATCTGGAACACACAAACCCCTTTAGAAATTTTCTTAATCTTTTTGTTTCACTTGACACCTACACATTAGGTTAGCCAGTGTACTAAACAGTGGTGTCTAAATGCTTCCTTTTATGTGTTTCTAATTGTATTTTTTTTCCAGAAGGGTCAAATTAGAGCTTGCACACTCGGAGCTATGGCAGTGACAGCTGACAGGACCATCCCAGTTCTGCCTTTCAGGCAGACAGTCAAAAAAGCATCTTTTAAAATGTAACCCCTGTAAAATTTCTTACTCTGAAACTGCACCTGCTAGACATGTTTGTGTACTTTCCCATGGACTGTTTTGTTACCTGATATTTAAGAGGGTTTTTTTGTCCATTTGGTAAGATCATAAAAAAAGCAGTGGATTTTTAAATAAAAATTAAGGAGATGAATATATGTGTGTGTGTGTGTGGGGGGGGGTATATGAGAGAGAAACAGATTGGAAGGGGTAGGAAGTGAATAGTTCCCTGAAATGTGTAGATGTTTTCATTTAGCCTCATACAGAAGAAGAATACTTTAACTTTTTTCCTATTTTATCTATTTTACTATGCTACCATTCTGTGCAAAATTGCTTCAGAATATTTATGAATGCATTTTGTGAGTAAAAGTAATAGTATACTGTAAAACATTAGACTTGTGTGTCTGAGTTGAATATGTCCAGAATTAGCATTCTAATTATTATGCAGTTCTAGGATCACTTAGTGGAAAACCAGTTGAGTTTCTCTGGGCATAGAAAGGGAGAACTAACAGTAGAATTTTAATCTGGAATTCATTTATATAGTAGTTTTGTGCTTCAGCATATGTTTGAAAATATGTTAATGAAACTAGAGTAACAGGATGTAATAGCTGGTTCCAAAAGAGGCAGTGGAATGCTTTTTTTAGACCTATCCTGTTAGTCCTTATGATACTGCTCATGTAGGATCAAAATTTTCTACCAAATGCTGCTTCATTTTCTATGTAGCAAGGGCACTTTACTTACGAATTACAGCTGTTGAAACCACCTCTTACAGTACCAAATTTGGTGGGGTGGTAGAATGTTTAAAATGGATACCTAAGCCTGAATAAACTTTCTGGAGTTCTGAAATTTTTACTGGATTATAACCCGTTGTTTTATAGCATGGAAAGTAATTTATGGCAGTCAAAATACGTGATAAATGGGGTTTTGGAGTTTGTTGCTTTCTCCTACTAGGCTAAGGGTTAGATGTGGAGGTCAGACAAGCTGTACAGAGAACCTTGCCTTTTCTTTAGAATGCCTCAGTGCTTCTAGTTTGAAAAAAACTGAAAAACTAAACAGGCCAGTGGTCTCAGAAGAATTTAAGAAATTGCTTCAAGAGTCTTTTTTTTTGCTAGTGTAAATTTTAATTTTACAGGCATTACTGCCTTCTATTCTGAATTTGCCAGCCTGTTGCCTCTGATAACATCATCAAAACTACAAACTGTGGTCTTAATGTTTTATTAAATTCTGTCATAGTATATTAGTTTCTACTTGGGGATTGTAGGAAAAAAAGGCTATAAAAGCCTCCAAAGTTCATCCTGTGTGCTGTCTGAATCAGGTGGGGTGGTTCTCTAAGTACATGTTGTCCAAGCTTGTTTAAATTGATGTAAGTGCCAGATTTTTCCATTTTCCTTGGTGATGAAAGTCCATTCTGTGGCTTTTTCCTTGTTTGTTTGTAACCAGTAGCCTTTGTGGATTCATTCTGTAATGATAGGTGTTAGAGAGGAATCACAGACAGACAAACAACTGGCGCGGTTTCTTGTATTGATGGAGGATGACTGTGTTAGCCTGCAGTGGAAGTTGAGTAGTCAGCATTGCATCCTGCTTTCCATGATGCAACTAGATATCAAGTAGCCAGTGCAGGCTGTGTGCTCTTGGAAGAGCACATTGATCTGTACACTGCAGAGTATCACATCCAGTGGTACCTACCTTCACCAAACTGCAGAAGGATTATTTTAAGCCTGTTCTTGTTTTGCTCTGGCAGTAGTGGCAGAGGCAATTTTCAGACCCTGATGAGGCATTTCAATGATTTCTTCAAATGCAAGCATTTCTTCTTCAAGAAGTACTTGATAGATACTGCATTTTTCTTGGTGACCTTTCATTTTTTGTAGGCCAAATGTGCATAAATACCAAAGCACCATCATTCTCACTGCATAGATTCTGAAGAGAGAAGCTGTTGATAAATACCTAGATCAATACATTTGTATATGTTAGGGCATTAAAAATAATATTTCAGGTGAAGTAGCAGGTGCAGTTGATTCAGTTTTGTGTTGAGGTTTTAAGCAGTCATGTAATTCAGTTTCTTTATTGTGAATAACATCTGTGTTACTTAAAATACTGATACTGGGAAGAACAGCAGGAGATGGAAATTAAATGATTTGCTGAATTACAGAGTTTAAAATTAGTGGTTTCAATATTTTAATAGTAGCATTGGTGGGATATCAATTATTTCAAAATGATATTTAATCTGCTCTTCTATGTATTTGTTATCATTATTAATTCCTATATTACTTAAGCTAGTGGAATTCTTTATTCTGCTCTTAAGTGACTAATGTGAAGTCTATGAAGTTCAAGGAGTTCCAACTAATTTAACTTTTATCCCAGTGGAACATGATCTCTAGGATATTAAAATAAACAGTGAGGGTAATGAGTTTTCCCCTAAGTTTATTATTAAAATGATTTCTTAATTGCAAGTAGTCATTATGCAGCCAGTTTTACATCTATGGTAATTATACTTTGTAGTGAGCTTTTAATGTGTTATAGAAAAAACATGCTTCAAAGCATGGACCATCTCTAGATGCTAAATGTAGAGAAGCATCATATGTGGAATAAAGTATGTTACTCTGTATAATATTTTTTAATTGCTTAACAAATGTGGACTGAATATGACTTAGTACTAACTGAGGACTATTCTCCAAATGCAATATTACTCACCAGCAGAATCTAGTCTTGAGTCGTAGATCTTCCAATATTGTACCTGGTAATATTTAAATTAGAATGCTCACAGTTGCAGCAAAGTGTCTTCAGCTTTACATCCTCCTAAAGTAAAGATCCTGAAGATCCCATCCATCAGCTTGTCACTGTCTTTGTGTTAAAAAACTTTGTATAAACAAAGTGAATTGATGAAGATGTGAGACCTGAACACAGCATTAGGAGGCAGTGGCAGTTCTAGTCTTGCTGTGCAAAATGGCACAGACATTGGAACTTAACAGGTTTTTGTTTTTCTGAACAGTAGTGACAGGTGGGTGTGCTCTGAGAACGTCTCCCTCTGTCTGTTCATGTCTTTGGCTTTACTGAAATTGAATTAAAAAGAGAGAGGATAGAACCTGGACACGTGTGCTGAAGTCAACAGTCAGTTTACCTTCTGCTTGTGTGATTCCTTGAGCAGAGCTGTATTTATGTATTTTCTGAATCGCTTTTCCCGAGTAGAGCATTCACCGTCAGGGCAGGCTTAATGCCAGCAGCCTCTGCCAATGTGCCTCACCTGCACTGCAGAACCACACTTTCCAGGACTCTGAGGGCAATTCATTTCTCCCTGCTCAGGCTGCCAACAAACTGCAAATTATGATGGTGGGGTTTGTGAGGCTAACAGGTGTTCTTGAGGAATTGGACCACCAAACCATTTGACACAGTAAGGAACAGAAAAGTGAATATTACTCTATATGTAAATGTATTGCTATGTATATTTAGCGTTTATACACCATATTATGAGTTTTCCGGAGAATGTTTTTAATTTATACAGTAAAATGTTGCAGCTGGATATGTATTCTATGTAAAAACTCTAAGGCTGAACTTGTGTGATGGAGACTTGCTGTTTGTGAGTAATTTTCACTATGTAACACACTGCAGGAGTAGGTTTGATACCAGGAATGTACAATAGTGATGAAAGGCCATTTTGTAGCAATCTACCCCTTTCTTCCCGTGGGTTTCTCTGGTGCATATTACCTGTGGAAATGAAGACCAATAGACATGGACCACCCAAAGAGATGTTTCTATGAGTTTTCAGCAAAGGGAGGCAGTGTATTGCTGGCCACATTCTTCTTCAGATTCCTCCATTTTGCCCAAGCATATGACAGGGGACAGACTGTCTTGTCGTTTAGGACAAACTTAGACTACATGGCCTTGGCCCTTGGTGGTATAAACCAACCTCTGATAGCCTAGTGTTCTAATGTTTGTTCAGTTTTATCACTGCATTGCTATGATATTTTGAATGTGCTCTTAATTGTTCTCACAGCCCTCCCGTGGACCCAGGTTATTGCTATGTATTTATGTCAGCCAAATGAACTGCAGGCATGAGTCAGAAAAAGTGCCTTGAGTATTCTTGTCACACTTGCAGTACAGTAGAGAGAGCAGGAGGAGTCCTCGTTTGGGCCTCAGAGAACTGCATATTTTGTGTTTAAGTCATGGTTGCCCATAAGAAGTATGTTGTAGGAGTGGAAGATTAAAATATTTGCTTTTTTAAAACTGTCCCTGTGTTACTGTAGGGTAGGAAAGGTTTCACAACCTGACAGAATTTCATTCAAAAATGCAGTTAGGTGACTATGGAGTTGCCATGAACAGCTTTGGGTGCTGTCCCATTAATTCATAGCTGTCTGATGGGAAAATGGCAAGGTATTTCTAATAATGCTGGAGTATGTGACAGTGAAGTAATTTAAAATTGAGATTGATACCTGTTAAGAAGTTGAACAACATGTGGCTTAGGAAATAGCCATAACTGAGTTATTTCTTTGGCATTTCCAAATCTAGTAATTTGGTTCAAGGGAGTTTGTCTGCTGTTGTCCTCCATATACCACTTGTTAAAGACTTGTTTTCAGAACATTAGACCATAGTCAATTACTTTTATTTAGTAAGAAAGCAGAAAAATCAGTTTTGCCTTCATTTTACCTACCCTGAAAATCGGTCTAGTAATGCTTGTGTCATATGGAACTGGGATATTGCCATAGTTGATAATGTATTTTGAGATCTGTCGGTGTAATATGTACTGCATAATGGTATATGGTTTCTAGTGAATAATAATATAAGCATTTATATGTTTGTCTGTGACTTCAGCATACTGTGACGGTTACTCCTTGGGGGCTTAGTGTAGACTTACAGAAGTTATTTCCCTTTTTAACATTTAATTACATTTCCCCTCCTCATTCTCTTCTTGAACTGAATTATTTCTGGTGCATGCTGTTAAAATAAATTAGAAAGTTGCAAAGAGTTTTCCTCAAGTACATGTATTTATCTTTTTGCCAAACAAAGTACTGTTTCATAGATTCACTCCTGGGTCTTACCCCACACATCAGGACTGGGTCATAATTCCTTGAGTACACTGAAAATGGGATTTTTAGATGTCTCAGAAGAACCCTTAGGAGGTATTAGTTGATTAACTGAGTTGAGAAGAACTGCCAAAGACTTCTGAAATTCAAGAAGCCTACAATTTTTTTTTTTCACTTTTGAAACTGCACTGGGGCAGCCAATTTTCAAAGTATTTGGAGCAAGATTGATCTTGAAGGAATATAGTTACAGTATCTTGATGGTCTATGAATGAACCTTTGTTTTTCACAGCTTTTTGTATTAGGTTCTAGTTTGAGATGAGGCTGTATTTCCTCTTTCCCACCAGAATTCATGTGTAAATGAGATTGCAACTTTTATTCTGACAAATACCAAATATTGTTAAATGGAAGTGATTTAATAGCCATTTTATCATCATGTAGAACAGTTAAATGCTCTTGGTCATGCTTTGCTTTTTTTTTTCCTCCCTAAAATGTAGAAATTTATGGACAGAGATGCAATTTAAGTGTTGTAGTGCTTTATTACAAACACTTCATCTAGTGTCTCACAATATATTTCAGATTTCTGTATATATAGCACAGACTTATGTGTTAGATATGATTGCTAGGCAGTAGTTTGTTACCCACATGCCTGCTGTACTCTGTGAGGTTTAATAAGAGAAGGAATGTTTTGACTGGACTATGCAACAGAGTGCTCATTTTTATGCTCAGTGTTAAGAATCTGCAAGCTGCATGTAGCTAGAAAACAGCAGGTTTCCAGGGTGGAGAAGCTTTAGCAGTGAAATTATCAGGGACATGGAGCTATTAGGGGACCTCTTTTGATTTTAAGTCTACTTTACTATGTGAAGTTTAACAGTATATGGAGACGTTTATTCTCTTTCGCCACTTCTCCTTGTCTTTTGTACTGTGAGTGGACTAGGAAAGCTTCTCAAACAGCAATCTGCTGGTACTTCAGCATAAGAAGAATGCACTTTGCTCAGTTGCATACTAAGTCAAAGTTCAGGTCTTTGACTCAAAGACAGGCACAAACATCCCATAGAGATTTTGTGCTCAGGCCGAGTAATTAGTACCTTCATGCTCTGATTTAAACATGCCTTAGATACAGCAAAATGAGCCACAATTGCTGTTGTGTACTCAGAGTTGCGTGGGTCTCTTAGGTTTGCATTTTTGTTGTTATTCTCACAGATCTTTTCAAACAGGAAACATACCACCTATGTGGGTGTCCCAGTGTTCTTCTCCTGCATAATCTACAATAAGAAATGCTATTTCTTACTATCTCTCTCAAACTCAGTTCATCTGGTGTAAGTTAGACTAGGTTTGATTGATTTCTCTCTGTTGCAGCCTTCCTCAAATTTTCCTTCCACTTATGCCACAAAATAGTTGCACAAACAGCATCACAAAAGCAAAAAGGAGACCTGTTTAGAGCAACCTATCCTGTGTTATTCACACAGTATGTATGAGGTAAGCATATCCTTATGTGTTTTTTAATAGATTTTGAAAATTTCCCCCTAAAAATGTCTGAGGAACAGAAAAAAAATGTTTAAATAGTGAATGTAATGGACATGGCAGTTGCAGAAGAGATTTAAGAGCTTACAATTAGGTTAAAAATGAACAATTTACAAAGTTCTAATTTTTTATTCTTTCAAAATGACACACATTTTTTTTCTCCTGGGATTCATTGTGGCAATGTGGTGTTCTGACTCAGAGCCCTGATACCTAAAAAGGCAGTTTGATCTCTATAGTATTAGATTCTTCTTTGCATTCTTCTCATATAATAGACTGTTGCAGGAAGTATTGGACTCTTTAGATCAAACTGCAGATCTGACAGGTGACTGGAAAATTATCTGTAAATAAATAAGAGGGAAAAAAAGTACGTTCCTTTAACCAAATAGTCACAGTGACTTGTTTAGACGGTATGTGTATAGAGACAAAAGTGTTTTAAATAACAGTTTTTCAGTATCTAACATTTATTTTACCATAAGCATATAAAAAACTGCGGAAACATCCTTACTCAAGATTTACTAATTTTTTTTGTACTTACATATCTTCTTAAAAACTGTATACTTGACAGACTGTAATAACAATGCAATGCTTCAAGTTATGTAAGAAAATGCCCTTTTTTTGATTGTCTCAAATAACTTTACAAGTAGTCCATGATCTGAGCATCACTCTGTATGTTTCCATTCATCTGTATACTCGTGCTTTACCTTCCATGTGCACATTTCCAATGAACTCCTGAAGAGTAAACCATTTTCATTATTTTTCATCAGGATTTGAGTTCTCAGGACAGCACAATTCACACATGGTCTTGGTTTGGAAGCTGTAAATCTCTCTGGAGTGATCTGGTCTCTGTGGCTTTCACCAGCTGAATGGAACCTTGTTCCTTCTGAGCATGCTTTTCTGTTGGCTTTATCATTATGTGCCTCTTATTTGTTAAAAGGTTCTCAAACACAAAAGACGAATTTTGTCTGTGGGACTATTCCATATGTCAGAAATCATTGATGAGAAATCTTAGTTTAGGAAAGTGTGCATATATTTGAAGGGAAACAATATGAAGGAAATTATTAGAAGAAACCCAAGGCAGAGTAAGTACGTGGAGAACTCTCTGTGTGTTTAAGGGCAACTGTTGTGTCGGGTCATGGTATGCATCACTGCTGCCTCTTGACAGGTTCACCGTGGAGAGACACAAATTAAATTCTTTCAGTTGCAGTTTTGAAGCTAAAAGTGTTTGACTGGTTCAGCCCCTGAATGGTGTTTAAGGAATAAAGGGAAAAAGAGCAGGAAGTTCTAATTGGCAAATTACTTCTTGTTATTTAGTTTGGCTTCCAAATTGGAAATTACGATAATGAGGAGCTTTGTGGGGACTTGCCCTTGAAGCGGACCAGGCAGCTTTTTGTTCAATTACCATTTAATGTGAAGATATTCAAGGAACATATTGTAGCATTTAAGCCATCACTTTCTATTAAACAAGTATTCCAAAGTAATGATTTTTAAATCCCTCTATGTGGATGGCTTTTGTGTTTTTAAGATGTCTAAGTGAAGTGTAGATTGCAAACAAGGGCTAAAAGGATTTTCTTGTTACGTAATATTTACCAAAGTGACTTTGCATACATTTCTCAAGTTGTAATAAAGAATACAGTGTTTATGCAATGATATGAGGACTTCACTTGAACATTAATCTCAGTAACTGTCAAGTTGAATACATAAATTTTATATGTAACTTTCAGTAATTCTAATTTTTATTAGTTTTTCAATTTCTTAACAATGAGTGTTATAATTGACTGAAGTCAAGATCACTGGGAAGAATCTGATCCTTGAAATACATGCGTTAAATTGCCATTAACATTTGAATTTTACCTTGCAGATGGAAGCTTAAAAATTGAACTATTTGGTGTTACATAAAAACAAAAGGAAAAAAATCTTAAAAGTAACAAAGAAAGGAGTCCTCTGAGAAAGTACATTGAGAATTCTTATTTTTTTAAGCATGCTACTAGTAATAGGTTTGTAGATGTTTCTCTCTTTGGAAAAGAGAAAATCCCATTTATAGGTCCAGAGACAATGGACTGGGACTGTATTCTGTGACCTGCTTTCATTCCCCCTCTTTTGTGCTTTCTTAGCTCAAATGACTCATTCCATTTTTTATCTTTGAAATATCTATTTTTGCAATCTTGTCTGCATTTTCTTCTAT
Source organism: Myrmophylax atrothorax (assembly GCA_026770055.1). Lineage (NCBI taxonomy): Eukaryota > Metazoa > Chordata > Aves > Passeriformes > Thamnophilidae > Myrmophylax > Myrmophylax atrothorax. Next base: position 25,443,237 of record JAOXXN010000471.1, on the reverse strand, counting down.
AGAGCAGACTACAGACTTATTTGGTAAAAATCTAAAGGTTTTTACCTCCTGAGCAAGGAAATATTGTAGATAAATCAGTTACCAAGTCTTGTTCAAAATCTAAAGGCAAAAAGTCTTTAGTGAATATGCTTTGAATGGGTCAGTAAATAATTTTATGCTATTAAGTACCATTTCACACATGCACATATTTTCTTGCTTATGGTTCTGTAATTGACCCCTCTTGTTAAGCTGCAAGCTTAGAATAAACAGTCCTAACTAGCTGACTTTCCACTTTTCAATGTTCACATTAATTAAAATGGTTAAGTAGAATGCTGGAAGAGAGTTAATTTGTTCAGCATGTTTCCTTCTCAATTGGTTCCTTTCAACCCCAAATTTAGCCTAAAGCAAGTGCACTTAATGCCATTTTTTAAAAAACCTCTTAAAACAGAGGCACGTGATAGGAACACAAGTCCTGAACTCTAGCAATGATGCTGGACACTGTTCTCAGACTGTCTATTATTGTTTCAGTATGAGTGGATGACCAGTGGATGATTCATAGTCTTCACCCTCCTGTCCAGCATAGAGAGTTATTTGAGAGCAAACCCACAGGCAATTTACTCCATAGTTTTTCTTTGTATTAAGCTGGTCCAGGAACAAGAAAACCAATTCATTAAAAAAAAAACCTACAAAAAGATTTTGTTGTGTATGCTGTTTTGTTACATTTCTATGTTAATTCATGGGAAAATACAACTATAGATCAATGGATATACAGATTCATATGTACTTTCATGTATATATACACATGTATGATACTAATCAAGGAAACATCAGCAGATTATAGTAGTAAAATACTTCATTTTCTTCAGTAGTAGCAAAAATATTCTTTGGAATTAGTTCCTTAAAAAATATGGTACTCAATATCAAAGCTTCATAGTAAGCCCAAGAAGGGGCTTCTAGATAACCTATGCTGACTTATGCCTGTATATCACAGAAAATATATTTTAACCAGAGACCATAATGAAAATATTATATTCCTCTGGAAACCGCAAGCCATAAGCAGTAAGTAAGAGAGCCAAACATGACAAATGCAAGATAAATGAGACATAAATATTTGAGCTTTCTGTTTTGCCCAGATCGTATAGAATATATCCCAGTGACCCCATGGAAAGCATCTATTCTGTATTGGAGGAGGGAATAAGGAAACAAACCAATGGCCCTTGCTCATCCAAAACAGGGGAAATCTTTTTATGTTCAAGTGGTCTGGTAATCAATAGTGCCTTAAACATGTGAACTGGTCACATACCAGTCAGGTACTGCAGTTTTTGAACAGTGGGTCACTTCTTGTTCCTGTTGCTTTGAACCTGTGGCTGGTCTGTGATCGTCCTGGGGAAGGCCTGCCCAAATAGAGTGAACTGACCTCACCAACATCTGGCTGAAGCCCTAAAGCATGAGATTCAGCCTCACTGAGGGTTGCAAAGGGTTATGAGCATTTGGAGGTCAAAACAGCCAATCTTTTGCTCCCCTTTTAACACTTTCTAGACAGAGATAGGCAGAGTGTGTCATAGATCATGAAATATCAAAGCTTCAAGCGTTCCTGCAGTAGGGTCCTTCACAAATAGGCCATTGTTTGCTTTGGGTACTTTTTTCCCCTTCCAGGAAGTAGAGGATAAAAATGTCTTAGATACTGAGTCTTTCTTAGAAGATTCCTGCTAAGGTCTTATAACATTTAAGATGAATGCACATAAAAGTAAGGATGGGTCTAAGTAGACCTTGTCTTAACATATGCGAGATAGAGAGACAGTGTGTGGGTAGGTGACAATTGAATTTGTCTTAGCAGTTCTCTATACCAAATCTTAGTGCAGTCTTGAATATGAGTATGTTCTGCTAGTGGAGCACAGTCATGATTAACCTGAATGACACTAAGGACAGAGCATCAGAGGCATTACTGGATTAAATTCTTGGTGATATGGAATTTCTAAGTATTTTTTTTATTGATATGTTAGTTTGTCTTTCAATAGAAAAAATAACAGGTCTATACATTTGTTGGTTTAAGTAATGCTTTATCATGCTTTCTAAGCATAACTGGTCTAGACATCTTGGATAGTGTATGGAATGCCATGCAGTCAATAAATACATGGAAGCATTTTCCTGTGCTCTCAGTTATCCTTGTGACTTTTGCTAAAAGAAGATTATGCTTATTTTTTTTTAAAAAGGGTAAGTTAGTAACTTAATAATTTTTAGAATCTTTTTTTGAAGAAAATATATTATGTACTGGGTGCCTTGTTTTGTAGACATAAGGACCAATGATGGTTAATATCACAGAAAACTAAAAATAAAGCATAAAACAGGCATAAACATTGCTGCTTAATACTTTTAAGAGAATTGGTACATCTCTATTTCAGTTATCATCTTTTTATGACTGGATACCTGTCAGGCAAATGTATTATAGTGGAACATGTTATCCAGTGCAGGAAGATCATGCAAAGGAAGTTATCCAAGGTTGAGTAATATGAAATAACTATCTAGCTTTAGCACTTTTGAAACACAGTACCCGTAATTATTTTTGTTTTGCTGTTTATTTTTCATTGTAACTTCCTTTCAATCCAAGACATGATTGTAATATGTCTTGACAGTAAAATAGAAAGGATAGAAAATGGATGTTTTACTCCTCTAGTAGTCACTTGTGCCTCATGCAACTTTGGTGCTTACTGCCTCTTCAGAAATAATGCATAAGGAAGATAGAATATTTCATATTTTTGCTGAAGCAAAGGTGAAGCAGTTAGATCATTGTCATCCTGGAAGAGGATTTCATGTCTCTTTCTCCCAATTCTGAGATCTGAATGCAAAATGCAACAAGCACCTGTCATTGTGATGCTGTCTTGGACAGGTTCATGAAAAAGTTAGTACACTTGATTAATTTATACATCTTTCTCCTGTGACTATTATAAATGAAGATGGTTAATTCTTCTATTAGTAATCCTACTGCAACTCTAAAAGTAACAGCACCACAAAATTATAAATTGGAATTTCATGGGGGCAGTGAAGCAACAGCACAGTCTCATACAACAGCCCTGTTATTAAAGTGAACGAACTGTCACTTGTAATTTACTGAGTGAAGCACACCACAGTTTTGGAGTCAAGAGGATAGTTTTTTAATACACCTTTAATGATGCTGTATCATCCTCCATAAAATTCTACCAGCTGAACTGCAATGTGCTCATAAGTTTCTGGCAGGGAGAGAAGGTGCGAAGGAAGGAGCATAACATATTTTGTGCTTCCTGTTCTGAGTAGAACATGTATAGTCACAAGATGGTAAAGAGCTAGATGAGAACAGCAGGGAAACTGAAATTGTGCAATAAGGGGAATATAGTTAGACAATTCCTTCTTAAGGGTGAATTAGCTCAGAGGGGCAAATATATGCTATGAACTTTTTGCTGTAGCAAGAATTGTGCATCAGAGAGCTTGAGAAGTACTTACTGTCCACTCACATCTTTTTTTTTTTTTTTTTAATATTGCACAGATGAAAGCAAAATAGCAGGCATTTAAGGCACTTTAAATGCACTTTAAATTATTGTTGTGAGATGTTAATGTTAACATTTTATATCTTGGTTCCACTGTTCTTTAGGCCAGGAAGTTTTATAGTGAGCAAAGTTTGCAAACTTTGTAAAAGCTTTTTAAGACTGTTGAGGTTTTCTCTATTTGTGCATGTAGAGACAGGTTTGCTTATTCACATCTATGTGTCAGTACTTCAAAGTGGAATTGATTTTAGACGGATTATAGATGAGATAATGGAGTTGCCTTCTTTTTGTGACAACTACTTACTGCTGTGTAATTGCCCAATACCTTACATTGATCAATTTGCAGCCTGAAGTGAAAATGTCACTGTGATGAGACAGCTGTGTGAGTCCTCAGGTGGTAAAGACAGTTCTTTTCTTCTGGTAACAGGCCATATAATTTTGTCTGGTAAATACATATTTAGACAATACTTGATGGATAAGTGTACCAGTGTATCACAAAAAAAAAAAAAGAAAAAGAAAAAAAAAGAAAAATCCATACGTCTTACCCATGATGGTTAATTAATCTCATTAAACATTTTTACTTCTACGCTTTCCTCCGATCTTGGGATTTCTGTTCTGGAGTAAATGGCTGTCTAATCTTAGGAGTCTGTTCATGTGTAGCTACTTATAAACCATAATCAGGTCACATCTTAACCTTCTCTTTGATAAAATAAATAGATTAAGTGCTTAAGCTTTTCACTCTAAGGCAGATTTCCAAATCCTGACTAATACTATTTAGCTGTTCTCTGAACTGTTTCCAAATAGTCAGATTCACGTTATACTAGTACTGACCCCTTAATTTCAGTAAGGATCTAACTAATGTTGTATGAAGTACAAGCATTACCTCACTATTTGTATAAGCTAGAATTGTTTCAACTGCAGCATCTGAGCTCTTGGCTCCTCTTGGCTTGGTTAGTAGCCACAGTCACGCAGCCTCTTCAAATTCATAGCTGTCTATGATAAGGTTACCCTGTCATAACACTGGCCCTCATGCTTTGCTCTTGAAGACGTGACTTTGCATTTGGCAGTGCTCCAGATCTCAGGAAAAATTCATCTGTATACAGTAGTTAGTTCAATCTATTTTCACTCAGTACCTGAGAGCTAAAACTATGTCATAACAGTTGAGGTACTTCACTTGCTGAGTAATACTATCGAATTGATTCAGCTAACTCCAGAGTTGTATTTTTGTTATATTTAAAGAAAACTGAACTATAAGGCTAATCCACACAATGAGAAGTTCTCATTACTAAATGAAAGGGTTTTGTAGCAATG
>JAOXXN010000471.1:25398079-25430150 GCA_026770055.1 Myrmophylax atrothorax | reverse complement strand
TCCTTACAGAAGTCAAGATCCAGAGCAATTAGACCTACCTGATAAGTCAGAGAAACTGATTACAATGTTGTAATGAACTGAGAAATTAACTAGTTCCAAGTACTTCTTTTTTGTTAAAAACTACTGTTACTGCTTTGAGACTCGGATCAGCTGAGACAAGGGATGTGGTAAAGGTGAGAGAGCAGATACTGGTAGCAGAACAGGGCAGCAGCTACTGGACTTGTTTAAATGGAACTAAGAAGGAATTCTTTTTGCCACCAATATTTTATTTTAGAAAAATGTTTCTGGCCTAGGTGTTGCCATGCGAGCTGTACAGCTTTGTGTACACATAGCCTTTGATGGAATTGAGAAAATGAGCACTCATACCTTAGGAGAGATTTTATAATCACTATGAATAACTGTTGTTTAAAAGATTGTCTATGACAAGAATTTTTATTACTTTCTGTTTCTTCAGACCTGAAGTGAACTTAAGTATATTTTATCGTAATATACTTTGTGAATTGTAATAGATGAGATTTGATTTCACCACCCTTTTATTTTCATTTAGAAATATTAAACACACAACTATAAAGCAACTAGAAAAAAATAAATGAATGAAAAGCTTGGAGTTTGATTTGAAACCCTACATAATTCTTTCTTCTTCTTTGTTTTGTTTCTTGCACTGACTAAACTGGCATGATATGTGGATTGAAGTTAACTTTTCTTGTTTTGATAGCTTGACTATGGTTTTATGGATGCAAGGCAACAGTGATACTGCTCCCCCTACAAAAATAAACAAACAAGCAAACAAACACCCCCCCAAAACCCCAACTCAACACATCAGTCAAACAAACAAAAGCTCCACAACACAACAAGCACCAGAAAAAAAGAACAAAAACCAAACAACCCTTCAGTAGCCCTCTCTGTTGCAGTTTGTGTTTTGGAGTGTAAGATATGGGATACTGATGAACAGGTTGGCTTGAGCACTGGAAGAATAGCGCAGGAGGTATTTAAGCAGAGACTGAATGTGGCACTTACTGCCGTGGTGTATTTGACAAGGTGGTGTTGGTTCAAAGGTTGGACTCAAATGATCTCCAGAGGTATTTTCCAACCTGGTTGATTCTGTGAAAGCTTTGTGGGCTGTGCCTAGGAATTAAATTACACTCTCCTCCACTGGACAGGTCTGCTGGGAGTGGGTATGTTGCCTGCCTTTCTGCTGGTTGCCAGTCTCATGTGACAGTGGCAGCAGAGCCATCCTTCTTGGACCTGCCTTCACAGGTGATAGGAGGGTTTGTCCTTGAAATCCCTACCCTGTGCTGATGTTTTTTACTGTCTACAAGAGGAAGAGGAGCAGTACAATCCATGCTCTGCTGGTTATGAGTCTCATTTTTCTCACTTCTCTCTTTTTGCTCTGTTTGCCCAGCTGCCTAGACCCAATCCAGTATTTAATGAGCTGTAACGGGATGGAGCTTCTTAGTCTGGCTTTTTCCTTTTTGCAGCTTTTGAGGTGTTTGCCTGGGAAATGATCTCCTCTGACAAAGTCTTTAGATCAGCAAGTACCAACAGGCAACTGCTGAGACCAGCTTGTCTTGCAGCATCATGGCGATCCACTCCCTGACTGTCTAGTATTCCTTTATTTTGACCATGGAAAAAATTCTGTGAAGTTAAGACCTTGTTTGAAGAAAAACATGGTCAACACATCACTTCTCAATGGCAATTGCATCTGAAGATCTGTGCTTTGCTGCAATCATTCAGACTTGCATAGTGTCAAAAAATTTGTGTAATGAAACTTCTAGCTATTGAAGCCACAGGTTAATTATTTCCAGAACCCAGATGACAAATGATCCCTGCTGTAGACTCCTTTTGACTGCATTCTCTTTGCAGTGGATAAACAGTACAAAAAGAAACAACTGGTAAACCACCCTTTCTCTCTAAAGAGAATTTGGAAGAGTGCAAGGAAGTAAAAGATGACGGGAGGTTACGACTAAGAATTGTGTAACAAAGTTCTATTTATGCATATCTAGCTGGACTTTTTGGTGTGTTGGAAGGCAGTGGTACTTCCCTGCAATTTACCTTGAGACAAAGCTGGTGGAAAATAATCGATAATCTGCAGCTAGTTCCTTGTATTAGTTTTGAAGGTGCAGTGAACAGTCATACCCAGTATTGTGACAACTTCAGATAGTGAAGTAGCACATCTGACAAAAGATTGGTATTGGATAAAAGTCCTCAATGATCAGACATGAATAAGTAAGGACTGGAATAAAAGAGATCTCCTCTTGCCAGAGAAGTGTTCTGTGCATCTTTAAAAATTGCATTCATAGTGTGTTCACTGCATTTTCTTAATCTATGCCAATTTAGCCCCTTTAAAATGTTATTTTTTAATTAATCTCTTTTGACCTATAATTTGATGTTCCAGTTAGTCTTTAACTGGATACATGAACCTTTCAGTGCCTGGTTACTGTAATATACAGGAAAAGAAGAAATAAACTTAAATCTTTTAGATAACACCCATCTGGAAAACAGCAGAAAACTGTCATGCACTGCTTCTAGAATGACCTGTTCCCTCAAATTTTGTATGTGGAATAGAGTATAAATCACAGCTATACAGAATTTCCAGCACAGATGAACCAAAGAATGCATAACAGAAAAGCTACCTGAATTCATCATGAGGTGTTAAAAGAAAGGTTTTATAGAATAATACGGTGGGAAAACAAATCAAGAGTTAAGTGTCAAAAAGTTGCAAAAACTTTAATGTTTTCTTCAGCCTAATTTGGTTGCAGTTTCAATGACTGAGCTATAATTTGTTGTTTAATTGAATGACCTAAGAAAAGAAGAGGATTATAAATACAAGTTGAAAATCTCTTTTCAGTAGCGATATTGCCTTGTCAAGTGGTAAGACTGTATTTATCACACCTTCTTCTTAGAAATATTATCAGGGTGCTGAAAGGTACTCACAAAATTTTGCAGAAACAGACTTGACTGGCATTCTAATTAGGATGAGTTGTGGCTATTTTTGTGAATAGGGAAAATGACTAAAAGCAGATTTCCAATTGGAAATGATTTTTTTAAAAAATACAATTGTTTCTTTGAATGTTGTGTTTATTTTGTAGAGAAGCAACTTGTTGATATAATGTACATTTCCTAGTTAATTTTTTTGACTTAAGTTGTCAAAAACTGTACCATCTCAGTGTGGTGTGGTATTTGTGATTATTCTTAATGTTTTCCAAAAAATAAGCAAGGAAAGATACGCAGATTGGTTTTGCTGTTTTTACTCTGTCACAGGAGCAAATTTTCATTAGGTAATGGAAACATTTTGAGTATTTTTCCTGGTAATTTAGTAAACATTTAGGGTTCTCATCCCATTAGAAACTGAAAGACAATAATGAAATGTAATGTGACAGCTTAATGAGGCAGTACCTACTTAACTTCACCTGCTAATCATTTCCTTCCCCATAAAAACATTGATAAGTCTCAGACTTCATTCACTCTTTGACAGCAAGCTTTATTCATGTTATTTATTCATCGTAACAATTGCTTCAAAATTTCAGAGAAAAGAAAGAATTAAATCTTATTTATGCTATATACTAACAATGTTTTCTAGGAAAAATACTTAGCAGAAAGCGTTGCTTTTTTTTTTTTAAGTTCTTCACTAACAAGAGTTTGAGCATCAGAAAGACAAGCATTTTTGGTGTGCTTCACATGAAGTTTGTAAGAGGAATTAATTCCTGACTTCTGTTACCTTTGAGGCAGACTTGTGTTGATATTGAACCTGGATTCAAGTGTTTTGGTGTTTTGTTTTGTTATGTTTTTTGTTTTGTTTTGTTTTGTTTTGTTTGTTAGTTTGATGGGAGTTTTTGGTTAATAATTTTTTCACTCTGTAGTACAAAAACAATTGATTCTCAAGCATGTTCCATAATGTTATGAGCCTTGGGACTCTCTGTCTATTGATAAAGCGTGAGGTTTGTGTTTGATTTCCAGATACTTAATACTTAGTTGGAATGTAACACATTATAGGCAGCAAGCAAAGCATATGTTCCTGTACCTTTCTTGCACAATTTGACTTCTGCAGTGTCTGGAGGTGATTAAGAATATGGAAACAAGCTCTCATGAATATGACCACGTCTGCCTTTCTAACCAAATTCTCCTATGGGATTTGAAATTCCAGTGTTCTGAGCTCCTTAGAAACCCTTTCAGTAACTAAAGGATTTTTCAGAGCAGTATTTAATGGGTTATGTTTAAAGAAAACGTCATGTATTGTGGCAAAACAGAAGGGAAATTGTTTCTCAGTCATCAGCCACAGGAACATTTCATGCTTGCTTTCTCAGTAAAATCACTTGTGATTTTATCTTCAGTTTTCCTTTAAAAAATATAACCACAGTTGCTTGATCTTTTTTCTTTTTTCTCTCTCTTTTTCTTTTCCAAAAACGTAAGATTAAATAATTTCTTAAGTCCAAATTCTCCTCATTTGTCTAATGTAAGTTAATCTGTGACACTTAGATCAAGTGGAAGGTTAACTTCCACTATGAGACAGTGTTAGAGTGATTAAAAATTACTGTAGGTTCCTTCTATTTTTGTTCTGAAGTATGTGTGTAAAATAAAGAGGTCAGGTTCTGCTTTAATTTAGTATTTTTATTTCCTTGTAGTTGTAAGAGCTCCTGAATGGATGGATAGGCTGCAAAGATAAGTTTACATTACAACCATCTTGAGTGGCCAGATACTCTCTTGGTATACTAGCTGTTCATAGAGAAAAACAATAGCTTGTTTTTCATGAGTCTCTGCACATTGATGGATCTGCCGGGGAAGGCTGATGTTCTGCAGTGTCACAAAATCTGCAGTCAAGTTCCAGCATGTACTTCTACGATTCTCTACCAGTTTTCTGCTATTAATATTATCTAATTTCTTTTGAGTTTTCAGTGAAAATTAGGTAGCCAAATTAGCTTATATCAGAAAATCCAAAGAAAGAATGGCCCCTTGAGGTATTGTGGATTTTCTCTGTGGATTCAGCTCTAGCATTTCGCTGAGTGACAGAGCACCTTATTCCATATAGAACACCTTACAGGTACAGTGGGTAAGAGATTAATGTGCAACTTCTATGAATCAAGACTGAACTAATTTTTCTTGAGATAGAGTTTAATGCTATGAACATTAAATGTATTTTTTTGATTTAATTTCCTTATGCTGGTGTATAAAGGAGAACCATGTGAAACGGCATATCTCTATTACAAGGGCCTTATGTGCTCTGATAATACTCTTCAATGTAAGCGAGACTGGAGCTTCTGAGACTATTGTTGGTCTTTATTGCTCTTTGATATAGTTCTTCTAAGGAGTTTGTTGAAGGAAACAATACATACTTTAATAGTACAAAAGGGATAGGTTTCATGTAATTTATTTTTAAAAATTGTAACAACTTCAGGCATACATTTTCAATAAGGTGAGACACAAAGAGCTGCTGGTTAAAAATTTCTCACTGGGGAGAGAAAAGAAAACTCTATTGGTAGCTCACTCTGCCTAGTGTGTATGCAGGGAAGGCCCAAGAGAAGCAGGAAAAGACAGACAGATGTCAGCTTGCTGGGGAAATTTTTATCCATTTCTGTTCAGGTTATGGGCTGTTTCATGAGGGAATGATAAACATATGGAATAAATTACGGGGAACTTATTTTGAAGCTAAAGGCATAAATGAATTCAGAAGACACCTAGATTTCATTCTAGAGAAAGGCAGTATTGAGGGATATTGTGAGAAAACAGGATGACTGCGTTAATGCCATCCTAAAGTAAGGAGATACTAAGGGCCAGGTGGCCTTTTAATCCTAGTGTTTCTGTGTCTTTTTTTTCTTGAATGCTTGTGTTCTGAAGTATCCATCTCCAGCCTGGTTCTAGGGAAATGAAGTTAAAAGATAGGTATTTGTAGTGTCGCTGGTTTTGCTGGTTTGGTAACAGATGTGTTGTTATGGACAAGAGAGCAGAGAAGTTTTCGCTACTAGTTCACATTTTTATGGTCTGTTGAGGTGTCATGAGCTGTGATACTAGTTTCAAAATATGACAAAACTGCCAAGTTAACTGAGGCTAAGGTTATTGTCTTTAGGCAACTGAAAGGCATTGCCCTTCACAAATAGAATACCATTCCACATTAGTCAGAGCGGTATGGGGAAGATTGTGCTGTATGGAGTGGCTAACTAAAATGCTCACTATGGTAATTAATTTGTCACTTAAGGGGACAGTAGAGTAACATTTTAAAAAGCTCTGCTCAGTGTTATTTTGGTCGATTTCAGAGGCTACCTATTTACATATTCCATAGCTTTGACATCTTTATATAAAAAGCTATTTTGGTGTGACCCTACTCTGCAGAATATAATTAAAAATAAACTATTCTATAAAAGTAATTTGCTCCTGTCTGAGATCATCCAAGAGTTGTGTCTTAATTGTCCATTGTTATAAATGTGATGTGGTACAACTGAGACAAAATGAAATATTCTCCTTTCCTGCCTAGGGACCATCTCTCCATGGTGCTGTATGTTTCCTGACTTAACTTTCAATAAAATTGTAGGGGGCTTAGTTTGGAATCAGGCCTTCACAGTCCTGTGTTCACTGCAGAATTGAAGAATTGATTCAGTTGTAGCTAAGAGAAAAAAGCTTCCTTAAGTGTTACAGCTATATGGCATTCTGTACGGTAGCTCTCAGATAAAAACTGTAGAAAAACAATGCTCTCTTGAACTAGCAAAAGGGTAATTAAAATCTTAACAGTTCATTATTGCTCCGATGTCTCTGCTTTTATTTGGTTTCTATCAGAAGCCCCTCTTGAATTGCAGTATTTACATTCAGAACCTTTGCTCAGAAATTAAGACTCCTCTTAGTAAGTGATGATATACTTGTCTGACTCTGCGTTAACACTGGAGAGTATGAAACAGAAGCCTTAGAAAAAATAAATACATTTAGTATGCATTGTAAAATCAGGAATTTATTTTTATGGTTAAGTACTAAAAGATCTCACTGTATAGTTGCTTTGAAACAGAGTGACGAAAACATTATATTCTTGTGGGCTACTGTATCTGGCCTCTTCTCCTGTCTGTTCTTCCTTCCTTCAGTCTCATACCCTCCAAGGGCCTCGCACAGTTGATTTCCTTGCATGTAATGTGGCCCTTGAGCTTTATTATTTTAAATTATTCTTCACTTACAGAAGTCAAAATCTGGAATTCCACTTCCAGCTGTTTTAGATCAAGAATGAGAGATAGAAAAAACTTTCCACAGTTCAAAGGTGGTTGTGCAAGAGCTGGAAATGGAGCTTGGTGGTAGTGGAATAAAGCCAGCATCTCCCTGCATTGTGAGCTGAAGCATCAAATTGTAACTAGAGGGGAAAAGTAAGTTAGGTGTCAGAATGTGTTTAATATTTCTTTTTGGTGGTGCTAAGACAGCAATAAAAGGTATTGTCTCACATGTTGATAGGAGAATCAGGAGAACTGGTGTTTGTTGACTAAATAAAATAGGATTGGAACAAAGATATCTCCCTAGAAGGAGACACTGATTAAGTGGCTCCTTGGAAAAGGAGTTCAGAAAAGCTTTGTTAATTGTTTGAATGCTGTTCATGCCAGATCTGAATCAGCATTTTAAGCCATTATTACCTTTCCATTGTTGTTAAAGCATGCCAAACCTCCTGGTGATACCAGTAATTTACTGAAGGTGCTTATAGGCTACCTGGAGGCTCATGAGGTCATGTATGCAGCCCATGCTGGTATCATATTTGGGGATGCTGTAGGCATTTAATCTGATAATGGGCAGCGGAAGGGTCAGATTCTCTCTTTTCCCTGGAGGAGGTGGCAGCTGGGAGAAGGTTGCCAAAGGCCCAGCTGATTTGCGTCTCAGCCCACTGGAATATAAGCCTGAGGTGCCTGTGGGAAGGTGAGTCTGTAGGAGAAAGCAGGTGGAGGGCAAGAGCTGTGCCAGCTCAGGCAGTGGCACTCGGGTCTGCTGCTCTAGCGCCGTATGGCTTTGGTGTGCGCTCATCAGGCAACTGCTGAGGTGAGTACAGGCATGGCAGCACTGACAGTGGGCAGTGTGCTATGGCTCTGCCCAGCAGAAAGGTTGGAAGCTGGTCCACTGTGGCATCTCTGAAACATGAAGACCTTGTGAATCTCAATGTCAGTGTTGTGCATATTAACAAATTTTCGTGGATGGACAAACACCAGATTACCAATACAGACTTTTATCCTAATGGTGTGGCAAATGAGAACAGAGTTGGCAAATTTTGGAAAATAGTATTCTGTTCTAAGGAGATTTCTCATATCAGTCATGATTTTTCAGTATCTGATTTGTTCACTGGTGGTTTAAAACAAGTTTTATTTATGTTTTATTTCCCACAATGATGCCTCAGAGCCCATGGAATGGGTCAGATTTTGCCACAGCACACATATCTGAACAGCCTCTGACTGCTCTCTGCTGCAGAAACCTTGCACCTGACTAGTGGTATGGTTTCTGGGGGGTCTGTGCTTGTATCTTCGTCTAAACCTGCTGAGGAATACATTCAGTGCAGGTAGCTTAGCGTGCAGCTGCAGTGCCAGCTGCAGGTTTCGCTCTGGGTGGAGAGCCCCAGGCAAGAGGCCATGAACTGCCTGCTCTTTGTGTAACGAAGTGGCCCAGCCAGGTGACCCAACACAGAGACACAGCAGGAACCAGGACCCCAAATTTTCCCGCACTTAGACTGTGAGGATGTAAAAGCCCAGGGGTTCCTTTGTTTGGGGTCCCTCCTCTGAGGCACCCAGCTCAAGCTGCTGTTTTGTTAGTTATTGTACCAAGATTAAACTGTTCAATGATCTGGATATCTCAGACTCTGGTGTGGGAAAACCTGGGGTCAAGCTGGTAAGGAAACCTGGTCTGGTTGTGTGAGTGTAGGGTACGTAACTGCAAAGGGACCTTGATCCCAGCTCAGATGGTGCAAGTGTGACTGCCAGAGTGGCTCCTGGGTGGTTGGACAGGGAAATTGCCTTAACAAACCTACACTCGGTGCTTATTATTCCTAGTTACAAGACTAATGTGCACATGCAAGGAATTTAAAGCATTTTGTGAAAGCTGAAAATGTAAAATACAGGCCGTTCAGGAGACAAAGGTTTATATGTGTGTGCAGAGGTGCTATACATGCAGGAGAGCATCACACCTAAGAGATGGCAGCAAGTGAGACCCCAAAAGAAGATGTAAATCTCCATTAGCAATTCTGCTTCTCTCAGAGGTAAAGACAAGTTAGCTTACCCTCCAGAGGAACTTCTTTCCTCATCCTTTCTTTTAAATTTGTAATGGTTTAAGTACAAAATATCAGCCTTATACAACCTTGGCCTTGGGAGAAGGCAGAGGTTGAGATTGTACCTGCAGAAGTGAACTCCTCTTCTGTTAAGCACCTGAGCAAGCAACAGTACCAACCGACCCTTAATCAATTAATTCATTTGATATTTTTTCCCCTGGAAAATAAACCAGGTGGCTTGATTCCCAGTCATTTGGCTTTGATCATTAAACTGTATGCTTTTTTGACATAGAAGTCTGAGTACCCTATGATAGGCAAGCCAAGTGGATCAATGGAGCTGTGTGTTTTCTTAAAGTCTCTGTTAAACTGTGGACTAAAACACAGCTTATTTTGAATAGAGGGAAAAAATACATTTCTCCTTCACAGCAGTGAACGGCATTGAGCACAGGTTTTGCTTTCAAAAGCACTCCTGCTGTATTTTGTACTTTTGCTGGTTTCACATGGAACTTCCTGAATTTCTCTCTCACTATATATATAAAGTAATATATAAGTGTGGTATTGAAATGTGGCTGGAGTAATATCTTTACTGAAGACTAGCACGACTGTCTTCATGAAATTATCAAAATACACTAGCTTTGCATGAAAAGCTTGTTCTTGTTCCTTTATTTAATGGGTATATATGCAGTACTAAAATATTGCATCTCTATGTCTGAACATCAAAATATTGGATTTGGACACCTCAAGCTGTCACTGAATTTCTCGAATGAGCTCAACATTGCCTATCCAATAAGCTGGTAATCTCTTTTTCTGTTAGGTTTACTTTTTCCAACCAGGGAGTAAGATATTTGAGCTCAAAATGAAAGTGTTTTCCTACTGCCTGCCTACCTTCCCCCAGAAAGGGAAAGTATTGTCAGTAGAGCAGCCGTTACATAATACCCTGTAGACAAAATACTGGAGGCGGCACATTGTTCAGTAATCTGGCATGTTCCTTTACCAAACAGTGATTTCCATGAAAAAACTTGTTGGCATAAGGAATTTGATGCATCATGTCACTTTATCCCTGTCTCTCCCTCCCAGTATGTATTAAATTTCTTACAAACAGGTGAAGTGATCTGAGTGAGATTAGCCTGTGTCCCAAGTTTGCTAAACAAAGAACTGGAAACAACAGGAGTGCTTTCAAGTGATCGTGATGACGGCTGGTGTAAATTTGGAATCAAAGCTAGTCTCATGCTAGAAAAATGTTTAATTATTATTCTGGAAGAAAGATAAATGGAAAAGAATACCTATACTGGCATGCCCAAGGTAATTAGGTTGGATTCAAGCATACTTGCTTGCACATTAGGAAGTATTTCACTAGGTTAGAGCACAGCAGGTGGTTCCCCATGTCTTCCAAGTCATTACCTTTGGATGTGTGGGCTTTGACAGTATATTTTGAGAGAAAGCACTAGCAAAAGGTGATAGGTTTCAGCAGCAGCTAGGTCTCTGAAAACCGTGGGCATCCCAGTGTTCCTTTTATTTCTTGTGGTCTTCTTCCCCTGTGTTAAACCATCACATTCCATTTCAGCTACCAAGTATCACTCAGCTATAAGAAATGAAGCAGCAGTGCATCTTCTTTAATAAAAGCAGCATGCTGTAAGTCTAGGAATTTTTTTGAGAAGCACACGATTCTGATGAAGGACTATAAACTAGTCTGAAGCAATGAAGGCCTTGGTGTAGAGTCTGCCGTAGTGTGATGCAGTAGGACTGCACGGAGGAGGTCTTTAGAACAGACCATCTGTCCCACTGCTGATGTTGTTTTCTCATTGTTTCAAATTAATTTCATTTACTGCTTTAAGAATGGCCTTTCTTATTTACTTAGGGTAATACAGCACCTATTTAGGAGGTTTGCATGCCAGCAGCAGCCCTGTGATCAGAATAGCTCCATACTATTGAACATTGCTGCTGTAGTGGAAAATTCCTGTGCAAAACTGCCAATAATATGAGTAGTAATAATTGTCTTATGTAAAGCCTGAGAACATCTAGAAAGGAGGTTATGCCATAACTCACCAGTAAGTTATTCTCCTTGCATATTGTTTAAAATAAAATGCGATAATTTCTGTTTAGAGTTAGCAGGTCAGGAAAACAAGTGCTGGTCCTCAGAAAACATACTAGGTGAGAGACATCTGGGGAGAAATGTAAACCATGTTTTTATCTTGGCCTCTTGCCTTACTGCACAACAACCTGTGTCCATCATATTTACCCATCAGCTACTCTAACCTTTTTGGCATCAAAATCTGATATAATTTTCAATATTTTCCTTTTAGGTGTTGAGCTCTTATGAGGCAAGAGTTGTTTCCTCTTCTTAGGCAATACTTTGGCTTCCTGCTGCAGAGAATCATCCACCATTATGATGCTGGATGCCCTTTCTCAGGCTTCAGCTGTATGAAGAGTGTGAGTCCTACCCTTCCACCTTTGTCTGCTCTGTGCTTTGTCATGCCCCAAATCCTCTGTTTCATGTGTCTTGAGTCCAGGCTCTGTTCTTAACCAGGTCAAAGGATTTTAGTATTATTAACTTCAAGAATTCTCTTTCTAGAGATTATTTTGTGGGATTTAGTTTTTTAGCTTTATATGCTTGATGCAACCTGGTTTTTTTTTTCAGGAGTCTTTACCTAAAATAAAAGTGTTTCAGAAGTTCTTCAAGTTATGAATAGACAAAATGTGCAGAACCTAGAGTTAAAATACTATCAGATTCTTTTTTTTACCATTTTACCTGATTCTCTGCATATAGCCAATGTAAAACCAAGCTGAGTAACATTTTTTTTTATCTCTTCCCTCAGAGGTCTTGGATTGTGAGAGGTCTCTTGCCAGTTTTAAGTTAGTTCTTGGTTTTGTCTAGTTTGTTCACCCGACCTTATAGATGATCCACCAAATTATTTTGTTTAATTTTTTCCTGTAGGTTGAATTAATACTTCAAAGCTTACTTTTCCTTCTGATTTACTGGCAAATTAAGTATCATAATATGCATTCAGAGTAAGAATTAAAAATTCTGACTAATCTCTGAACTCTCAAAGCTTTTCAAACAGATGGCATGAAGTGTATTGTCAAAGCCCATGCATTACTGCTGTGTGATGTAAATTATTTAACTGAACTCTGACAACCTGCTATGCAAACCATAAACTTTGCGTCACAAACTGGATATGTATATGGATTAAAATAAACTCTTCTGTAAGCAGTAATAAATGAAAAAGGATTCCCATATATGTAGAAGGGAAAATTGTAAAAATACACTTCTAATGTAATTTAGAAACCAGAAAATCAATTGCTATTAGTGTACCATACTGAACATAAATGCTCTGGCCTCAGGTGACCTGCTTAGTGGATGAGTGAAAGGCTGTGGGGGTGTCTGTCCAGACTTCAGTAAAGCCTGTGGCACCATTTCCCACTGCATTCTCCTGAAGAAGCTGGCAGCCCCACAGCTTGGACAGATGCACTCTTCATTGGGTTAAAAACCTGGCTGAATGGCTATGTCAAGAAAGTGGTGATGAATGGAATTACATCCTGGTGACTGGTCATTAGTGGGGTTCCCCAGGGCTCAGTGTTCAGGCCAATCCTATTTAATACCTTTATTGATGATGATTTGGATAAGGGGATTGAGTGCACCCTCAGTCAGTTTGCAGAGGACTGCAGAGGACTATCTGATAGAAAGGAGGCTGTAGCAAGGTGGGGATTTGGTCTCTTTTCACAGAATCACAGAATGGTTGGAGTTGGAAGGGACTTCTGGATATCATCTAGTCCAACCCTCCTGCTAAAGCAGGTTCACCTAGAACAGGTTGCACAGGATTGTGTTCAAGTGGGTTTTGAATGTTTACAGAGAAGGAGACTCCACAACTTTTACTATTCATCCTCTGCTTTTCCCAAGAAACAAGTGATAGGATGAGAGGAAGTGACCTCAAGTTGCACCAGGAGAGGTTCAGATTGTCTATCAGAAAAAATGTCTTCCCCAAAAAGTTGTCAAGCATTGGAACAGGCTGCCCAGGGAAGCAGTTGAGCTGCCACTGTTGGAGGTATAGATGCAGCACTTAGGGACATGGTTTAGTGGTGTCCTCACCAGTGCTTGGTTAATGGTTGGTCTCAAACTCAAAGGTCTTTTCCAACTTAAATGACTCTATTATTCTAAGTTGGCATTACCTCAATAGGGACCCCTTTTTTCCCCTAAAGGTCTTTAAATGAGGTATGGTATTGTCTGTCACTTAAGTAATCTTCTTGGTTTGTATGTATGTATTATTCAGTTAACAGTACAATAAGAATATATTCCTGTAAGGTGGGAGATAGCTGTGTTAGCTTGTTATATAACTGACCCTGCAGTAACTACAATGAACAATTCAGAAGTAGTGAATATAAGTTATGGGTGCCTCTGTGTGTATGGCAAGATAC
Source organism: Myrmophylax atrothorax (assembly GCA_026770055.1). Lineage (NCBI taxonomy): Eukaryota > Metazoa > Chordata > Aves > Passeriformes > Thamnophilidae > Myrmophylax > Myrmophylax atrothorax. The sequence continues at coordinate 25,416,532 of JAOXXN010000471.1, read as the reverse complement.
AGTTTTCATGCATTAAGTGAACAGTTGCTGAACATACAGACTCAAGCTTGTTCACTGAACAGTTTTGTTGAAATAGCTGTTTCTTTACTTCTTGACAGGTAAGGTAATAAAATCTGAGAACATGATACATGAATCCTGCTATGAAGTATAAATAAAAGGAGAATTGGAGCTGGACTTTTTATAACCTTTGGATAATTGCTTTCAAAACCAGAAAAGCTTTTACTTCATATTACTCAGTGAAGACTAATGTCACAAATATCTGTCCTGTGTTGGAGTATGGTGTTGGGTACTGTGGACTGCCTTTACACAGAGCTGTAATTTGTTCTGAAAATTCTTCTCTTTTTATAGCTACAGTAGTACTTCACTCCTAGACAGGCTGTTCTGCCTTTTTTTCTTCCAATAATGCAACCTTATAACATTTTCAGCTCAATACCCGACTTCAGCTATGCTAGCAGGTAGCTAGAAAGCTGTAGTTGATAAAGGAGGAGAAATGTAGTAGCAATCACAGCGTTGACACAAAATAAATGAAGGGCACAGTTTTCTAGAAAATGGCGTCAAATAATAGCCAGAGGATTAGAAAACAGTGGGACATCCAGTTTGCAGAGTTACCCTGAGACTATTTCTCCTAAAACTACTTGGAGAGATGAGTACTTGCTTCCAGCCATGTTCACGAGGATTTTATGAATGCTTAAAATGCCATTATGGAGGAAATGGATCTGGAAACATAAATAGTTTATGAAATAAAAATAAAAGAATAAAATACAGCCTCAAAAAAGAACTTGCCAGAATCCCTCAGATACAAGTGAGGCTTTATCTAAAGCAATATGAATTTTTCTTTAAGGTGGGAATTAACTTATCTTTTCTTCTGTTGTCCTTGACTGAAGGATATTTATATGTCACAAAGTATTTAAAAAATAAACAGATCAAATGCAAGAAAAGAGTTTTTTAAATCTGCCTTTAATTTATGCTGCAGGATGAAAGAGGATAAAAATTAGGTTCTACCAGACATTTTGATGGTGCAGCTTTGTTCTGTCAGAGTAGTGTTAGATATTTCCAAACATAAAATATGTATATGCTCCTTTGACTTTTTATTGAAACTCCTCTTTAGCCAGTAGGTCAATAAGCCTGTTAAGGTTTTCTAAGATTTGAGCATTAGAAGGCAAATATTTAATTTTTTTAAAACTATTTTTAATTACTTGGTGCTTCTCTGTAATATTATTTCCAAGTAATGGTGAATACATTTCCAGAATCAGCACCTGTGAGAATCTGACATATACAGTACTGAAGCGGAACTCAGTTTTGTGGAGAAATGAGTCTGATGCCTTAGAAAGTCTCCAAGTTAAGCACATATGCTTGGCTACAATTGAATGGTGTCAGAGGACAGCTAGGGAGATCTGTTGACTCTGAACAAAAAAATGACCCAAAACTAGCGTGCATTTGATTGGTTAACATGCATTGCCTTCTTTTCAAGATTTTTTTGTGTTTTTTTTTTTTTCTCTTTAACCTCTACTGCTGTATCATTATAAGTAAATCATTCCTTACAGAGGAAGAGAGAGAAAGCATGCTGATTGAGGCCAGAATCAGTTTCTCTTAAAATGTAGTATAAAGTAGATTCTCTGGAGAAATTTCTTAGGTGATTGTGAAGCTTCTAGAACTCATAAAATAGCTCTAATAGCTCTAGGTTCCCAAAATAGCTCTACTGTGAGACTCCAAGGTATCTGTTTGTTTTGTGGGCTAGATGCCAGGTTATTTCTGCGTAGAAACACATTTGAAGGATAACTTCACAGACTTTCTTAGCCCTCACAGGACATTCTGTGTAATCAGTCTGATTTCTCTCCATGTTTGTCCAAAATGCTTTTAATTGACAGTGAAATTATTTGCTGAATTTAGCAGAAATAATTTACTTTTCATAAAAAAAGAAGTGATCATGTATTTCTCAAAGGACAAGCCTGTCCAGCTATAGAGAGAGCTATCACTTTCCACAACTTGGATTGCCATCTTTTTCCCAATAATGACACTTCAGGAGTTCTGTCCACTTTGTGCTGCAGAGACTTATTAATACATTGTTGTACAGATACTTGACTGCACATCGTTGAATCTTTGGTTTGGCTGTTCGGCTGGGAAATTGTAGGGTAGCCTGTCTGCTGAGTTATCTGCAAGCTGTGTAAAACCAAGATCACATTTTTAGTTGGGCTGATTGGCCGTGTTCTGTTGGACTGTCCATGCATCAGGAAGGATGGATGTCGCTCACCAGCAAAGACCTGGTTTTAATGGGGAAAAAAACTTGCCAAGGTTGGCTTTAGGCATAATTTTGAGAAGATACTTCTGAGTGGCAAATGGAAAGCTATGTATTATGCAGGTTTTGAATTAGACTGTAACATAGTGCTGACTTCAGTATTTTGCATTTTTCAGTGCTAGTCACCTCAGACACATTTTTAGAGATTGGTCCTTTTTTAGTACAAATTATCTCACAAGAAAGATAACATTGCCTATTCTAAAAATGTTTTTTCAGAACTAGTGTTAGCAGTGTCAGTTTGGTTTTTTTTTTAATTCAGATGGGGGAAATCTTGTTAATACTAAATAAATGTTTGTAATAAATAGAAAAATCTGGAATGAATGTGGAGATTTGTTTCTCATGAGGGCATAGCCTTTATCATCAGAAAACTGTTTGTTGGATCTTTTGCTGACTGTGGAACCATTTCTGAGTGCTTCCCTCCTTCTGGGGACTGACTGTCAGATGTAGCAAAGCATTGCATGGGAAACTTCTCAAAGTTAGAAGGCAGCAACGGTGGTGGATTAAATGGTGTTTCATTGTCCTAAAGCAAATAAGGAGGAGATTTGGTACTTTACGAGGTCCCTACACCTTCACATTTGCAACAAATACCTTTTGTGTAGTGTCCTTTGTCCATGCTGTGCATACAATAGTGACTGGCACTGAGTGCAGATGGAGAAAGGTTCATATAGTTACGGCCATCAAAGCTCAAAATGTTCCACCTGGGGTTTGCAGACCCTACTTCAGCTGTGACACAGCCAGTGAATAATGTATCAGGAGTTGTTGAGGATATTATCTCCTGAGTGAATGGCAAATTATTTATCAAAAATCCACCATGTGCTATTTTATTGCTTCATGTGAAGACTTAAGTTTTGTGCTAGTACCTCAGTACCTTGTAACTTTGCTTTTACCCATTGAGCAGGTTGATGCTTCTGCATATTTTATATAATTAGTTTCTGAGAGATATGCCAGTTTTGTCTGTAAAAAGTTTTCTGTAATGATACTGTGAAAGAAGAAATTAGTCAAAGGATGGATGGGAGGACATCAGAATAGGGGTTTTCTTTAAAGCAGTGAAAGAAACAGTGAGCTGTGAAGATACGATGACGGGAATGCAGTGACAGTGGACCACCTAAATTGGGAAAGTCCAATCCTGGTTTTAAAAATTTGGCTAGTTTCCCTAGATGACCAAGTTCACCTCTCCATAAGTGTTTTGTGTTGAATTATAATGAACTATATAATTGACCTTATTCCATGCAGTCATCAAATCCTTTCATTGCAGCAAATCCAGGGAACCCCTTACACTGAGGAAAAACAGAATATATCAGTATCCTTAGTATTAAGAGCTTTTTGTTGCTTTCACTCTTTTTTTTTCCTTTTTTTTTTTCCTTGTCTGGAATGGGAAGGAATTGAGGTCTAGACTATGAAAATCTGCACTGTAAATTTTCTAAAGAAATGTAATATAAAACATGAAAATATCTGAGAACAATTTGGATATCTCGATTATCTTATTATTAGAAAATACTTAGAAATTGGGATATAGTAATATGTAGTAGCAGAATCATAAAATGAAAAAAGTGTTTTCATAAAATGTAACACTTTGTTCTGTGTTTTTTAAAAATTCTCTAGGTATGGAATTTTTGGGGTTTGTGCTTTTATCCTGGTATAAATCACCTTCTAACCAAGTAGTTTGCCAAATATAGTTATGTTTCCATAACTGTCTGGATGTGTGCCTAATCTCTTCTTCACATTTCACTCTTGATTTTTACAGAGATTGACATCAAGAGGTGTCTTTGAAGTACAGGAATGTAACTGATATCCAAATTTCCTCTTTATACGCTGTTGACATCCAGGTGAAGGGTCTATGTCAATAAGTAATAATCTGAGACATTAGGTACTTTGGTCTATATTTGGGCACCTAAATAAATACCATGTCTCTCCTCAGCATCAGGGGTTATCTTGCAGTGTTTCTGTTAGCAAGTGTTCAGATTTGGGGCTTATTTCTGATCTAGGATGTTCAACAGCAGGGCATAGTCCTTGGAAAATTTTTTGCTCTGCTTGCTACGTACAAGCCCAGTGACAGACCATTCAAGGTAAGTGTTCAAATGTGTCAGCCTGTTAAAGATTGTAACTAATGCTACTTCATTGATTTCTGAATAATGAAATTGGCTAAATGATTGTTTCAGCTAAAGAATTGCCATCTGTTAAAAAAGATGGAGTATTTTGCTACATATTATACTTTGTGAAAAGTTGACCTCAGAAAGGACATGAGAGCTCTTCATGTCCTTTTAAGGCTCTTAGAAATACACTCCACAACTGATGAATTCTTCCCCCCTCCCCCAAGAAATTAGGAAATGATTCTACACACTGGGCAGTGCAGCTACACAAGATATTTATATTGCTAGGTGTTTTTCTGTGTTGTGGTTTTTTTGTTGTTGCTGTTGGGGGTTTTTGGCTAGTATGTGTGTTTATCTTTACAAAGGATTCTTCAGGAATACCGTAAGCATTTCCTGAGCCTGGGAGGTCCTGTTCTGTGTCTGTCTGCATGTTTTTGCCTTCATCACCCAGTATCTCAGATTTAACCCAAAATAATCACTCATTTGAGTGCTGTTAGTTTTATAAACTCAGATGATGTAGATTAAGAAAATAAACTTGCAAGCAGAATTTCAATCTAACTTATTATTCTGGACATTCAAACTAAAGTGTTAGTATTTTGATTGAAAGTGACAAGAAAAATATTTCTTTATAACACTTAAAAATAAATTACCCCTATGGTAACACAGCAAACTAGAGATGAAGGAAAATGTTCATTGACATTTCGGTACTTGGAGGTCTATATTTTAGTGGTTGCCACATATGCCGGAAACATACCCTTTAATTTACTCTTAAGTAAACAAAGATGATTGGGGGTTTTCTCTACTACTAGTTTTCTGTAATTTCTGTTGCGCATAGTTAAGTTTAGATGATGGTCAAGTTCCTTGCTGGACTAATCAATACAGAAAATCACTTGGAAAACTAAAAAGTAATTATGTGGGGGAAGAATATGGAAGGGAAATAAAGTAAATCTGTTAGTTAGGAAGCTGTTTGAAGATTAAAGCTGCAGATTAAACATTCATGAATAAATTATCAAAGGCTTTATCAAATGACTAAACCTTGGAAAAAGCTTGAAAACACTCCTATGTCTGTTTTCCTTGTCAGCCTAGAATGCTTGCTTTATGTAACTGCAAAAAGACTCTCTTGTTCAAGAGAAATCATTCTGTTTAAAAACATTCTGACTTTCTTCAAAAGTGATTTCTGTCATTTAAAGGAAATTTTTGTTTTTAAGAGCATACACCTGGCATGTTTTCAGATGTGAGGCACAGGGCTTTGCATTTTCTTGGAAGATTTTTTGTTATTAACCTTCCCAAAAGAAAACGTGATGTTTGTGTGATACATTGCAAACTTCATCAGTTTGGTTTTTTAGGAGGCAATTTAAATACTAATTTTTTCCTTCCTTTTTTTTTTCTTCTGGTTTCTTAAGTCTTCTATGAACTGTTCTGAAGCAGTTCTGAGACTTCATATTACTATAGTTAGTAACGCGCTGATTTGGTACACATTGAAGTAGTCATGGGAGATCAGTGAGGTGGCCACTGGAAGAGAATTACGCCCCATGCAATGTATTCATTTATCAAGACAGATACAGTGCGTCAGACGTGATTCCTATTCTACAGGCAGTCACGTAGCACAAAAAAGAGCCTCAGTCCTACATTTCGGACCTGTCCAGTGATGGAGAAATAGGATACTCACGCAACCAGGTGACATGCAAGGTGTGTGGATCACAGCTCAGCTACTACATGCAGCAGTTGTTCTTATCAGGTTGCAGCTTCTGTGAGGTACCTGAAATCCTTGTATTGCATTTCTCCCCTCTGACCACTCTGCCTGCCCAGGGACCATTGTCTTAACTTTTCATTGCTCTCTACATTAGATCACTGGCACAGTCATACAGCCCCAGGCCAATCTCTCTTGACTTCCTCCTTCCTTGAGGCTAATTAGTGGTTACTGCTGTGATCTCTATCTCCCTCTGGCCATCCGCCTGTCTGTGATATAAGAAATGTTACCTTTGTTATCCAGCACATGCTGGATTAATCTAGTCAGTTTGAGCTGGACAGGCTTAGTCAAGTCTCATTTATTTACGCAGTGCCTTGGGTGCATTACACCAGGTGTTGTGTCTTATGTGAATGAAACTTCTGGGCAGAATATTAACTAGAGAGCCTAATGATGGCCCCACAGTAAGGTGTTTGCAGCCACCTATTTAGTGGTACAGGTGCACTGGAGTTAATGAATATGGTAATAAAGGGAGTGTTCTGCACTACCCGTTGGTGGTTCTCATCTCTCCATCCCATCCATGCCAACATATCTGTCCTCATTGAGTGGTTAAAAATTGGATTTTCAGAGGTATTTTCTAGAAGCTTTTTTCTTCTCAAATGTCTAGCTCTTCCCTAGTGCCTGAGTTCTGGCAAGGTGAAATGGTGCCTAAAAAGCTATTCTTTTACTTCAAGGCTGACACTGAAAGCTAGTTTTGTGTTTTTCAGTGACCTGGATAAATTTGGAGGGTTTTTTAGTGATTTTAAGTTTATTCTTTTTAGGTAGACAGTAGCTGTAAATTGGCTAAAGAAACTGCAGAACATCAGAGAAGAGCAGTAGCTACTGATTCAGTGGCTCTTGGCTGAAATCCTTTCTAGGATGCAAAATAATAGTATCCTTCTATGCTACCACTGTACTGCCAGCCTACAAACTCAGTTTCTCAGGTTCCTTCTTGCTTAATGGCAGAGACTTCCTTCATTTGTTCTAAGTGACCTGAACACCAGATATATTTTTCCTAAGCCAATATAAACATTTAGTACATAATATTGAACTATATGAATCTATGGTAAAGAAGCATTTTTACATACATCTACTGATTCTCAGGTTTTTGAGACTTAAAATGATTTAGGAAACAGGTGTAGAGTTGTTTGACCTTTTTTGCAGAATCTACCAGTGCAGTAGGTACCAGAAATCTTGCAGATGTATTCAAGAAATAATACCTTTAAAATTGGTGGAAACTACCCTAGAATAAGGCTGACTTTAGAAAGAGCCAGAAAATGTGATTCAGATTCAGAGGGGAACTCTCAAAGTCATGACTAGAATTTTTTTCCCTCCTCTACAGTAACGTACTAAGGGAAGAGAGAAAATTCAACTTTTTGATTTTAGTGGGGCTCTGCATCCAGCTCTTGTAATCCTGGCATGTAGGCCTGTATAAATGTTTTCCTTTACTTCCTTTGAGATGCTGAGGAGGCAAAGCAGAGAAGAGGGCCTCTAGACCTTAACCACACATCCTGTACATAACAAATGAGCAGCACTTAAGTTGTTTCCATTTAGTCTGGAGTTCTGTCCTGCACCTGTGCAAATGATAGCTTGGAAGCTGGATTTGGAGTAATGCACTGGGTCAGCACGTGGCAGTGGCTCAGGCTGGTATTACTCAGACAGTATGTCTGAATGTTTCACAACACTTCTGTCTGAACTGATGGTTCGATTTAGAGGTATCAGTTCAAATTCTTTTCAGTGATGAAAAGCTTTAAGAATGAGGAAGGTTTTCAGTAGTCCTGAGGGACCATATTGGCTCCATGTATGTGACTCATACACTGAAAGGTTTCATAGAATTTAAGAATAATACCCACAGCATGAATCACTAATGCCATTGCTGAGTTGCTGGGATCTAGCCATGATTCCTGCATTTCTTGAATGTTATGCTACATCAGCTTCTCAGGACATTTTGTCCAAACACCAGGAGGTTGACAGACAGGTCCGTGTTTGGCCTGCAGCATTACTTACACTCTGATGCTGTCAGTGATGAAACTGTATAGCATGGACTCAAAGCTGACTATAGGTGACAGCAGGTGTCCCATTACTCACTGTCTGATAACCCTTTTCTTGCCTCAACCCCTGCTGACCAACACAATGCAACATACTGTTCCAATGGACCTGTGGTTGAATCTGTTCGTGGCACTCAGATAGTGCTGTGTAGGTGCCTGAAATATTTTGATGGGGCTTTTTACTAGCTTCTTAAAAGATCCATGAAGGTACTGTGATTTTCTGTACTGTTTTGCTAAAACTGGACTCCCAAGCATGGCACAGCAGAGAATAATGAACTACTAATAGTTTGCTCTTTTACAGTATGTTGATCAAATATCTCAAGCTGCTTTGCACACATCATATTTACCAACATTATCCAGAGTGTGGGATGGTTGTACCTGAGGCCTGGAGAGGCTTTACAGCAGCCTAGAATCACAAAGTGCAAATCCAATATGAATCTGGAATTTTCTCCTTCAGGGATATTCTGGCCTCACTGTGTGCTAATGGCACATTACACGGATCATCAGCAATGAAGACTTTGTAAAGGTAGCCCACTTAGCAGTTTCTAGGATTTGTTTGTGCTGCACTCTGCAGACCTTTGCAAAGGAAGAGAAAGCAGCCTCTTGTCTCCTTGTGAATCTCTTTCAGATTATTTTAATGCCTGATACTGTATTCCTGAGCACAGTCTGTAGCAGAAAGTTTTGGAAAGCCTTTATGGCTTTTCAAAATATTGGCAGCTTCTTATGTGCTTACCTTTGGAATAACTGTTTCAAAGCTGTTTTTAAGTAGTTATATTTGTAGAAACGTGTATATTTCAAAAACTATATCGAGTAATTTTGGTAGATTTTTTTTTAATATGGCTGCACATATTTTTTTTTTTCTACAAGAATTGGTGTTTCTTCATCAGGGCAAATTTGCATGTTCAGTAGCTAATGTACAATGTGCATCTGGTATGGTCTCAGTGCTTATGAAAAGTTCCATAGCGAGTCATATTTGAATGATAGATTTCAGTTGGGTTGGGAGGCACACAGAGTGGATTCTTTCTTGCTCTTTATCAAGAACTGTTTTCTAGAGTATTCTGTATTGGTTGTTTTCCCCATTTTGTGAGCCAGACAAGATGCTGTAAGTTTCATATAATCATGGGATCATTTTGGTTGACGGGAACCTTTTGTGAGAGGAAGAAATCTTGCACTTGGCCTTGTTGAACCTCATGAGGTTCCCATGGTCCCAATTCTCAGGTCCATCCAGGTTCCTCTGAATGGCATCCCTCCCTCAGACATCTCAGTTGCACCACTGAGCTTGGTGTCACCTGCGACTTGCTGAGAGTGCGCTCAATTCCACTGTCTCTGTTATTGATGAAGACATTGCAACCAGCTACTTAGTGTTCATAGGCCCTTTGTCTGTTGTATGGAGTATTACAAACTTTATTCAGAGTCTGTAAGTTCAAGTATGTAAATGGGCAGTTATATTTTATTTGTGGTACCAAATGTATTTTATTAGTGCACCATTAATGAGAGTAAGCTTTGGGAAAACATCTTGGATCACTCTGCATTCTGTGGTGGCTGAGTAATAAGAACATACTTGGAAGCCAAAAGGCTTCTTTCCAGTTGTGAATACAACTGGGAACTATTGGTGAGAATTACCTTTGGCTATTGTTGCAGAGTTTAAAGGACTTTTGCCCTTGTCAATGTAATGTGTGATCCTTGATCTAATAAATGAGGTGGAATCCTATTGAGGGACCTGTTAAACTTAATGTGCTGTTCTACTTGCATGCTACTGTTGCTGTTTTGTCAAGGGGGTTGAATGTTCGTATCTTGATTTTCTCAAATGCGTTGCACTGTAGTAGCCTGTAAGTTTGTTAAGCACCTGTTCAGGATAAAGTGCTGGCAGGGTACACAACAGAAATTGCTTTATAATGTGACCTATGAAAAAGGCTGTAGAAACGCATTACAGTGCTTTGATATTGGCACAGTCCTAAGCCATTCCAGCTTGCTTCCAAGAAAAAAATACCATTGACTCTGGCAAGATAATGTGCCCAGATATGAAATCCATCACCTTAAACAATGAGAAGCTGACATAGCATTGTAATTGTACCAGTGTGGGCATTATGCCCAGCTGGAGATGTCTTTAGAGTTCATTGCTTTAGACAGGAATAAAATCCTAGTCTGCAAGTTTGCACGTGGCTGTTGTAGAGTTGGCATGAACTCCTAAAGAAGATAGCTGACTATTAAAACAGTTACACCTCCTATAGTGATAATGGTAGGTCACTGATGTGAAAACATGCATAGCTATCTGAGCTGATACAAACTATTGCTCTGGAGTAGGTGCAGAAGATGCTTACATGTGGCCTTTTAAAGCTCTTGCGGTACTTGCTAAATGATCCCTCTTAGTAGAAGTAGTTAGTTTTGAGAAGTAAGTCTTAAGCTTGAAATAATTGAAAAATAAAATTATTTTAATATTGAAAAAATAAAATCTGCCCGTACTAGTTGGGATTGGGTGTTTTCCTTTTGGTTTTTTTTGGGTCAGCTTTCAGGGTTTGGTTTAGATCCATTAAATACTAGTATATATTTCTTAATCCTGCTATTGCAAGGCTGGACTTGAAACCTGTACTAGAGACTGCTGTATTGTCTGCTGTGACAGATTAGAAATTGTATATTTTAATTTAAGATGTACCCACAATACCGTGAGAAGGTATTTTCAGGCTTGAAACATGGAATAGAATATTAATAGTACATTCTAGACACATGGGTGTTCACCTTGCACTGACAGAAACAGTAATAAACAGTGATGTAATCTTATTCTCATATATGATAATAACATTAAATAAACATTTCAGATCCAGTTTATTATGATTTGTGAATACAGAACATTTAATCTCTTCCCTAATGTAATAGTTTGGATGTTAGAGGAAGTAGAATCAATCCCCATTGGAAAATAGAAAGTGCGTTAGATGCTTTTAATGGTACTTGACTAAGATTTTACAGTAGATGGCTGATCTTAGAACTGGCAGTAAGTGTACTATCTTCATGTGCAAAGCACAGCAACTGTAAATACTGAGTAATCAATATTTTAGTTTTAGATTCTACATTTTTCAAGTTCATGTGGTGATGTTGTGGTTCTGAGAGCAAAAATGAGTAAATCCTGTTAAGAAAACAGGAAATTAGTGCAAAGATATTAGAGGCACTGAAAAGTTTCAGAATATTCACATATGTAGCTGGATTCTGAATTAAGTACCATTTCTATTCTCACTCTCTTTAGGCTTTGAAACTGAGGTTTTGTTTTGTCTGAGAAAGTAGTTTGAACTCCTTTAAGAGTTTTGGTATAACCCTTAGAATGCTTTGTCCCTTTGTTGATGCGAAGATAACAAAATAATGGTTGTGTGCTTGTCAGATTTTCATTACTTTAATAAAGAAGCCCAATAAACAACTATTAATTCCTACTACTATGTATTATGTCCTTTTATCAAAAATTCCTGTTCTTTGAGCAGGTATGAGCTGAAGGAAGTTTTCAACATATGGTATAGCAATTAAGGCAGCAAATTGACACTTACTTGTGATGTTCTACGAAATGTGGACAGGGGTTAAGAAGATTGCAACTCTCAGTCTGATTTTTTTTTTTGTAATTTATGTATGTGACATCATCTTGAGGTTAGAAAGTTAATTATGTAAAAAAGGTGTGATGCCTATGCACTTTATTGCTATGGAATGTGTTGAGAGTCTCATGACATGGAGAAAGTATTGATATAAATTTGGAAGACTGGCTAGCATTTTCATTCTTTGTGGAAGTGTGCTGTGAAGACTGTCTGTATATAGGTCTCATTGAAAGCAGAGAAGTATCTAGAAGATGACTGAAGTTTTTAGCTCTCTGTGATGGATGAAAAACATAGTCATTAAGATTTTACATTGCATGCTGAGCAAATGACTTAGGTACCAGTGCTAATTCAGTACATCTCGGTTTTCTATATGATAGATTCACTGTCTGGGAGACAGCATGAACAAACTGTTGGAATCATTTTTGCAGTTTAGAAGACACTGGAAGGTAATTTCATTAATCCCCTGCTGGTCCTGCTGTGAAAAATCTGTATTAGCCAGAGAATATAAATACATGAAGATTTCCAAAAGCTCCACATACCTGCAATTTTACTAGTGCTAGCAAACTGTTTTCCACATTCAATCTATTTCTTCAAGCAGAAGTGATAACCTGATTTCAAATAGCTCTACTACTCTAAGCTGTTCTCAAGTATTTACATATATTGCATACACTTGCATACTTTAACATAAAAAATTTGGGATGCACACTTCCTGATTATGAAGAAGAAATACATTACTTAATAACCATAACATCTATAGCAAAACTCTTCAGAGGCAATAAGAAATTTTTGCTATGCGTGGCAGTCAGATAAATATGGCAACTACTTAATTGTTGTCTCACTTGGGTTTTTTACATCAAAGGTATCTATTTTTTGCCTTATATTACTTTTTGGTGTGTTGAATGGTGAAAGTTACTTTATTATACTTTAAAACATTAGCTCTGTCTTATTTAAGATGGACAGTGACACTGCTAGTAATGGTGCTACTAACAGGAACTGGCCCTTTAGCATTTTGTTCTCTAGATCTCAAGTGCTTTGCAGAGGGAATTATAATAGCCTGTGTACTAAATATAAGCTGTTTGTAATGTGGTGCTGGAAAGTTTGTGGCTTGGAAGGAGAAAGGAAGAGGGATTTATGCTCCATGAATGTCATTGAAAACCAGCCTTTATTAAGTAGACTGAAAAGGGAGCAGATGTTACACTAAAGGTCCTAGCCAACCTTGTGTGTTCATTGCCTTAACTGTATTTCAAGACTGGGAGAGCTGAGGTTCAATGGAGAACATGTCTCGTCTGTAGGCCATTTTAGACAGGCTTTAGGCAAGGCCAAGAAGGGCATCAGACTTGTGAACCTAATGAGATTTCGTTCAGAGTCCTTCTGAACCAACAGGCAACACCTTGGCTTTCTGACTTTTGTCTTGGTTGGGTTCTAATTTTAGAGGAAAGTTTGCTTATATCTTGTTGTACATTAGAAGAGGTAAAATGGGATCTTTGTGAAAGTAATCAATATCAGGGTTTGATCACAGGGTGCTAGTTGCATTTACTGATTGTTCCATAAGTGAAGAAACAGTCTGTTTCTTTGGCTATTGTCACAGTGGGATCCCAAAAGGCAGAAAGCTTCTTGCTCTCCTCCCTTTCCCGAGCAAATGTTTGGTTTTAATAGGTAGTAGCTACATGACTCAGTATCTGGCTGTCCAAGTACTTTTCATGGTGAACAGAGCAAGAATTTCAAGAGCTTAGGAGTGAATAGGCTGCCCCCAGTGAGCTCCTGTTGAGCTTCTCAGTGACCTTGTTAGGGATTTTTGTCTTCCCATCTCTCTTCATCTGAAGAGCAACTTTAATGGAACATATCTGACATAACACAAGTATCTGAGTGGATGTTCTTTTGCACAGGAGTTAATAAAATCTTTCAGAAGGATAGATTGGTAGCTAGAGGTCTGCTTTTATCTCATAAATGAATATTGCCCTAATTTTAAATTGTTCCTATGTTTGTTATCTTTCAATTTTCTCATGACAGTCTCTGAATCTGTCATCTAATTCAATTAAGATTGTTTGGGCCTAGACTAAAGACTCATATTCACTAATAATGACATTTGTGTTTTTTTTTTCCTGATTGCTTTTAATTGTTAGCTTGGGCAACATGAATTGTTTGCTCTCACCAACAGGTTGTGTAAGTGAGGAGTTGCAAATAACAACAGTAAAAATCCATTGTTTCTGAGAATTTGTTTCTGTGTTATAGTGAAATTGCTTAACTTTGTAGTAATGTGGTTAGTATTGGCTCTATGGTCTTTTATTTGTGTGTGACTTACCTGAAGACCTGGTGGGCTTTCAGATTTGGCATTTTGTGGACCACAGCAAGGGGCCCTCCCTTAGGTCTGCTAAACCTTGCTTCCTTCGCTGTGCGTGTTTATGCAGTCTAGCACTGTCTGCTTTATGGCTGTGTTTGAAAGGCTACAGTAAACAGGTGGCTTTCCAATGTCTTTTCAATTTGGATAGGCTTTTGCTGATTGCATTGACTATCACTTTAACAAGGGTTGATATTGTAGTCTTAATTTGGCAGTGATGTTTGGGCTTTGATATTCAGCAGATGGTCATGACCCCGTACTAACATTTGAGAAATATTGCCAGACCCTTAGCATGCTTGCTCATGAGTGACATTGAGGAGTTAGTCTGTGCCTTTATCCAGGAGAAATTATTCCAATACCCTGCTGTCTGTCTTGCCAAGTAGGTTTATATGCAAACTGTAACTTGTTCCAAACATCACTGCCAAGTTAGTATTTTTTTCAGGAACATATGAGTTCATATCACTGATTTTGGGATCTAAGTAAAGCTGTAGACTTTTCTTTTTTTTGCCTGAGAGATTTGCACAGATGTTTTCACAAGAAGAACACTGGACACTTTTAGCAGGTCTTGCGACCCTTGCTAGGATATAGTTGTAACTGTAAGGGGTATGAGGATGACTCACTTCCTGATTCAGACAGTGCTTGAAGTTTAAACTTTAAAGGAAGGTTCTTTGAACAATGCTTAGCCTTGACAGGGGTTACAAATATAACTTCCCATTATATGATGAATATAGCTTTTCCCTGCCTCTAGTAAAATGCAACACTTAGTCATAGCAAAGTGCTAATATTTAACTTCTTGTAAATTCTACTCTCAGGATATTCAAGTACAGCACCATATAAATTTATTAGCTCTAGACAGCATTTCAGATATAATACAGAGCCTAGTGCTTTTCATCATCCCATTGTTTTGAGGCTGTGTTAAGTCGTGCTGTCCGGTTTTGCTAAGGAAGATGGTTGTAAAAAGTGGCTTATTCCATTGCATGTGTCACATCTGGGCAGGTTACGAATGTAACTCTTGCTCAAACATCTGTACAAGGAACAGCCTTCCATTATGGTCAGCTCCCTGAAGGTTCTGTTGTGATGCTCAGAGGCAGATTTTCAATAGCTCTGCACACAGAATGTCAGGCTCCTTGCAGCTTGACTTTTAGGTAAAAAGCCAAGAGATCGCTGTTTCCAAGCTTGTTATGAATTACTGTCGTTTCACTCCAAATGTTATGGCTTCTTAATAATTGCAGAACGCTGTGTTTTGTAGATGGAAGACCAAAAGCAGATTGCCCTGTTGACGGTGAGGGTTGTTTTCTTTGTAACTGGCTTACTCTCCTACCCGTTCATGCATGGATACAATTAGGAAAGTATGCTGCTAGCTATGAATTGGAATAACTTGATTGACTTAAGTACCAGCTTTGACTCTCTGCTAGTAGTAGGTATGTAAAAAAATTTGCTAATGTCTTTATTTCACTCTCTGAAAATACTGTGAATAAAGTTTGCATCTAATCTTTCTGCATAAATTCTAACAGGTTATGTATAATGTGTGTGTTACTTGCTGTCTTATTTACACAGGAGCATGTTAAACTGTAGTATGTTAGAGGACAGCTAGTTCTGTAATATATTATGATGAATATCCATTACATTGTTTTTTTTTTCTTTGAAACTGTGCCACATCTCAAGATGCTGCTTCTAAATTCAGCACTTGTCCACATAAAAGCCCCACAGCTTCAGGGGAAGATTTGCCTCAGTCAAAGCTGATAAGGCCCTCTGGAGTTGCCTTAAAGTAGAAAGCTCTTTTCTATGTGTACCTGACTCTGAGTGTGTATTTGTGTGTCTGGCAGTCTAAAGTGATAGATCAACTCCATGTGCTGTGCTTGAGATGGAATTTTTTTACTTGTTTATACTTCTAGTCCATTTTCTTTGTACAGATAAAGGATGATCCATATAAATTAATGTGAAAAGTCATTAGATTTTTGGAGTCTTTATTATGTCATGATAACGATCTTGATAAAAGAAAAGGGCATAGGTTCCACCTGTGAACAGGCAATAATAGAGTGGATTAAGTTCTATAAGTTCAATATGGGGTTACAGTTGGCTGACAAAGTTACAGCATTGGATGGTTTCCAAGCTACCGTAGATACAGCTGGTCGCAGAGAAGCAGCTGAGAGCATCCATTCTCTTGTGCTCCTTATTGCCAGTTCTCTGTATGTGCTACATGCACTAAGATTTACATTGTGTTAGAAAATTTTTGACACTTAAAAATAATTGAAAAAATACAAAGAAACAAGCCACTATAGCAATGTAAGAGACTTTTATCCTTTAATTCTTCAATCTTACTCCGAGCCTGACCTAGTACAACTTTCCTTGGTTAGTCTCTTACATTATGAAAGATACCTGTACAGAAAGAATAATCCAACTTCTGGTTGTTTTGGCATCTGCTAGTCTTCTTTTGTTGTCATTATGCACTGCACTCCCATCTCAGCCCAGTGGATAAAAGACAAGCTGCTATATTTCATGAGCACAGTCTCATGAGAGTGTTTAAAGCAGGGGAGATTGTACTTTCATTGAAAATTTTTTTTAGGGGGGAAAAGTTTCCCATTTGAAATAATTGAGACTAAAGAGCAGGATGTAGCTCAGGATAATAAAAAATATTTTATTGGTGTCTGTCAGGTTGAGCATGTTTCTCCTTAAGAACCAGAACTTGTATCACTGCTAAAGTTCACAGGGAGGTGTATGTAAACCAAAGTGAATGTGAATGTATTACTTCCTCTTTATTATTTCTGCTCTTCTGCAGTTGTGTACCTCCTGTCTTAATTCAGACAAAATATTTTGAAGAATTGGTGTGCTGTTTGTTATTTTCCCCTTTCTGTAGGTGAATGGTGCATCAATGGAGGGAATGTTTTGGTAGACTATCAGGAAGAAACTGACAATTGGAGTTTGGGAGTAAGGCAATGGTAGTGCTATGTTTATTTATGTATTTACTTTTGCTTGTAAGCAGAAATTGTGCTGCTTTGCTGCTGTTATGCAATAGAGACTTATTGAACCCTTTAAAGCCACTTATTATTTTTTGTAATTAGAACTAACTTGTGCAGCTGTCACTAAGCTCCTCGTCAGATGATATATTTATTATGGTAGAAATGAGAGCAGGCACGTGAGTAAGACTTTGAAAGGAATATGCACTGCTCAGGATAGGGTTTTAGGTTTAAATGGGTGATCAGCATGTGTGTGAGGCCAAGATGATTGCAGTACCAGTGCCTGACTACTTATGTGCTGCCTTTAATCCTGTGATATTGTATTTCATTGTCTCCCAGTACACTACTGTCACAACTGAAATAAAACCCCTCTAAATTCAATGAACACTTTAATCTGTCATCATAATCATGAACTCTTGTCAATCATGGCTTGAAAGTTAAGCATGCGGATCAAATCTGTAGTAAGAAGAGACACCTGGACTCCACAGTGTAAATGGAGATAGTCTAAGATGCTAAATATTTGTTTCATTTGTGTTGTACAGTTTTAACTGAATACAGTGTAGATGCTGTTCCACTTCTTTAAAAATTCGGAAAGGTTATTATGTGACTTTTCAAAGAGAAAATTTTTAGAATAAAATGAAACTGGTATGACAAATTATGTCTTGGGAATTTTACCTGTTTATGTCAATACTTTGGATTTTAGGTTTATTCTTGAGCTGAGAAGAAAAAACAATTATGTGGAAAAGCTTATAAACCTTTTGAAAATATTTTAAGGTAGATTACCTCAGGTTTACAAAAGGCACTAAAACTGAAAGAGACTAGTCACTTAAAAGCACTTCTATTAATTTAAATTGATACTTGTCGAAAATCATAGCAAAATTTCTATCCTATGATGAGCATTCAGAGTAATCTGAATGAATGATCCATAGCTAATTTTAGTCATTACTGCCAGTGAAAATAACATGATTGACTGTGATAAGGGTTGTGAGTAGCTGACATATTGTTGTTAGCATTGCCTCTCCCTTGTCATTGTGAGACTCAATTTTCAATGGCTTACCTTCTTGCCAAAAAGTAACTGCAGTCTGTTGGGTTTGATTTGTAAACAGGACCAGATGTTTAAGAATGAAAGTTAAAGGAAACGTACTCTGGCTTTACCTTTTCTTTGTGAATTAAATCTCAAATACCAATAATTTGGAGTGAAAGATTGAGATTTAACCTTGGCTGATACCAAGTCTATGTGACCTTCTGCTATTGTCATGTGTGGGGAAAACTTAACACTCAAATTTCACGAAGTTATAAGCCTTGGAAACATCATCCTTTTCATATGCTTAACACAGCCCACGTTTGCACTGAGGTGAGCTATCCCAGCCATTCCAAAGCAAAACCAACAGCCTGTGTTCCATCTCCCAAGAGTACTGAGGGTGTG
>JAOXXN010000471.1:25384205-25397894 GCA_026770055.1 Myrmophylax atrothorax | reverse complement strand
AGCACTGAGAGTGTGTCTAATCCTGATGTGGATGCAAGCAGATCTTTCTCCAGCTGTTGCACCAAGTTGCTGCTGTACTGGGCCTGGCAGCTGAGAGCCATATGGCCAACAAGGTGAAAGGATGCCTTTTAAAAAGCAAAATATGCAAAGTAAATCAGATTGATGAAATGTGAAGGGAAAAGAACATGATGAATCTGGTGGGAAGTTATAGCAGAAAGAATAAATTGATATAGGACTCGTGAGGAAATAGAAAACACCATTTAGATTCTAACGTGCTTGTAGGGATTTCAGCCCTGATGTGGCCCACACATCTAAACCTGTTTTCATACCACTGTGGCATGGGAGAGGTGTCCCTTTTCCTTGAGAAATGTATACCTGTGGTTCCTTGAGGAAGGTTTGAGGTCATAGGTTTCCTCAGGTCAGAATGAATTCTCAGAGAAAGGAATAACCGAAGTTTCCCATGCACATGCAAAACCATGTGCTTAGATGAAAAATCACTTAGACTGAGTGTAACTGACACAAGTAACATGAAATCCACAGCCAGGATGGATGGCTACGCAGTGCTTACTTCATGGAAGGGTACCTGTCATTTACTGGGGTGAGGGACTGTATTGGCTGACACAGAAAAATTCCTGTTTCTCAACTAGACTATTTGAGATTCTGTCCTGATCTATAGCTGGTGTTATTGTGTAAATAGCAGAGAAAGACTGACTCATTCTTGGAAATTGTGACCAACTATACTTGAGATCTAGTGTGTTCAAAGCTCTGCATTTGAGAAAGATAATACACTGTACTTTGTTGTTATGTTCTTGTCATTTGTCATTTTCCTGATGGCAGAACTTTGACGCTGAGATATAATGGGATGCAGAATTAGGTTTTAAGGACTTCTGATTCTGAGGATTTTGCTTTTATATGACTACAGTTGTACTGTGTAGTTGCTTAACCATCTGGTATGGCTGTGTGTCCTCAAACAGTGTCTAATTTCTTCTTAAAATAATTTAGACTGTGTTGGGGCTGAAGAATAATTGTGATACCTTATTTCTTATTTCATCTGTGTTTGTATCTGAAAAAAGTTAAATGAAGCTTAAATAGTTTTTCTCAATATGACATATGCTTTTTGCATCATAGAGCCAACTATTGATATGGCATGATAATAATACAATGGAATGGCCAGTTGAAGTGATAATACTTTCATGCCATACTAGTATAGAATAGCTATCCCTACATGCTTCAGCTGTCCCTCAGCAATATTTGTCAGCCAGGTGATAGCAGCTATTTCTGTGTTTCCAAAGACGACCATGTGTGCATAGAGTGTTGCATGTTCATTAAAATAGTTTAGCAGCCTTACCAATAAAATATAGTCTGTAAGAATCAGCAAACTGTTTCAGCCCAGGGTACTGGTATCTATTTCAGACTGCTTTAGCAAAATAGATAATAATTGTATCTGGACACATATGCTGGGATCTGACACGCATAATTTCATTGGTTGCCTTATAAATGTGAATCTTCGCCTTTGACAGTAGTTTAAATATCATCAGTACACATTTCTGCCACATCACTGTGGTGATGCAGTACTTTGAAAAATGCAGAGTTCAAGAACCTATTCCTTCTGTGCTGTTCAGTCTGAGCTCACGTAAGCAGTGCTCTTTTCTATCCCAGTTCTCCTCCTACTGAACCGAAAAAGGAGAGAAAATATCAGTGTGATAAAATTTTGGGACTGTAACGCATTGCAAGACTGCTGTAATTCAGTAAAGTTATGATATATGTATAAATAGGTCAGTGAAGGCCCTCCTAAAACTACAGCTGTGGCCAAGGACATGGTCAAAGTGTTACAGTACATAAAGATGAAGAATAACACAAAATATGCTGTGGCTCTATTAGGTAGTCCAGTGGTTCCACTTTTGCTGGTCACTCATATAGAACATGAAAACAAAAATAATGTAAAAACGCAGAGAAAAAAACTGGTGGGAGGAGGATTTACAGACAGAAAACTTGCTCTCACACATATTACCTGTGTTAATGTGTGGCATCTGTGGAAAGCAGTTAACCCACCTTATATTTTGGCATTAAGAGAAGACACATGTACCTGATAATTCTCTGTAGTGTTTAATGAGCCTAGTCTTCAGACTGGGATGGGAACCTGGTAGCCAGTAGAGTGCCTAACGGGAGACTATCCCGTAAGAACTCATGCATCTGGCCCCAGGGAACAGCATCAGCAACATTTGTCTGGATCTGAATAGGACCAAACAGGTAAAATATGTTTGTGGCAGAAGACTTATCTTTGAGGAATGCAGCTGGAGGGAGAGAGAAGTAGTTATGCAGTGTTTATGGAATAGTCAAAACCCAAGGTTACTGTGAACCCTCTAGTGCAACTGTTAAAGAAGAAAAGTATCTTTGGACTTCTATGGTAGATGGAAAACAAGAGAGGGATCCAGTGGCCCAGTGGTTACCCAGAGCCAAGGACTGAATTTTATGTACATATTTATTATCAAGACTTGTCTTCTGCCTTATATTTAAAGATACTAAGTTTTGTGTAGGAAATTTTTGCCTTTGATTTCAGTGTGAGCCAGTGTGGTATTAGGGGGTTGGACAAAGCAGAGTTAAACTTGCAGATTTAAAGTGAACTGTCTTTAGAGAAATTATAGAAATAAATCCTGAGCGCAGACAGTGCTTGAAAGGAGGACTTGCTTTTGGGAAAGTCCTTGAGAACTCAAGGCTTGGCATATGCTTCTTGCCAGACTGCAGGAATGGCTCCTCCTGTAGAAGTCATATTGCAGCGAAAGCCTGAGACTGTGGAGAAATCTGTGTCGAGGTGGAGGCTGGTGATGACTGTACACCCTTGCAGCTCTGTCCTGGGACTGGTGCTCTATAATACCTTCATCAATGGCACAGACAGAAAGATTGAATGCACCTTCAGCAAGTTTGCAGATGAGAAGAAGCAGAGCAGTGCAGCTGACACAACAGACAGGAGGCTATACAGGAGGCATGGGCAAGCTTAAGATGTGGGTCCACAAGAACCTCATGAGTTTAAACAAGTGCAAGTGCAAGGTGCTGCACCTGGGTCAGGGCAATGCCGGACATGAGTCTAGACTGGGGGAAGAGCTCAGTGAGAGCAGCCCTGCAGAGAAGGATTTGCGGGTTATAGTAGATGAAAAGCTGGACATGAACCAACTGTGCACTTGCAGCTCAAAAAGCCAACTGTGTTCTGGGCGGCATCACAAGAAGCTTGGTGTGCAGGGCAAGGGAGGGGATTCTGCCCCTCTACTCTGCCCTCGTAAGACACCACCTGGAGTATAGCATCCAGCTCTGGGACCCCTAGCACAAGGACATGGACTTGTTGAAGCAAGTCCAGAGGAGGGCCACCAAGATGATGAGAGGGCTGGAGCACCTCTCCTGAGATGACAGACTGAGAGAGTTGGGGTTGTTCAGCATGGAGAAGACAAGGCTCTGTGGAGACCTCATTGTGGCTTTTCAGTACCTAAAGGGGACCCTTAAAAAAAGAGAGGGAACAATTTTTTACATAGGCAGATAGTGATAGGACAAGGAAGAACAGTTTTAAAGTAAAAGACGAGATTTAGATTAAATGTTAGGAAGAAATTCTTTCCTGTGAGGGTGGTGGAACAGGTTGCCCAGAGAACCTGTGGATCCTGCTTCCTTTGAAGTTTTCAAGGCCAGGTTTGATGGGACTCTAAGCAAGCTGCTCGAGTGGGTGACATCCCTGCCCATCATGGGGGGTTTGGCATCTGGTGATCTTTAATGTTGCTTCCAAGCCAGGCCTTTCTATGGTTCTGTGAATATATATCTGTGTGTGCATGCATCTGACTGTTTTAAAAGTGATGCTAATGGGATTCTTCCTTACTAGTACCTGGTACTAGTGAATTGATGTTAGGCTAGATATCACTAGTCAGATGTCATTTAGCATGTACAGAAATGGTACAAAAAATCTGACTTAGGGAGGTCAGGTTTCTTTGCTGTGGGGATCAGACAGACTGATTTTGGCATTTCCTCAGCCAAGTTGCATAATAGCCACTGACATGTATCCAAGCCCTGCAGTGCGATGATGTTTCATGGTGAGCCAAACAGATGATGTACTGTGTGTGCAACAATGAATGTTATTTGTCCAGCTGAGGATCGAAATGAGATAGATAGTTTTATGAGGTAGGAAATTCAGGCAGGCTGTCCCAGACAGACAGAGGTACAAAGCAGAACCTGACACACCAGGCAGAATGATTATGCAGAGTGGGAAAAAAAAGAAGAGTCCAAGTGTTATGCAAGTTAAAAAAAAAATGAGAAAAGTGAGAAGAGCGATGAAGGCTGATGAATTAGCCTTGAATAGATCCATGCAGTATTCCTAAGAACATGCTTAGCTTTGGAGATCTTTCCTGCTTTGGATGGATTTGATGGCAATGCTGAGAGAAGGGACCATGGATGTGTCTCTTGAATCTCATGTTGCCCAGACAGACATCCTTTGGGTGATTGCTCAGCCCACTGGGATGTTTCAGTGCTGTTTGCTGGAGCTGGTGACCATCCTGGCAGGAGGAGGCTAGCAGGGTGGGGCACTTAGTCATGCAGCATTGAATGGAGTGCTCTGCTTGTGACATGCGTATTCCACAGGAGGAGGTGTTAGGCTCAGAGGCTGCCACTCTGGTCTGCTGTCTACCTGCAGTGCTGGCCTGCATTGTCACTTGATGCTCATACAGCTGTAATGCAGAGAGGTGTCACTTTGCTGGGGAGGTGTCCCTCTCCCTCTGAGCAGTGAGGGGTTGGCTCTATTCAGAGCTGTACTGCAAGTCCTTTCTGAGTTTTTTTGACAGGGAGAAATGCAAAATGGGATAAAATTGTGACAGCTGGATTGTATTCTGGAAGTGGAAAGGAGAGAGTTGGATCCATTGACAGCTTGGAGTGATGGAGCTTGAAATGCAACCAATAGCAGTTATTTTACCAGTGCTAGAGCTGAATCAGAAAGATCAGTTTGGGAGGCCTGGTATAGTTCAGCTGACTTCCAGATATTTTAATCACATTATTTCAGCAAGGTTGGCAGCTTTATGCCTGATGATACTGAAGGATTTCTACTTCATACAGTTGCTCAGGATTTACTCTGAGAATGTAATTGGGTCAATTCATTTTTCTGACTTGACAGGTGAAATCTTGTGTTGCTGCAAACTTTCTGTGAAATAGATGTTTTTTGAAATAGCCAGGAAAGTATTTTTCTTCTTGAATGTTCTTGAACACATAGAATGCTCATTACCTTTAACAGTTGTTAATATGTGTGTGCCAAACAACATGTGAGCAATGTCCTGGGCATCAGTAAAGCAGGGAACAGGATTCTGAACTCCTCTGTTAACTTAGGTTGGTGCATGGTGTGCTGTCAGAGCTCTTAGTTGCAGTGGTGGTGAATAGCTTTTGGAGTTTGGTATAACCTAAGATGGGTGAATGTTTTTCCTTTGACTTTGTAATACCACTGTAATTATTTCCAAATTAGGACAAAGTTGACTTTCTAGATAAGCTGATGCCCAAATGGCAAAGCATCTCATAGAATTTGAATTTTTTTTTCAGTCTGCTGCTTTGAAATATAGAATTTGTTTGCTGTAAATATATCGATACAAACAACAAGGTGAATACAGGTGGTTTTGTCCATTTTGCATGGAGTGGAAGGATTTTTTTTCTGTTTATTTGTGAAGCTTGCCAGTCTCTTGTGGATAGTTTACCAGTCTCTTATGGTAGGTAAGAAAGGCAAAAATTTTTGAGCAGCTCTCATTTTGTGCTTGAGAAGATAAATTCAGATAAATAATTGACTTTTAGTTTCAATTGACTTTTGATTTTTTTCAATTCCAAAATTCCCTTCATAGATACGGAATAACAGTGGCATTAATTTTTTAAACCTTTGAGTGAAAAAACCCGCCCTTTCTAAGCTTTCTGGTGATAAATAAATGGTTTTGGAAGAAGCAAGGGTTTGAAACTAAACAAAGTTAAAAGTTAAAACCAGATCATCTGTCATTTTACTCTCACTCCCTGTAGTGATCATAGGAAAAGAGTGTGTTGGCAAAGTTGTCTACTATGAACTAGCTTTTGCTTCTTACTCAGTATCCTTAGTCTTTATTAACCCAACTCACTACATTGAGATTCAAACTTCAGTTTTCTTTCTAAGTTTTATGTTTTTAATATGAAAATGATTCAAACAAAATACTTCTAATATACTCTGGATTGGATTCAATTTGTCATGGATGTTTCTGATACTATTAAAGAAAGACTCTTCTTTTACCCCAGGCAAGAAAGTTCAGAGTAGTTATGTCATATGCTGAGTGTTTTGTGCAAGCTGTAAAAATCTTTGGACTTGATGTAAGCTGACATTGACCGTGGTATAACTTTATTCACTGCTCCTTCTACTGTCATTAGTCTCCACCAAATCCTCCAATTAGTGCAAAGTTGAGAAATTACAGACAGATGGAAAATTAATATTTATAGAAAAATGCCCAGGGTTTTGATAACTTGAAACTCTTGGAGCAACAGATGATGTAGCAGTTAAGATTTAGAGAAAGCAGTCTGTTCAGGGAAACATGAAAGCTCATGTAGTTTCTGAAGTAGTAGGTCATCTAGTGATGACCATATATGTCAGCATTAGTGTTTCTGTGAATTGAAACCATCTGTGATTAACTGTTTAAAATGAATTAGTTTGTATTGGTAAAAATTAAATACATAGATAAATATATAGAAAGTATTTCCTCAAATGGTCACCAAAACCTTGTAGAAGTCAGTAAGATCCATCTCTCATCTCTCAACTTTTATGAATTTTTCAAATGCCACAATCTTGACAGAAACCTGGATAGTGCAGTAATCAAAACAGCTTTTAATGAGAGGGATGAGTGATATACATCACTCAGTGGCCCTTAAAAACTGTTGGTCTGATGGTCAGGGGTGGTATTGTGGTTTCATTAACACTCTTTAAGTCCAGAGTAATTTTCCTGATGTCAATGCTGTTGTTACTTTAGAAATATAGTAATTACAATAATTTTTTCTGATGATTCATACTTATATTTAAATCTAGTAATCTTAGAGTAATCGCTTAGAAGGGTTCAGCACTTGCTGTCAGAGGAGAGAGCTGAACTTGCCATCACTGTACACTGCTGCTAAACTGGCAACTTAGTGCTCTATGGAAGTCTGGTTTGCTGGACAAATTCCATGTCTTCCTAAAATTCATAGTTTGAGGTGACCTTCAGAGTTTTCTGTTAGTGACTTCAATGCCTTTTGCCAGTCTATAGCTGAAGTTTTTAGTTTCAAAGTTCTGTTTTTTTCTCAAAATGCAACTTGGTAGTGGACTTGTTTGTGTGTGTGCATGTGCACACCTATAGCACAGTGAAAGTTTAATAAAATAAAATATTACCACCCTGTTTAGCAGTATATTACTGCTGTATGCTGAATGACATGGCATTACCTTTTAAGTTTCTCCTGCACATCCATGTGTATAATGAGTCCAAATTGCTGCACAGCTATGTGTGTAACCTTGGGGACAGCTTGGGAAATCTCCACTAGACTACTCGCCCCTGCAGGGCTGTGTACATGCCGAGTGACTCTAAAAACTTGCAGTGTTAGTTGTTGGGGGGAAAAGAGGTGTGTAGAGAAACTATGTTTGTAACATGCCTCTGTAAGAAGCTTCCACCGATATCTCTTGCAGAGGCTGGAGAGTTTCACGAGGAAGTTGCAAGGTTCTCCCCATACTGAAGTGACACCTTTGCTATTTTTCATAATACCAAAATATTATTGTCTTGCTAAGTATGGTTTTAATTATGAATAACCTATGCCATTTTTGCTTTGTTGTCTTAAACTTGTGTTGCATCATGGCACTACAGTGATTATTAAAACAGAGGAAAACAGAAGGATTTTAGTGAGATTTGTAATGATCTGATAGGAATAAACACCTCTACCTTCAAGACAAGAGCTGCTTTTCTTTTTTCTTTTTGTTTTTCTTATTTTTTCCTTTTTCTTTTTTCTTTTTCCTTTTTCTTTTTTTATTTTTTCTTTTTCTTCTTTGTCCTTTTTTTCTTTTTCCTCTTTCCTTTTCCTTTTGCCTTTCTTTTTTCCTTTTTTCTCTTTTATCTTTTTCTCAGTTTTTTCTTTTCTCTTTTTCCTCCTTTTTTTTCCTCCCTCTCTTCTTTCTTCCTTTATTTTTAAATCAATAATATTTTATTTCCCTGGAAAACTAATGCTGTTTCACATATATATTGAAATGGTATCACTTAGGTTGCCTTTCAGCATCTTAGTCTTTTAAGCCAGGTTTCTGCAAATACATAGTGCAAAGCTATCTAAAAGCTATGGAACAATAGTTCAGATGATTTGTAAAGTTTAAAGTAGCAGACAGTTGCTTAACTATTAGCAAAAAACCACCTGTGCATCTAATATCTATTACAAACGGTGAGGTACAGCCACAGCAGAGGTACATTGCTGCTTTTGGAAATTCCACTTGTGTGCTTGGCTCTCCTCAGCAGCTTTGAGAGTCCCACCTGTGGTTCTCTTTTCAGAGCAGCCGCATTTCAGTGCTGTGTGTCATCCCTGCAGCTGCTGTGTCTCCTCCAAGCTATACAGGCAGAAGTGCAAGTGTACTTTCTTGCATTTTCAGGAGCAGCATGTAAAAGTCACCAAGAAGAGATGGCAAGCATCTGCAGTCTGACATCTGATGTCTGCAGTTTTTAGAAAAGGATATTGAAGGCAGAAATGAGGGACAGAAAGGATTTTTACTTTTCTTCAGAGCTGGCAGCAGATGCTGGTTATAGTGTGTAAATATTTGTGGAGAAAGGACAAGGAGAAGTAAAGATTTCCTGGCAAAAAGCATACAGTGATTAGGCCATTGTGTTATGGCTGACAAATATGAACTGGAGGCAAAGCATCTTAGACTGTGTCTGACAACACGTACGCTGTTGTTGAATGTTTGGTGGATAGCAAGTCAGATGATGCTTTCCTCATCTCTTGCATGTTTTCAGATAGAGTCTGAAAGCATTTTCTAGGGGATTTGCTCTTATAAATAAATAAATACTAATCTTTGGACTTGAATAAAACTTACTGTCCCAGGGTGTATTTGGTTTAAGATGATTGAAGGAGTGGTGCAGCAATTCTGAGGAATACAAAGACTTTTTTGAGAAAAGGGACAATTTCTTCTCTGTGGTTCATGGTGGAAAGCACATGAATTGAGGGGCAAGTTGGATATAAAGAAAATGTTCCACTTGTCAGAACAGTGAAATACTGGGGAGGGAAAAAAATGCCAGTGGAAGTTGCAGTAATAATTTAGATGTGGTTAACTTTTTCCTTGAGAAGAGGTGAACTGGATGACCTCTAAAGTTTCTCCCTGCCTTTTTTCAGAGAGCCTATAATGGGTAACATAGCTGTCAAATTTATCTCCAACTTCCTCTGTCTTATTTGGCTTATCTTTTACCCCTGTGCTCAGCCAAAGTCTCTGAAATTCGTGTAATACATAACTCTAATGCCCTTACATCCAAAAAAATGATACTCTACATGTAATTTCAAGAAAAAAGTTACAATCCACCATCTTCTTTTTAGGTCCTCCAGGGAAAAGAGGTAAGCGGGGAAGAAGAGGAGAGACAGGTAAGTTTTCAATGTCATAAGATCTATGGTTATGTGCTGTCTATGTTTTTGTGAGGATGCATACACAGCATGCCTTCATTTTTAGTTGTATTGCATGTGTGATCTGAAAGAGAATTCTGAAACTTCTCTGGTAAAGAAATTGTGACCCTTGGCATATATCTGGCCTTCCAGATACTTTTCTGGTCTTGGGCATCATTAATTTGTAGGCACATGTCATAATCCTTGACATGATACCTTTGGTAACACGTTTGTAATTGTCTAACTACTTGAGTGTCTCTCACACTTCCACAACTTAGAATAACTCCATGTAAGTCTGTAGGTGGAGTACACTATATCAGTGTTACGTCAAGCTCCCTTGGTTTGAGGTGAACAATTTTAAAAAGAAATAAAGAATGAAACAAAATCTCTTATTTCAAGAATGTACTCAGGGAAATCATGTGATAAGTAGATTGTATCAGAGAAGATGTTCACCAGAAATGAATAGCAGTGAAGTTCTAAGAGAAGTAAGAAAAAATATTTGTTGGTTTGTTACCCTGTACCAAGGAGGTTGCTGTTGATAGAATCCTGCAGGTGGTGTGGTGTGTAGCTTGAAATTTCATTTGACACAAAGTTTTGAGATGTTAAGCTCCTCATCCTGCTGACATCCACAGGAATTGAAACTGTTGTTTACCTTGCGGAATTGAATTTTTCATCAAGGTGAATGTTCTGGAGGTGATGCAGTAGAAAATGAGCATTTCTTTTCTCTCTTGTCTAATCTGCCAGCTAGGAAAATCTTCCAAAAAACTTGATCTTTGTAAATCGTCTGTAGCCTTTCTTATCTATGTATATGATAATTTATCTGGCTCTTAAAAACTATTTCTGTATTTCCCTGAATCACAAAAGTGTAGCCAAGCCCTGCCAGAGGTTGATACAAGTCACCTTGGTGTTTCCATTCAGTGTTGGCTTAGTATTTACTTCAAAGAAAGAGGCTATGATGCAGAAGGAAATTCTGTGGTTGAAGATTGAGTTACAAGTGATCCTGGCAATTACTTTGTGGGATGCTTGTTGATTCATTTTACATCTCAAATAAACACATATTAAACTATTAATAAAGGAAATTGATCTCTCTTGTTTAAAAACAGACCTGCACTTTAAAATGCTGTTTAGGAATGTTTGCCAGGAAAGAAAAGACCTTAGTTGCTGGACAATAAAAATTGCATTGTTAAAACCAAAAGGCTGTCAATATTAAAAGTAATCTAAAAGTACAGCTGCTGCTGTTTTATACTGCTTTTGCACTTCACTTTATTCAGAAATTAGAGAGAGGCATAAAAGCTTAATGAAATGCCATTGATTTGGGAGCTGCAGCTGCTCAACTTAATAAGACTGAAATAGGAGATTTGATTTGTGGCCCTTTGATAATGTTTTCAAGAACTGCTATACAAAATTCGTTGAGGTCTAAATAATTGAAAAAATGTGCAAATATCACTTCACGAAATGTGGCATTTTAGTGGGGACCATTTTATATGTGTGCCTTGAGAGAGGAAGGTGATGAAAACAAAGTTCAGCACTGTCAGGTGGCCACTGAAACCTCCCCTCACAGGCAGCGTTGGAAGGCTGGAAGATGCTGGTACACGTATGTTGTGATGAGATGCCCAGGTTAAATGCCAAGGGTACTTTGTGCAATTTTGCAGCCAAGTCGTGATCAAATGCCAACTATGGTGTTGACTGAAACTGGTGATGTAGTTAAGTATGCTTTCTGTGGAGACTGATAAAATAAATTGTAGTCTGTGACTACAAATAGGAAGACTGATAAAATAAATTGTAGTCTGTGGTATTTTTGGACTGGCATGAAATTGCATGGAAGTGGATGGAGAAGCAATTTTCATAAGATTGCATGACTGTGGTTGAAGAATTGGTAAGGTAAGAGCATGCATTTAAGAAGTAGTCACATTTACAAGTTTCAGAGCACAGCCAAAGCTAAAGATTACTTGAATGGGAAAATGTGTACACTGCATTAGCAGTGCTGCTCACTGACAATCCTGAGACCTTGTGTTTGACTTCGTACATATGTGTTTTTCTTTAGTAACTTCATAAGCTTACATGTTCTTTTTTCTCTTTTTTTTTACCCTCTTTCCCTCTCCCCCACCCCACAGGACCTCCTGTAAGTACAGACACATTGTTGGTTCTTCCAGAAACAGGGAGAAATCTCTTAGACCCTGTTGAGTTATCACCATGATATATGATGATATATGATCATGCATAATCAAGAGGGAATTCTGGTATTTTTACAATATAGTATCTTGGAGCTGAATAATCAGAAAGTTCCTTAAGAAAAAAGTCTCTAAAAAAGTAAAGCTTTATATTCAGCACTGCAGATAGCCATTTGGATTACAATTCCATGTAAGTATGTTATGTTCCTTTTGTTTATGACTTGATAACAGGTACTTTTACTGCAGTATAAAAATGTGTGAGTATCCTATCTTAAGTTCAGACTGGACGACCCACTTGTGCCGTGCAGTAACTTCCTCTGCATTTATCACAAAGTCTTGAGGTACAAGCTCCCTGTTCTTTGGAGATATGCAGGCTGTCCAGCTCATTTCATTGTAATTGCTACTGAAACCATTAAGTGTGTGTGTAAAATAACCATTATATAGTACTGTTCAGTGTATTAAGTTGGTTGAATCTTGTGCTAGTCCTTCTTGTAAGAGAACTGCTGTTCTCTTCTGGAGTTTTGCTGTTGTTTTGGTTTTTGCTTGGTTTTTTAGTTTGCCTTTTGTTTGATTTGGTGTATATTCCCAGAGTGGGTCAAAAGTCCAACTTGAAGGACAGGACTAAGCATATATATCTCATATACATCTCAAACATTTGTATTTGTCATGCCATCCCATGTGCATCATACAGTGTGAGAGTGTGACCATTGAAACAGGATTTCTTTTACAGTTTGCAGACTTCTATGTTTTCTTTGTTAATACATGGAGTATTTCCACAACAATTTCAGGACCATGTTATCTGTCTATTTTATGCTACATGCATGTTTAAGAATTGTGAATTAATCTGTTGAATTCCTTCTGCGACCTTATGGTTTCACTGTAAACTGTATATACAATATACTGAGCAGTGATATTACTTACCCTTGTAAGATTTTGACCATGTGCTCAGCAATGTATAGTGACAAATTCATTTAACAAGCCATCAAATAAAAGCCAGGCTTAATGCATAAAGATGCTGTTTATTTGAAAGAAATACTGGTTTCCCCAATTTATATTGCAGTCATCCTGTGAAACACAAAGAACAAACATAAATCATGATGTGAGCTATTTGTAGCAAGGCAATATGGCAAGACTTCGCTATGTGCCTCATTGTGAATGTCTTTAACTTCAGCTCACCATGGTTTCAGTATAGGTACATTTGAAAAAAAAAAAAAAACAAAACAGAAAAAGAACAAGCAAAAAACCCACAACAAAGTCTTACGTGTGACAATATTAACACAAACCTGAAATATCTTCCAAAACTTATAAACTTTAGAAGTGTCTGACTTTACATTGAAGTTTCATACTCAAAACTGAAAAGACTTCATCTTGCTGACAGGCAGTAAGGATTTTGGTTGTTACAAGGCATTAAAAATGTGATATCTCTTCCTAATTCACTTTTATATTTACATAGGCACTGGCTAGGGGCAACTGTTGTGAACTTAGTCATTGTTTTCACTTGGGTGACTGTGGTAATAGTTTTCATTTAAAATATAAAATATTTGTAAATCCCACATAACTCTGTATTGAATTAGGAGCATGTTTTATTTCAAAGTCTGCTGCAGTGCTCTGTTTATTTTCCTTGTACATGACTACTGAGTGTCACATGTAATAGCAGTCAAAGGCTGGGGATTTCAAATTTTTTTAATGATCTTCTTGAGCAATCTCCAATTTCTTCTTTGGCACCTATGTTCTAGCAGAAGCTAATATTTTCCTGCCTAAGCACTAAACCTGCCCTTCAGTCTACATGGATAATTCTCTTCATAAAAAATGGAATTTCAGTGAGCATCAGAAGTCACCAGTAGCCTTTTAATTAGAGGGTTCATTTAAGTTAAAATGTATACTTTCCATTGCCAAAGCCTCATTT
>JAOXXN010000471.1:25331909-25343274 GCA_026770055.1 Myrmophylax atrothorax | reverse complement strand
TATGTTTTAGATGGAAGCTTAAGCATTCATTTTGACAACACTTGTTATCATGAATGTCACAAATAAGGACAAATAATTTGTGAAAAATTATTCAGGCATTAGGTATTAGCATTTTATGTGATGATATCAGTTTTTAGTTACAGAAGTTGGTCGAGAACATTTATTATCTTGATAAAAAATAGAGTAAAGAATGATGTGCAGATGAAATTATCTGAAAAAACAGTACCCCTTTGCCCTAGTCAGGCTTATTAAGCTCTGCAGGCATATATGTTGTGACTACTAATACACTTATTTGGGAAGCAAACTCACTTTTTCAGAAAGAATTCTATAATGTGAGTTATGGGTATGATGCGTTTTTTACCACCTACTAGTAACTGTGAGGTGGGTTAAACTTTATTCATTCTTTTGCACTTGTGAGTAGTTAAAGAAAAAAGAAGTATGTGACTCTGAAAGAGCTACAGTTATTTGTCTTACAAATTAGCTCATACCTTTGGGATCCTAGGTCAAAATTACTGTGAGTAAGGCAGATTAATTTTCCAGAGTGTGTTTATGCAATTGTATAATTTACAAAGAATTGCGAAAAGTAAATAGAAAGAGACAGATGTGAGCTGAAGCTGACTCTGAGGAAGAGGAGTATGATAGAACTTGAGACTGTGGTCTTTAGCACCACAGGAGAAAGGCAGCCAAGAGGAAAGTTTCTTTCACCAACATGCAAGTCTTACTGCAAAGTTGGCAGTGGGGGAACATAAGTAGTGATCTTAAGACTGGAAGTCTGTTCTGCAATCAGCAGTGTAAGAGGATCCAGAATGGGTTTGTGAAACTGAATAGTATGTAATAATTTCTGGGCTGCTGCACAAATTGCTTTCTGTGTTTGAGCAAATAGAATTTTAAGGAGCTGGGATCTGGAGCCAGGATAAATAAGAGGGTATATGTTACTTGGGAAGAGAGGGTAGAAGCAAGGCTGTTCAGGCAGGTGGTCAGCATAGGCTGTTTCAGATGCAGGTATTTTTGTGTTTATTTTTAGACTACAGAGAGGTGAAAGTAGAAGTTCAAGGACAGGCTGGACACCTGCAGCCTGGCATTCTGAGGCAGATTTCAGTAGAGGGATGCACAAAGAACAATTAAAGACTCTGAGGACTTCATTCTATCAATGAAACCCTCTATTGAGGAACAGAAGTTAGGAGGCAAAGCAGAGAAAAAGAATGCAAGAATTATACTCAATGCTGTTTTGGTGAAAGACATAGCTAGGAGTTTTGGAAAAACCAAAGTAAAATCAAATTGCCAGAGATACTCCACTAGAAAGCTCAGGGATTTCCATTGTTGGCCACAAATGAAGGACTTATGCAAGTAGGAACCAGACATTGTAACCATCTGGTTAGGACTCCATTAAACAGTGTTTGGTAATCAATAACTAAGTCATTAACATTAAAATTCTGGATGAGAAAGAACAGAGGGGGACAGCACGTGCTGGTCAACCCTGCCCTCAAAAAGTGAGCAGCTTAATGCAGAGGAACTGACAGAGCCTGAGGGGTACTTCCAAAGCAGTTCTGAGGGAACTGGAGGCAGGGAGAAAATACAGACAAAATTAAAACCTCAGCATTATACACCCCTAATGAATAGGTTGGATGTGCTGTTCATTTGTTGTATTTACACAACAATTGAAAAATAGTAATTCAGAATGATTGAGTCATACTCCAATACCACCAGCAGCAAGCAGTGGCTGGGGAGTTTGGTGGCTTCTGGCTTTTACACAAGCATAGCACATGTTAACAGCATGCACATTTCACCAGAAATTCTTTCTTCCTTTCTCCCACACTTGAAACCCCCCTCAAAACAAACAGTCATTAACTGAAACCAGGTGTTCACATTTCAGTGCCTTGTGTTATTTTTACAGAAAGTTCAATTTGTCCTGAAGTGTGAGACTGAATATGTGGTAAGTGTCACCTTATTTTGGAGGAGAAAGGTAGTTCTTGCCAACCTTTAAAATAGGAACTCCATTAGATTTAGGGCCAAATAAAAGATTTTATGATAACTCTTTGACTCCATTGAAGTTAATGGGAACTAACACCAAGCAGGTCTTCCCATCTGGCCCCCCCAAAAGAATTTAAAATGATCAAACTGAAATGAATAATCGTTACTCCAAAGTTTATTTGCTGATGTCTTGAATGAATGTCTCTTGAATTAATTGGTCAACAAAATTAAAAGGAAAACTTAGTTGTAGTTTATTCAATGGCATAATAAATAGGGAATATTTGACTAAAGATGAAAATAGCTGTGCATAGGAATTTTTTTCTGGCTCAGTCCACACTACTACCCAATGGGAGTACAGCCTAGCAGCTTTCAGAGAGAAATCCTTGGAGAAGTGGTAGGTCTGTCTTGGTAGTGATTCAAAAACAAATTAGCCATCTCATTTTAGTGGCACTTGTCTATACAAGTGTAATTTTAGCTTTTGTTTAACACAATTGCTGTTATAGAGTAGAAAGGTTTTGATTCTTTTTGTCAACCTTTTTCAGACTCTTGTCTTCTGTACTTCATTGCCTAAATATGTAAGAGGGTGACTTTCTCAGCCTGGGGTAACTCTTGACTGTCTACCTTTCATTTTGCCTAGTAGGGAAGCAAGTATTACGTAACAGGCTGAAGTCCATAGACATGGCTTGTTTCAATCATTGTAAATGTGGGTTGATTGGAGGGAAATAATGGTTTCTTAGTTGTGGAGAAATTTTTTAATTATCAAGATACAAAAAATACTACTTGGGGGACTTTTTCCCCTGCTATTTTTGAGTCTACTTCTGTTTAAAAATTGGATAAACTCCATGTGTCTGTGTGTGAGCAGAGCAACTAAAGTATTCTGCTTTATTGTATCTGGAATTTTGCAAGAGAACAAGTAGAGTAAAAAAAATTAAAAGAAAACACCCAGTCACATCAGCACATGTAGTATGTGCTCAGACTCATACCAAACTGCTGAAATAGTCTTCTGCTATTAAAAGAAATGCTGAAAGTCAGGCTTAAGCTTATTTTTATACCTGGATCTCACTGGGACTGTTCAAATAGAACCTGTTTGGAGTTAGTGAGCGTATCTGCTGCCGTGCAGGGGTGGCTCTTCCTCTGGAGCAGGGAGGGAGTACTTGCAGGCTGCAGGTGGCAGGGCGGGGGCTGCCCTTCCTCTCTGTATAGGAATTCTTCAGTTGTAACACTGTATTGAATTTCAGCTGTGTATAAATAAGATGCATAATGCCCAAGTAGCCAAAGTGCATAGAATGTACTCTAATAAGCAGGATTTCTTAATGTGCAGTGTTTGGCAGCAAACAAAGGTTTCCAAATACTGGTTTAATGTGAAAAAAGGGGCATTTTGTGTTGACTGACTTTATGGATAGTGATTTTCTAGTCATTAGGAAGCTTTCCTTGGGGTAGTAGATTCTTGAACTGTAAACTGTTGAGGGGCTGAGATCTCCTTTAACAGAAACCTTTAAGAAAAGAAAGGAGGCATATCTGTCATGTGATTTAAGTGCATTTCTTAATTATATCTTAAGACTGGGAGGTAGACTAGGTCAGCAGTTACCCACCGGTATGTCACACAAGACATTATATCCTGCTTAGTGCAGAGCTGCATTTGGTGAGATGTGTTGGACTTGATCTTGTAGATCCCACAAACCCAATTCCTTGATGTAATAACATGGCCTGTGTTACATGTTTCATATCTGTAGAAGCTGTATATTATTTGTTTTAAACAAATGCTAATACATATTTTTTTCATTATTATGTATGACCTACTTGGTTAACTAAGAGAAATATGCAAAACATTTGATTCAAAATACAAACGTATTTAACCTTTTGAATTAGGGGAACATTTTAATTTCTAAATGAAATGAAAATCTCATTTATTTCATGACTGAATTTTGTAAGATTTTTGGTCTTCAAGTATGAACTTTTTTACCTCTGAGCTGCTGCTATTGTACAATCTATGCAATTGAGGGAAGGACAAAGGCTTTAAAGTCAGCTAAACTGAAGTTGCCACAGGTTCAGCTACTGCACTGTTATAGTTTACATCAAGCTGATCCTATGGTACTTTGTGTGTTTTAAAAATGTCTTATTTAATTAAGTGTATTCCACTTCACAATATGCATCTTCTCTGAAGCGCAGTTGAAATGTAATGGAAGCTTTCAAAAACGTATAGTAATTTCTTTTCCTCTATGGTAGTTTAGCTCACATCTTTCTTTTTCCTCTAGTGACTTTGGTCTTCATACTTTTCATTTTGCCACCATCACCACTAATTAGACTTGGGTCTATGATGTCAGAAGATGAGTCTCAGTGTTTAAATAAGCTCTAGCACAAAGAAGATACTTTTTTCTGTTTATGACCCTAGTGATTAAAAAAGCAGTAATTGTTTCCAAGTACAATGTTCTAGACGTTTCTCATGATGTACCAGATGCTCTTCAGTCAGATCTCTCCATTACACAAGGGCAGAGCATACTTTTTGAAACACATCTTTTAGTAGCCCAAGAAGCTCCTTTCCCTTACACTTTCAGTGAGAGGCGTTTCTGAATCCAAATCCCATTTCTTTGTTTCTGGACAGTGTTTATTGGAGGAAAAAAAAATCATCTATCTATCTATCTATCTATCTATCTATCTATCTATCTATCTATCTATCTTACATTAACTAGAAACATCTTTTTTCTGTTGCCTTTTAAGATATTCCTCAACACAGTATTTTGGAAAGAGACTTCACCATCACATTAAAAAGATCTGCCAAGTGCAGTGCTGTAGATTAAAAGCAAGGTTTTATATTCTTAGAGGATATCACTAACTAGATGTATATACTATGTTTAAACAAAAAAAAGCTTAATAGTAAAGGGCAAATGCAATCCTAAAAATGAAGCAAGCTCCTTCTGTGCTAAAAGTTGCTTTTCTAGATGCATTTGTGGGAATTGCTGATGTTGGATGCTTTGAATCTTATGGAAAAGATTTTAGAACATCAGAGATGTATTTTCATAGTTCTTCCACAACCAAAACTGATCTCGTTTCTGTTTTAACTTTGTTTAATTCAACCCTGTTGAACAGCTTGGCTAGAATGCAAGCTACATTATTGAGTGTGTTCTGGCAGATTTCTGTTAAATTACAGCCTTAATACATCCAGTTTTATGATACAGCCTGTTTTCAGATTAATTAATATTACATCTGGATCTAGTTAGTTACTTTGCAAATTCCAAATGATAGTGTTACTTTATAAAATGAACTTCAAGCCAGGGTAAATAGATAAATTGTGATCACAGGCTGTACAGAGTTATGACATGCTCTGATTTCTGTCTGTATTGTGTCTGTCTTGCTTAAACAGTGAGTCTGTCTGTATTGTGTGTGTCTTGCTTAAATTATTTACCAGAATTTTGCATCTGCATTTTATCATATAATGATAAATGGTATTTTAGAGCATCATAAGTACGTCATGTTTCCAGTAGGTTGAAACAGTATGTTTAGTAACAGAAAAACATTTCTAATAAAAAGAACTTGGAAACGTTTTTTTAAAATTTTCATCTGTCAAATGATTTCTGGAGCTTTGCAGGATTCATTGCACTCTGAAACTATTCATATTAGCTAATCCTACATCAGTAGAACTAAATTTGTGGATGAATTCTTATATATATTCTTATATATTTCCTCAAAATCAGTGCTTACTTTTTTGTTAGTGAAGTTCTAAAGCTTTGTTTTATGAACTTTGTTTGTGTTATATTGAGAGAGATACCAAAAATGGCTTCCTAGCTGTTACTTCTTGGAGTTCTGTGTTTATTTGACTCCTGAAGCTGAATCGACCACAACTTCTGAGTTACGGTCTATACATTCTGAGACTGCATCTAAACAGCAGGGTGGATAATAAATGCTTGGAATGTTGGGAGAAGTGACTTGGAATTGTGCAGTGATAAAGCAGCATATTGCAGTCAGTGCTGCTTTTGCCCAGTTCTTTTTTCTTCCAAAACAAAAGAGGAAAAAAATAACTCCTATACCAGAATCCAAGCACCTAAAAGGGATTTAGGCAAAATGTTGTTCAATAAAGGGGTAAAGAGTGTTGTC
This sequence comes from Myrmophylax atrothorax, assembly GCA_026770055.1. NCBI lineage: Eukaryota > Metazoa > Chordata > Aves > Passeriformes > Thamnophilidae > Myrmophylax > Myrmophylax atrothorax. Next base: position 25,337,211 of record JAOXXN010000471.1, on the reverse strand, counting down.
TTGTAGTCACAGAGGAAAGCAGTGAGTGCTGGGATAACCGCACAATGGCTTTTTGTGCTGCCTCTGTCACTGTATAGCTGGGGCATATATCAGGTTTGTCAAGTTTAATGTCATGTATCATAGAACATACATACATAGAGCAAGTGAAGGCACAGTGCCTGCTTGCTGATTAGGTATTGAAAGGGTTTAATAGCTCAGAAACAGCAGGATGTAATGTTGTGTGAAAATAGACCACTAACAAGTATCTCCCTGTTCTCCCAAGTAGTGGGGTGGTTGTTGTTTTGAAAGCGCACCTGATGTTTAACAGTGTAATTGATTCATATAAAGTTGCTGAAGAAGGAACATAAACAGAACTTTGTTAGGTTGTTACCACTTGTTTCAAAGCAAAGCTGTGCCTGCTGTGACTGGGGTGGAAAAATAATGGCTATTCTTCTCTTTGCAGCTATATGTCAGCCAGGGTGCAAACACGGTGAATGCATTGGGCCAAACAAGTGTAAGTGCCATGCAGGATACACTGGAAAAACCTGCAACCAAGGTAAGAAAGAATTTATTTTTGAAGTCATGGAGGTATTGTTGATCCCTCTACCCCCCCACTGCCAGTGCTGTGTGTGTCCCCTGTGTTTACAGGCTAGTGAACTCATACACCAGGTCAGTTACTGCTGTAGCTACTCTGATGGGGACTGACGTTTTTAGAGAGACTGATGCGTGCAGTGAAAAATGGCTTTTGTTCAGATGAAATCAATACATACACTATACATACTATGAGTATATAGCATGTATTTACAGGCTCTCCTGAATCTGCAACAAATGATTTAATCTTGTGGTCAGGATTGCTATTTTATAAAGTCACGATTCTCAGTTTTTGATAGTGAAATAGTATTTGTTTAATTAACCCCCCCCATCATTCATATGTTCTCATTTTTGTTTTTTTAATCCTGAACTAACTGGGTAGCAATAAACTGTACTACACACTGAAAAGTTGGTGTAAAGATTAAGTGTTCTTTTACTGAATTATCAATATAGTTTCATTTGTGGTTTTTTTCCACTAAAATTATTTCCAAATCATGTCATGGTGTAAAGATCACAGAGCATAAAACAGATTTGTGATACATGATTTATGACATTTTTGATGGCCAAGCATCAAACATACAAACAAAGATATCTCGATGAGACTGTTCTCTTTTTCAGTTATATCAGCCTACAGGAAAAGCTCATGCATTTTCTAAATGCTGAGGAAGTATGGTAGAAAAGTGTGATATGTAGAATGGTTTTGTTTTTCAAAAATGTATCCTGATGTTTGTTAACTTTCTATGACACAGATTTTTAGAGTGCGTTATTTTCATTAGCAATAGATACATATTTATTTTCAGATTTAGGAATCCTTAGTGAACTGATGTGGAAATGAATGTTGTATTTTTCAGTTTTCTTATAAATTTCTGTCATCCCTTGAATTATCCTGTCTTCTTTTCCCCTTACTCTGGGCTGACATTTAAAGGATGGGTTGTTATGATTTTATTCTATACATGCTTTAGTCAGTCTAGAACATTTTTAGAAAACAGTGCAGTGAACTAACAGTTGCTATATGTACATGTAACAGTTTTTATATGTACCAGTTCCTTTAACAACATTAAAAGAATGCTGTGCAAATTGTTGGAGGCTGCAGTCTTGAACTAAACTATTAACTTGTCACTAAATGCTAAGGAAAGAAAAAAATGTGCTGATAAAGGATTAAAGGAAACCCTTTAGGCAGTATTGATCAAATATTCTTGCATGGTATTGGTGACAAAGTTGCCCTGACACATGTGCATGAGGTTTCTGAGATGCCTACTGACTGTGGTGCCCCAAATGTACACCAGTTCAGGTCCCTACTGCTATTCTCTTACATGCTGAGACCCTTGATCTGTTCCCGGGATCAGGATATGCCTTGTTGCCATGTGCTGATTCTATGTTTGGGTAGGACCTGGAAGTGCGTAGTGGACGCAGAGTTTTCTTTTGCTGGGAGAAAATTCAAATGACACAGGATAAATGTGACCAATGTTATTATACCTTAATATAGCACCTGTCCCGTTCAATCTGTGGCTCATTTTTCTCACTTCTGTTGTAGAACAATAGCAAAGTAATGGTGTTGGCAGAAAAATATTTTTCTTCCCCAGAGATGGAAGTCTTTCTGGGATGTGTGAATGGTGCTGGGCTGTAAAGTGTGCTCAGGTTCTTGGTGAAAGGTGTTCTTTGAGTACAACCCGTGGATCCAGCTGCGTTCCAGGGACCAATCCAAGAGGACAACTCAGCCCCTCAGCAGAACTTTTGAACCCTGACTGTGTGATGATGCTGGATGCTTGTCCTTTTCCAGTGGTACTGCTGCTGTGGCAATCCAGACCTCGCTTTAGATCACATAAAAGTTAGGATTAGCTGATATTTCCTTCTATTATGCTGCTATCATCTAGCAAATTAAATTGCAGCGACTTTGCACAAGAGCTAACCATGTGCTCTCTCCACAGCCCTCACATCTCCTGAGCAGTTTTAGTGCTTCCCTTCCTAGCTTTTTGGTCCCAGGTTTACAGCTCTAACCAGTTAAAAAAGCAGAGCAATGGGAAAGAAAATACTCCGTGCCAGTTTTCTGATTTACAGTGATAGTATCAGAAGCCATATTTCTCTCAAAATGTATTAATCAGAAAATGGATAGCTGCCTTCAATAAGGAAATACAAATAAGTAGTCAGTAAGACAAATACAAATAGTTGAAAACTTGTAATTTTTACAAGCAATCTATAGCACAATCAGGTTAACTTTGTGTGGCTGTGAAAGGTTGTCTTTATGAAGAGAACGAAAGGCTGCTTTTCTGTAACTTACTATCCTCTTACCCTCTTAGTTCTAGGAATGTGATGCTAAGTTCACCAGTTGGAATTCTTGTCAGCACTTTATATACTTTTGCTTGTTTATTTATGTTTTTATAAATGGTGGAGTAATGCACACTGCTAAGTTTTTGTTATGCCTTCTCCTTATCCTGCAAAGATGAGCAGCTATATACAAGTCCATGTGGTCAGAGATTTGAAACATTTCTATTCCGCCCGCTGGACCATCCTGCAAGAAATGTAGCATCGAGGGGTGAGGTGGTCCTGTGTTTCAAGTGGTGTGATCCTTCTACCTGCACGGCTTCAGACAGTAATGCAATTTCTTGCAAAGGGGTGGAGGCTGATAGACTGATGACAGTGATGGGAAAGCTGAACTTGCAGTGCCATTGGCATGCAGAGCAAATAACTGATTGTATTTCCTTGATGCTGTGTGCCTGTATTCTGAATAGTTTTGACTCTCCACCATATTCATGGTTTTCACTGGCATTTGTTTCTTCCCTCTGCTCTTCTTTCAAGGCCTGCCCTTTGTAAAGTGAGAGCAATGGAAATTGTTTATCAGGTTAGATAAAGACAAAGCTATGATTTAGATACAGCTGGAAGTTGAAGATAATGAGGGTTGCTAACTTCTGCATTTGGCTGCGGTTGATTAATCAGCCTAAGTGATGTGAACAAAACTCTCTTTGGGTGATACAAATCTCTCATGAGTTTGACATGGTACTGTGATGGCAGTTGCTGGAAATGAAAGCTGATCTACTCTTTACAGTATGTTGATAACAATTTAATTTTTGTACTTGGTTTCCTGTCCTTGGTTTTTGGTTTTCAAAGGTGAGTAAATTAGGTATTGAATATTTGACTTCTCTGTTGCCTGATTGAACTTAGCTAATAGGCAGAAAAAGGCAGAAAAAAGCCTGAGTGCTGGAGTGTGCAGAGCTAATTAAAAGAAAACAGCAGAATGTATTGCATCTTCCCAGGATAAGCGCCCCATTGTTAGGTGTGCACTGAAGCTGGTCCAAGATCATGCGTGGTGCCACAAAGCAGCCCAAGCAGTCACATCCGGATTTGCCAGCAAAAGGCATTTTTGTCCTTTCCTTGCACTCACATTTTCATTCAATATCTTTAAAAATAAAATGCTTGTACTCAGCAGTCTGTGTTATGAACCTGCTTTCCGTAGTGCTCAAAACTGTCAGTCTGGTTTTTTTGTACAGTACCGAGTTATGCTATTTTTGAAATTAAGAATTCTGGTTTTGCATTGACTGTACAACTGCAGACAATGTAGGAAATTAAATGGCTGAACAATGAAATTCTCAAGTGCAGGACTGACTGGACATCCCCACAAAGAAATTAAAGGGATTTGTTAAACTTTTTAATGGTGTTACACTTTATATTTTACATGTGAGATTATAAGTGACTAAAAGAAATTATTAGATTTTATTAAAACAACAAAAGATGTAAAAATGTTATTTTTATTATCCTTTGAGTTTATACATTTTAGCTGTCTTTTTTTTAGAGGCAACTTCTGCTGTCTTCTTATTTCCTCTTTTGTTGCATAGACATTTAAACTGAGATGTCTCTATAGATGTTGCTTGAAATACGCAGGTGATAAGTAACCAGCATTTCTTCAAGAGCCATCTTACTATGACTGATTTTGGCTACTGACATTTGCCTGAGCCTGTTCTTTGAAAAGTAGCCCTTACTTAAGGAACAAGAAACACACAGACAGATGAGAGTATATAAATAGCAGGAATGCTCCAGCACTCCCCTGTCCGTGTGCAGCACATCCGGATGTTTCTTACGTGGCTCCTGATGGTGGGTGTGTGGAGGTGGATCAAGGGAGCTGTCAGCACATTCACACAGGCCTTTATGTACAACCAGTAGGACCTGCCAGTAACAGGACAATGTGCCTCTGAGGGGAAATGAGTGGTGCTTGTCATGTGGTTCCCGAGTATGTGCCTGTCTGCACTGCTGAAAAAAAGTTGCATTTTGAGGGAAAATAGATGGACTGAGCTCTAACTAATGCTCTAACACACCTAACCTGCTGCAGGCTGCCTTTTCTCTTAAGCAGCCATAGCAATGACAGCACTTGTTTTCCTCAACAGTAGCATTTGTTCTGACTCCATAAGGTTGAAAACATTTTTCTCTCAATAGCCAATTTCAAAGGCAAAAGTGAAAACCAATGACACATGAGATCCAGATTTAGTGGAGTTGTGCTAGCAGCCCATGTTTGCTATCTGGTGACCTTAGGTTGCTGTTAGATCAGCCAAAGTTAAAAATTCTTACTTTTTCAAGGCACTGGCATTTCACTTTCAGTGTGTTTTTTAAGAAGTGAATCAAAGGATTCTGTCAGCATTTGTTCATAGCTAGAAATATCTAACAGATATAATGGAAATGAAGGCAATAAAAGTAATTTAGGCAAAATTCCACAAATAGAAAGCATGTGATACGATACCGTAAT
>JAOXXN010000471.1:25320199-25331809 GCA_026770055.1 Myrmophylax atrothorax | reverse complement strand
ATTTTATTTCTGTACTGAGAATATTTTGTACCAAATGGTGGTGTAGAATTCAGAGTCCTACAGAAAGATCCAATTATTTAAGGCTTATAATGTAATCTATACTTCATGCAAGGTGGTGAACTGAGGGCAGTCACAAATTCTTATGATTTTCAGCTTTGCGTCTGTGGTCATAACTCTGGAAGTAAGTGCTAGACAGTTCTAAAGTCTCCAGGAGTATCTAAACTTGGGAGCTGAATTGCAGTGGTATTTAAGCACTAGAATTTAACACAAGGCACTGTTAAAATCTGCTTTGTCGACTTAATTTCAGTGTTACTTTTCCTTATTCAGTCCCTACTTCTAGTAATGTATTTTATAGTTAGCTCTGTTATGCAATGATTTTGTAATGTGATATTTTTGTGCAAAAGAGGAAGAATACAGATACTTTAGACTTAGACTTTTTTTTCCCTTCTTGCTTTCTCTTATTTTACTTCTCAAAATTATGGTTGTCAGTTAACCTCAGTACATTGAATAGTGTGGGCTCCTTGGGCATACATTTATGAATTGAAATAAAATTCTAGCAGGGTTTTTGAATTTAACAATGACTTTTTTAACAGACACATTATGTGTGTAATAAATATGTTCATGCTGTTACAGTGTCTATCAGGAGCTGCCTACTTGTAGTATGTTTGACAAAAGAAAGGGGGAAAAATCAACTTTTTTTTGTGCTGCCAAGGGAATTTTGCCTTCAGTGAGCTTTCATGTTTATAATTGAACATTTTTATGCAAAGCTTTTTTTACTCAAAGCATAATGACCTTCCGCATTTCCATGTGGCCTAAGCACTATCCTGCGGAAGATCTGCTTCCACAGGACTAAGTGTACATTCTTCTACACCTGTTTCTCTCAAACCCAGCAGGTGCATTCTTGTGACTGGGGCATTGGTTCCTCTTGGGAGAAGCATGTTCTCCTAGCAACTTCTGAAACATTTTCCAGTGCCCAAAGAGTGAGAGTTGAAAAGGAGTGCTCTTTCTGCAGTGCATTCTCCCCAGGAAGACTGCACGGATGCTCATCACTCCTTGTTTATCAGGCACAGATCTGGCCCTTATTTTGGCAACCTTTTCTCACTGAAATCCTGCTTTACACTCACCTGATCTTACTCACCACTCAAGGAGCAAATATTCCCTGTGAGGTTTCCTTGGAACATCTTGGTCAGCCTTCCGCAGGAAGAAGGGGAAAATTAAATCCCTTACCACTATCCTCTTGCAGGAGACAGAAGCAGGAAGTGTTCTTATCCCTAAACTTGCTGCTCTTCCCAAGGCCTTGGAAAAGGAAGTAAAATAGGTCATCTCTATCAGTTAGGGGCAGGGTTGTAGGAAATACAAATACCCGTCTGCGTGGTGCTTGCTATTCCTTGACCCCATGAAGATGAAAACAAACCAAGTCAGAAGACAACAGATTTTATGATGCACATAAACACTGTTAGGAGCTCTCAGCAACAGCAGTGATGTAACAGCCACATGGCTGATTTTGGGTTATATCAGTGACTTGTAGTGTGTTACATTTATTTTTCCTCTTGTTGGCTCTGTGTTTTATCAGTCAAAATGAAAGGGAAAGCATTTCTCAGTTTTAGAATGTCATTTAAAAATATTTTGACCTGAAAGAATGAGATTATGAATCTTGCTGTCTAAAATTAAGTGATTACAGTATTTCAGGATTCATTTAAAATCCACATTAGACACTGGAAAAACACCCAGGTGTAGTTGTCTAGAAGCAATGTTATCTCTAATTTCTTCTCCACAGTGAATGTAACTTTTGCCACTCCGTTTACTACATAGATCCTGTTAAGTTTTCTACTTTAGTCTGAAAAGCAATCAATGAATTACTGACTTTATTTTAACCAGAGGTAAATTTATCTTTCTGTTTTAACATCTTAATCCTGAGTCTCCACAACTAGTCCATTGAAAGCACGGGTCACCTCCTCAGTTATTTTATAAAGTGGTCTCTATGTGTGTGGGTCTCTCACATGGTAGACTTGCTTTTCTTCTACATGGATTAGGGAGTAACATTGGGTGAGATGGTGCTTAACAGTGGGGAGATGGCTCTTTGAAAAGTTCTGGAAATAATGGCAATTCTTCTGTGACAGACATCCAGGTAGCATTGTTCAATATTAGAGATGAGGGCTGGTAATTCAGTTTTTTAAGTACTCACTGGCTGGATTATATGGGTATATTATTTTCACCTTTGTTTTCATCTTTGTTCATCACTATGCAAATAACTAAGTAACAAATTACTCTGGTTTACTCTGATAAAATCAACACATATTCTTGGAAGAGAACTCTGAAGGAAATCACTCAATGTTCACTTTTTTTTTTGAAGCCCTGTCTGCTAATACAGAAATTGTAGGCTGAATGTTTTCAGTTTAAGTCATGAATTTTGTATTAAATTGTAGATCTGAAATGCAGGCCCTCATGGACATTTCTTGACAAATGTAACTGATATCAGATACTTCTTTTTTTTCAGTATTTTTTAGGTAGTAAGTAATAACTTTTCTCCATGAGATTGTTTAAAGTAGGTTAGCATCAGCTTTCCTACCTTCCTCTGCAACTAATTTTGAAGCATGATAGTGCATCACTGAATTGCTATCAGAGTCGCTGATAGTGATTTCAGAGTGACATTTGCTTTCTTCTTCCTCCTCCTCCTCCTCCTCCTGAGTGCTGGCTGGTCCTGGACATGGCATCAATGTGAGTAGTGGCAAGATGTGGGCAGGCTGAGCTTGTGTGTTCCCCAGTGAAATGGTTGGCCCATCATCTAATACTAATACTGCCATTTCTGAGAAGGTATCTATGAAACCAAAGAAAACAAGCCCCTTGGCAGGAGGGATAAACAGTGCCTCACACAGGGTGTTCTGGACACGTGCTATCAGCTGAACTGCGTATGAAAATCTAATTGCCGTATTTTTCCTACACTCTCCAGCAACTTGAGCTGGTGTTTTTGTCATGCATGCTCTGTGTGTTTTCTTTGCCCGGCTTCTTCCCTTGTGCCCTTCGTTTCAGATCTGAATGAGTGTGGACTAAAGCCGCGGCCGTGCAAGCACCGGTGTATGAATACCTACGGCAGCTACAAGTGCTACTGCCTGAACGGCTACATGCTCATGCCAGACGGAACGTGCTCGAGTACGGCAAGGCTTGCTGCTTGCTTTTTTTTCAAGCTTCTCAAAATCCCTGCTTGAGTTTTCCTGGAAAACTTTTATGAAATAAAGATGAGTTCCAAAGTAAAAGATTAATCTTCCTGGAAATTAGGCAGTTGCACAAGATGAACTTTTTTTTTCTAATAAAATTAGGCTGGAAAAAACCCAAGAGCAATTATTTTGATTTTATTAGTTTTTATTACAAATTTCCCCAGAAGCATTCTGCAGGGCTGTAAATCACTGTTAATTGGCCTTCAAGGACAAGTGCCTGCAGTTTTCATTGCAGCAAGGCACCCACAGTTCTGCTGTATTATGGCCCTACGAATGTAAAATCTGTAATGCTGCAGATGTTGGTTGTTTGACTGGCATAAAACTGTACTGTCATCTCTCTGGAGATCAGGTTCCTACTTGCTCTCATAAAAGTGGTTATGAGAGGGTCTCTGCCTGGACAGAGGGAAGGGGAGAGAAATTACCTTTAATTAGAGATGCTCCTATTTTAAAATGGCAATACTGTCCATGGGAGTTTTAATACATGCTGGGCTTCATGTTCATCATGGGAACGGCGTTCTGTCCTGTGAAACAACTTGCTACACATGTGGGGGGTTTTTGTGTTTTTTGTTTGTTTGTTTGTTTGTTTTTTAACTTAGAGATGTAGTTTGTGGAAAGAAAAATTTTACTAGCAGATGCATTTGCTCTTTGAAGCCTGAATGGATACCTGTCAAACTCAACAAGCATTTTTCCACTTTTATCATAGTTATGTGACATCTTAATTCTCCTAAGTTTTTGGTCATTTTATAGTACTGATCAGAGTCCTTACCTAAATATGTTCAATTATTTTTCTCTAGATGCCCTTTCTTGCTTGATGGCAAATTGTCAGTATGGCTGTGATGTGCTGAAAGGGGAAGTGCGCTGCCGCTGTCCTTCTCCAGGGCTGCAGCTTGGGCCAGATGGCAGGACTTGTGTAGGTAGGTGATCAAATGTGGATCTTTTTTTTTCTCCAAAATGTTTTTATCCTGACACTGGATGGCATTCAAGAGAGTTTCAGATGTGCTTAGAATGCATTGCACATGCAATTTAAAGATGTTATGAATGAGAATTGTAGCGAGGTGTGCTGCTCAGGTGCTCTCAGATGATCTGCGTCAGAGATCATCCGTGTTTTCCTCCAGTCCTGCAAGTTTCATTGTATGCCTAAAGCCCATAGAGACTGCTTGGTCTTCTTCACACCTTTAGCCCTTACCATTCCTGCTGCTACTGGGACATTTTAAACTATTGCTAACAAAGACTCCAAAATACCTGCCTGCATAAAAAAGAGAATGGGGAGGTCAGCTCTCCCTCATACCCAACAAGATGGTGCCCAGCTCAGGGGGTAGAGGGATAATTTGTACAAACCATGGAGATCGTAGTGGGATAAGGTGCAGGTCTGTGCATGCTCTCGGTATTAATGGGATTGAATCTGCTGTTTTTCTTCCATACTGTGAAAACTCCAGGTTAAAACAAACTCAGGAATTCAGTATATGAAAGTGAAATGTTTTGTTTCCACGTTTGTGAATATGGAAAAGGTACTGATGGTTAATCAGACTCTATTATGGTCAGAAGAACAGTGTGATGTGTGATTTTATTAGTCATTAACTATACATCCTGAGTGGGTATGATGCTCCAGTGGTTTTATTATTTATATCCTAGGCAGTGCTACAGTTCCATAACCAGTAACAATACTGAAAGAATGCAAGAAAATGTGGATGTCTTAATCATGCATTTGGGTATGCTGGCTGTCCACAGGGAAATGCTGACCAAGAATTTGTTGGTAGAGAAAGGGACAGATGTTAGATCTTCTCATATGAAGAGCACGCTCTGCATTGTTGGAGGCTTTCTAAAGTGCATCATTGGCATGTTTTATGTACAGAAAAGAATGGAAAGAACAGGAGAGAAATCTCCACCATTGTTACATGCTGAAAGGATTAAATTGTGATTAATCACATTCTGGACATCACGGCAGACAGAGGTCTTTGGAAGATACTTGTACCATGCTATAGTGAGCAGAGTGATTTTTAAGTGCAAATTCAAGGAAGTTATACCAAGTAGATAAATTCCTAGAAAAAATGCTTGGAACTTTCTCCTAGTATGCATTTTTATATTCAAGCAAACTTCATACTTTGAGATAAACAAAGTGTATTTTAATGCCAAAGAGTAGCACTCAAATCAGTCATGTGAAGCTCTTTCAGTTCTTCAGTGTAGTTTTCAAAACTTCCTTTTTTTAACCCAGAAAGGTGAAGAACTGTGTACCCACGTTCCAGTTGGGTCATTCAGATTGATCTCGTAACATATTTCTAAAATTTTCATAAGGATTTCAGAGCAGGCTTATATAATACAGAGAAAGTAGTTACAGTGGGAGATATTTTGTTCTTTCCACATCATAACCAAATGTACTCCCCTTTATTGGTATGAAGTGGTTGTGACAAGCGCTCTTTTTGTGCCATTTCTCTATCAAGTTTAATTTGTACTAAATATTTCCAAGAACTGAAGTTATTAGGGACTAGGGCTGTGCCTTTTCCTTTCCCTCACATGTGTACAAGTCCATTACTGTTGGGGAGGTTGTCACCCCCAGCAAGGCTCTGGATAATGCTGCACTACAAATAGAAGCATAGGTGATGGTAAAAATACTGAACTGTGCATTGGCTGCAGATCATGAAATCTTTGTTTGAGGAGAGTTTGAAGGATAGGTAGGAATGTAACACTTATTTTTAGCACAGGTGGAAATTCCTCTAGGCACTATTCTGTTACCAGTTTAACCCATGCTGATCATTCTCTTGTTAAAATGTTCTTCCCAGACAATCAGTAAAGAGCCACCAATTTGGCTACGAAGGTAAATTACACAAACTAAATGACAACAAAGTCAGAAAAAAAAATCAACAAGGTATTCAGTGAAAATGTGGATCAAACAACTGATTAATTGATTAATGACTCTTGAATCAATAAATCAATCAGTGTTGCTAGATTTTTGGATTGGGATTTTCATTTAATGAAATGAGCAGTACACACATTTCAGCTGCAGAAGGTCTGAAGTTATTTGAGGAGTGAAAGTAAAGATTTTCACTATAAAATAAATGCTTTCCTCTTTCTGTGTATGTAAAGAAACTTGAAGATATAGCATTTTAAACTGAAAAATCATACTATTTTTAAATCAGTCTCATAGCTGTTTTGTGCTTGAGTTGGTAATACAGTCATACTCACAGCAAGAGAGAAACAAAACTATAATTCTGCTTCTCTGTTGAGCACTAAGCATCACACTTGTTAGGTGCTATCTGCATTATGTGCCTTTGGAGCAGCTCCCTGGTGCTGAGTTGGGAACACAAATCACCCCTTCATCCCTGCTTTTGATAAGAAGCAGGTATGAACCACAACATGTTGTAGCAGGCAAAGGGAAACAACCTTACACCATTTGGTCCAGGTGGGAACTGACTTGAAAGAAGCCACAGTCAATGTACTTTTTGAGACCTGCAGGAAACTAATTATAAGCACTTGTATATCATCTTCTAGATAATGATCAAAAAGTGGTTTCCTCCCCAGTAATGAGCATCCATGCATCTCTCATGAAATGCATATGGAAGACTGTTATATTTTTCCATTATTTTTGTGTCAGTTTTCAACAGTGTATTGATCAGCAGTTTGGTCTTGTATCTTTAAGAGGTATAACTGTCTAGAAAATTAAACAATACCACTCTGCTGTTCTCATCTTCTAACATACTACTTGCCTCATGTGAATGTGTACAGAGGGAAAAGCAGGACAAGTTACATGAGGTTTTAAAGATCATAAAACATGCCATTCTGAGGTATATTCAGTAGCTAATCTTTTTCTCACTGAAATACTTTTTGAAATTGTGGTTTAAAGATTAGAAAAACCCAACCAAAACCAACAAAGAACACAACTAACAGTAATCAAGAGTCTGAAACTTGCAGTCTTGAAATAATATTTTAATGAAGAGTAGAAAACTGTGGATTTGTAAATTAAATTTCAGTAAGGAACGTGGGACAGTTTATAAAACTTAGTAACATACTCAAAGCCTAAAACATTAATAATAGATTCAAATCAAGAGAGAGATTTATAGGAAGATTCAGGCATGTGGAGAGGTGCCTGGTATTGGCCTTGTTTTCTTTCCCATTCAGGCCTTTGCCACACCATTCCAGCAGTCCTCTTTGTGGAGAGTGGAGGTTTGCTGCTATGTCAGAACAGTCTGATGGGCCAGAAGTATGGGAGCTCAGGGACTGAATCCCTCCTGTCCTCAGTAATTCTTTAGGCAGAGTGGGACAGTGCCAGCAGGATGATGCAGGAAGGATTTTTGATTTTTTGATTTTCACATTTTATAGATTTTAAGAACACAGTAGCTGTAGCAAAGTAGATCAAGTGTGTTAATATTTCTAGCAGCTTGAGTGTAATGTCTTTCTATCACTACCCCCTGTCCCAGAACAGTGAGCTCAAATTCCACAGCTGTTTAGTCTTTTTTCAAGGTAGTAAGTTGAAGAATATCAAAAGGAGACATAAACACGGGGCAGAGTGACCCAGAAGTCAGAACGTTGGAAGAATTCCAAAAGCCTGAGGAAGAGGTCTCACCGACCCCAGACTCAAATCCTGAGGGGGTGGAATCGGGGTGGGACCAGGGCAGGAAAAAGGTTGAACTGGAAATGTGTAAAGTAATGATTGGATGGATCATATTATAAAATCCATGGAAATTAAAGCTTGCCCATCGAGGTATTCCTGGGTGAGCCTGGGTGCTCATTAAAGTCACTACCCTCTTATCTTATCTCCTACCAAAATTTGGCTTGGAGTCTTTTTTACAGACTTTTCAGGCATCAAGGAGCTACTGGGAGAACCCATCTGGCCAGTAATTCATGGTTGCAGATCACTTCTTTTGGCTGTGGGAAACACAGCCTGGAGAATTTGAAGCTAAATCTCCCCTGCCACAGGTGGCTGTGCTCACTAACCAGCAGCGTTGTGGTAACAGTTTTTTCTGTGTGGTGGAAGAGACTCAGGCTTCTCTCTGCCATGTTCAGGTGTCTTTCACAAGCACCAGGGCATCAATCACTCGGCTTTGTTTTGCACTCTTGACATCTGCAGCTGAAGTGCTCCTTTTGGGAAAAGAATTGTGTGTGGGGAGAAATATTACTTTTCCACAGATCAGGAGCCTGACAGAGCTGCAGAGTAAAGGCTTGAACTGTGCCCTGTGGGATAACCAAGAAACATCAGGCGCCGTGTGCGTCAGAGGCAGCCGTGCATGGCAGGTCTCTGCCTCAGTGAAGAATTAGTGTTCAAGCACTCAGCAGCCTTCAACTTGGTGCCCAAGGACTACAGAGTAAATGGTAGTGTGAGGAGCTGTTGTGTGTCAGTCTGACCTCTTCTGAGAGTTTTCCAGGTAGTGAAAGCAGCGTTGGATGAGCAACAGCTCCTCTCTGTGCATTTGTGTCTTTTTAGTCAACGTGAAGAACAGCAGCACTGCTGGGAGCCCCTGGCAGGGCAAGTGGGAGCCATGTACCTCAGGACCTCAGAGGTATCTTAAGGTCACTTAGGTAACCAACTTCTCTGTGAAAGGAGAGCTCAGCTACAGTGCGGGCTCTGTGCAGTGTAAGGGGCTGAAAAGAGCAGGTAGTCAAAGAGCATTTGGCCTGTGACAAGTAACTGGTAGAAGAGACAGAAATACTGCAGCCCTAGCATTATCTTGAACTCTCTTTGTTTAGAGCAAGTCCTGAAGAGATGAAAATATCCTGGTAGGCTCAAAGGGCAGGTCATGGATTAGGGACACCTGAGATTTTAAGAAAACAAACCCCTTCCACTGCAGAGTGATGTCCTTTGAATGTGCACATATGACCTGTGCTGCAGGAACTATATTTCAGGAATGCTTCAGAAAAAGAATTACTGGCATAGTTTTAATTATTATTCCTTGCCTGTAAATCCAGATGCTGTGTTTATAACCAGGCAGGTCTTAGTGGGACAAAACAAAGTTATGCAAATAACATGAAATAGATTTTCTTCAGACAAATACTATTAGTCTCAAGGAGTGCTTTGAGGCCTTGAGGAGCTGTCATGCACTCTGTGGGAGAATGTCTCCTCTCTAAGGGGAGGGGTACCAAGATGGCAAGAGCAGAGACCAAGCATTCCAAATTCAGTAACAGTGCTCGTTATGCGAGTGCATCTCGTGTCACTCAACAACATTTGGAAAGGCTTCTGGCACAGGAGACATAAAAATTTGGGCATGTGCCCAAGAGCTGAACTGAGATGGCACAGCCAGAAGTGCTGAAGTATTACTGCCGGCTGACAAAGGGACCTTAAGAAAAATACTTTGGTTATTCCTTAGCTTTCCATTACGTGAGATCAGTTTAATTTAGACAGCATAGATTGTATTTTAACTTTTATGAAAGATAATACATTTCCTTTGGTTTCACAGATATTGATGAATGTGCTACTGGGAGAGTTATCTGTCCACGATTTAGGCACTGCGTCAATACTTTTGGAAGCTACATTTGCAGGTGTCATCAAGGCTTTGATCTGATATACATTGGAGGCAAATACCAATGCCATGGTAATAACAAGTTATTTCTTATATGCATGTAATAGAGTTGCATATTCTAAAATGAAATTAATGGTTTCAAGAGAAGTGTTTATCGTGGCTTAAATATTGATGCAGGTTGTTTTGCACTGCATCAGTATTTTAAGAAAGGGTGGATTATAGAAATAGACTGGGAAAGAGAAAGCATATACATTTGGCCCACATTCTTGTAAGTGGTTCTTATGTGGAAGCCAGTGGGAGAGCAGAGCTGATGTCCCCTGGAATTCCTTTTCAAAGCCTTTCTCCTGCAGGATTCACTGTGCACAGGCAGCTGTAGGCTTGGAGGAGCATGAGCTTAGGCTCTGTCTAAGCTGTTATGCCAGTGAGCTCCATGGCATGGCCCAAGATCCAAGATAAAATGTGCACACCTCAGCTACTCCTAATCCAGGCTGCCCAACTTTCCTTCCCCTGAAGACAGGTGAGGAAAAGGCAGGAGTTGAGAAATAACCTGTCTCTGTCTGGACATGAGACTGGAATGCAGCTGATGTATATCCTCAACAAAGATATTCTAAGGTCCCACTGCCTTAGTTTCACAAGGTCTCAATTGGTTCTGATTCTTTCACTAAAAAAATGATCATCTGGACATAATGAGAAATTGCTTTATATTTGTATAAATACATATTTTTTCATAGAAATATTTATGCAGAGCACTGGAATTTGGAAGTTTTTTTCTTGCATCACTAACAACAAACATAGAAATGCCATACAAGAAGTTTCAAGCAGTTTCTACTTGATGTAGAAACATCTGTACCAATGTATAATATAGGAAGCATTTTATGAAGAAAAACTAGTTTAGTATCTCTGCGAGTAAGAACATGCATATTCCTACCCTGTTTTTCCTTTCTTATGTCACCTGTAAGAAGTAGTAAATATTGTTGTGCTCTTCATGATCTCAACTTCAATCTACCCCATGGCACATCTCAAGCTGATGCTGAGGTATAAGCTGAGTAATACAAAAGTTGCCCAATAGTCCCTTTTACTCTAACATTTGTATCATCACATTATTTATGACTGTCTACCTTCCTTTTCCCACTAGCAATTCAGTTTGTTGGTTTTTGTTGTGTTTATTTTTTTAAAATAATCATAATAACTTTTGTGTTGTGCAGGGATAAGCAAAAAGTCAAGTTTCATTGAAGCAAATGATTTTTTTTTAATGTAAATGTCTGTTGCAGATATAGATGAATGTTCCCTTGGCCACCATCACTGTGGTAGTTTTTCACACTGTTACAATACTCCGGGATCCTACAAATGCAAGTGTAAAGAAGGTTACAGAGACAACGGAACAGCCTGCATACGTATGTAAAGCTCCTTTTAAAAAAGAGATTCTGAAAGTTAATGAGTCCCATTTTGTAAACTTTAATGTACAGCACTATCAGGCTCAGTTTCTCTTAACTATTTTTAATACTTAATAAGGGGCCAGGGAATGTAGTTGGAGTTTTCTAAGTCTTAGCATGCCTTGGTAAAAATATCTATCCCTGAGACGTTTTCATAATTAGAAAGAAATTCACCTCTCCCTATTCACAGCTTGATTCTAGAGATTGCTTCAGGATGAGAACAACTGAGTAAGCAGGGTAGGTGTGATCAAACAGTATGTATTACTCATACCCTGTTGTTATGTACACTCTGCAATGGGCCCTTTTCAGCAGCTTGCCCCATCCACTCCCTGCTGCTTCCCAGAGCAGAGCAGAGAGGCAGGATTTCTCTAAAAGAATTCACTGCTGGAGGACTCCCTTCCTCACCTTTCTCTTGGGAGAAGCATCCCTCCCCCTTGGTACAGAGTAGGCTGTTGGAGCTCCCCTACATGTGACATCCTGCAGGACTGTGCAGCTCTTTGACATCTGCTGAAT
>JAOXXN010000471.1:25287858-25303475 GCA_026770055.1 Myrmophylax atrothorax | reverse complement strand
TGCTCTCCATTACACCACGGGACCGCCCTTTGAATAATACAGTGCCACAAAATAGGAAGAATCAGCCCCTGTGGATTCGCAGTAACTGGCTAAACCAAGGAAAAGATATTGAAAATAAGTAATTTTTGCTAATGCAGGGAGGTTACATGTGCAGTCAGGTGTGTGTTTATGTTCCTCAGCATACCTGCAGCTGATCTGGCCTAGGAGCTAAATGATGACCTAACTATGACCATAACACAAAACAGTTTACTGCAAGCAAAAGAAGCTATCTAAAGTGCTGTGGAGAATCTTTCAATACTTGGGAATCTTAGAAATAGTGGGGGATAAACTGGTATCAAAAGCTCAGTGTTATTCTTCAACCTCTGCTTACCTTTGAAGGTAGTTTCTGTTTCAGATCTGAAGGACTGGCTTGGGCGCTTCAGGGCCTGTTTTATTCTCACTTAGATATCAGGTGGTCTGAAAAGCTCCCACAGCATAATGTTCATGGTGGTAGCAGACTACAAGACATATTGATTATATATAATTTTCAGAAAACTTTATCTCAGCAACAGTAACAAAGACACCTGACTTTGTTAACTGTAAAAGAATGTCAGACTGAGAATGTGGACATTTGTAACAGGTGAACTATGCATTTGCCCTATTCTTACCTGTATTTTTTTCCTAAGTTTCACATTTCTGGCAGTCCTCAGGACTGTCTCAATAACAGTGTATCACGGATGTGTTGTCTGACCCCAGGCTAGACCAGCAGTTCCCCCTACACTGTCCCCTGTCCCCACCTCAGCAGTAGCTGTCAGCAGGGCTTGCCAACCATACCTGGTCACCACACTACAGACCAGAGCTGCCTCATGACACAGGCAAGTTTGGGATCTTTTTTAGCCAGCTTGGGGAGCCAGGACTGCTGTCCAGAACAACTGTGACACTTATTCCAAGGATCAGGAAGTGAGGAAAAACTCTAGGTAAGCAGGGAAGGCCTCTGCCACAGAGAACTCAGGCAGAAATGGGGAAGTTTTATTTTCTAGCTAATAAGCCAAAACCAACTAAACACTAGTTATTTTAGAGGGGCCTACCGAAAACCTGAGAAGCTACAATGTGCTTTGGCAATGGAAAGCTCCTCTGTTAGGCAGCATTTTTCAGAATACAGAGGATTTTATGTGTTTCCATGAGGGACAATGAAAACAGTGCAGAAATGAGATGTAGAAAGCAGTAGAGATTCTCTTCTGTGAAAGTTCATCTCACCTCAGGAGATGGTGCAACTGCAGCAGCTCTGTCCTGAGTTGCTGGGTCTTCACAAAGATCCTGCCAAAGTGAAGAAGGGAGAGGATCAGAAATAGAAAAATGCAGCCATAATTCTAAGCAGAATAAATAAGCTTTTGTGAGTCAGTTACTATTGCCTGTGCTTTCTTGTCATTGAGACTTTTCTTAACCAATGCTTCTTTCATTTTACTCTTCTTTCCCCCCCACACTCAAGTTGTTCTATTTCTTTTCTTAGGTTATTTTCAAAGGGGAGAAAGGGAAAGGAAGAACTGGGGATATTGGACTAGATGATGTGATCTTGAGGAGAGGACACTGCTCTGAAGAGCATTAGCAAAGACAATGGACCAGCAGAGTCATTTTCTTTAGCTTTTCTCATGTGATTCCTACCAAGCTTTGAAACAGAACTGCATGAAAAAGAAGAAAAAGTGGGAGAGCAACAACTTCATAGTGGTCTGCTAAGTGCAATCTCATGGAAACTGTGCTTAAATACATGGAGAGCACCTCCCAGGATTCAGGAAATCCAATCTCAGGCTGGTTCTTTCTATTAATCCTTACCCTTAAATTGTAGTTTCTATGTAATAACTTTATGCCCTGTTAAGTCTGGTGAGTGCTTGCAGAAAGAGCACTTGTGAAAAAGGGAGAATTAATTACAAATGGTGGCAAAAGAAAGCTCCAGCTCCAAGTTTTAGTGTTAACTGACAGCTATTATCTTGCCCTAGTGCTACTCTTTCATTGATGAGATGAGACAGACAGTGGCATTGACCTAGCTTGAGTCACACTGGATCAGTGAAAGCCTGGACGTGAACTTTGGCTTACTGCCCCTGGCCTTTGAAGAAGGGTTTGCTTTATATTAAATAGCATTTATTTTGCTGTTGCATTTACATTAACAAAAACTAGTTATATAGAGTAGGCATTGCATCCTGTGATATTGCTACTGCTGTGTTTTGTGTATATGTGTATGGTTAACATATTTATGTTTTTAATATTTACAGCCTCTAGTTGCAAGGTAATTGGCAGCTGTACTTTCCTATTGTACAAGACAGGAGTTCAGCATGTTCTTCAACACTGCTGGTTGTGCCAAGTTACCAAAGTCAGTTAATGGTGCTCATTGAAAAATGCTGGTGCAGTTTTTCATGTTGTGATGTCCTGAAGGCAAAAGACCAAACACTCACCTGATGTAAACTGGCATCTGATAAAGCTGTACAAGTTTGCATCTAGCTCAGAAACAAGCCCTAAAGGGCTCTCAATGCTGCAAGAAGCTCCTGGTTCAGTTGAAGACTGAGCAGCCAGGAGAAGATGAACTTGGAGTTGAGCCCGTTGACACCACCAGGAATGTCCCTTCCCACAGGTGGCACAAGCAGAAAGGGCAACTGCATTAACACTGTACGAACCATTCAGACCGTGAAATGCCTTGAGTGATCTTTGTCAAATGTCCATATTCCATCCAACCTTCTGTATATACTCAACATTTTATCCTTCAGAACTAGAACAACTACTAGCTCTAGTTGGAACTAAATATTTATCAAAACTTTGGACTAATTTTTTAGTTACGTATCATGCACATGGTGTTCAGTTTCCCAGGAAATTCTTCTGTTTGGTTTGGGATTTTTTAAATGCGCATCATCATCACTGCTAACAATTCTAAATTTGACAAAGTAATTGTAACATTTAAGAAAATGACAAAAGAGTGATAAAATGTTGTTAGTGGTGCGCAGCCTTAAAGCTTCAAAATGTATATGTAGAAGAAACAGGTCTCAGATCTTTTAGAATATTTAAGTACAGTGTAGAATAAATGTCAGTGGCATATCATGTAATAAAACTATCAAAAAAAGAATACATGTAAAGTCTTGCCCAAAGTCTACAGAGATAAAATTGCAAGACCATTAAATGTCATATTCCAAACCTGTTTCTGATGAAGTACCAGTTAGAAAATACTTTTCCCATTTGTCCCCTAGGACAAAGCACAGTGTGTACAGCAGAACTGTACATGACCAAACAGAGAGTCTCCTGCAAAATTGTACCAGCAAACATTTTGAAAAGGAAAAAAAGCAATGCATTTGTAAACATTAAATTTTAAACTATTTTGCTTCAAATATGATAATGATCTTTTTCTCTTATGTTACTTTGTGATATGTCAGAAATATTTGTGAATAGTTGAAATACCTTGTCTTTATTTTAAAGTAATCAGTAAAGGAGACTGTTACTTGCTACTAACTGGAAATCTTGTTTTCATTTCTAGATTGAAAATCTCACTTTTATTGCAGTGAAGTGAGCCAAAAGATGACAATACAACCAAAGTGAAATAGCTTGTTACTAGATTTAAGAATCAAAATATACTTCTCTATAATATGATGAGAGCATTATATGTATTATTCAGAAGGAAGAATAAAAAAGTACAGTTGAAAATTGTCAAAGAGAAGTTTCACAGGTAATTAAACAGCTTCTGCTTCATTTTGCAAGAAGCAGCAGCTCCCATAATTCCTTCTGCTATTGAACCTGTACAAATTGTCATATTCCTCGGCATCTAACAAGATTACCACAGTTTGATCTGGTTCATCTACAGTGGATGAAGAT
Organism: Myrmophylax atrothorax; assembly: GCA_026770055.1. Lineage (NCBI taxonomy): Eukaryota > Metazoa > Chordata > Aves > Passeriformes > Thamnophilidae > Myrmophylax > Myrmophylax atrothorax. The sequence goes on along the minus strand of JAOXXN010000471.1, from coordinate 25,299,647 downwards.
GATCTTTACCACATATTACATCACTTTTCTGAGATTAAGACACTCTGGTTAAAATAGAAACCTATCTCCTATCTCTGCAACACTGTCAGAGTTTTTAGCCCCTTTTACAAATGGTCCTTAGAACCCAGAAACCTGAATTAATTCAAAAGGTAGGCAGAAACAGGTACTCGTGTGACAGCAGAAGGATGTGGGGTGTCTGTTTTATCAATGCATTTCATTGTCACAATCAAACAAGGAACATGGTAAAGCCGCATAACAACTGCAGTCCCAGCAGACACTGAGGCCCCTTGGTGCGCTCTGGCTGAGCTGCTGTGGCTGTAAGTCACTCACCTCACCCGCTGAGGGGCCCTGACACTGCGCGTGTTGACAAGGTGAGGTCACTCAGTGGTCCTGTGGGGATCCTTCTCCACCTCTTGATGTGCTGGCCCTTTCAGGCAGCTCCACACAGCCACACACACTTCAGCCAGCATGGAGCAGATAGTGCCGCTTCCATATGAGTCTCAAGAAATGGAGGAAAATATGGCCTGAGGTCTTCCTCTGAAGTAAGTTATAGCTGCCCTTCCTGCTTAGGGTTTAATAAATAGGTAACTGTGCCAAATGAAATTCCTGCTTAGATACTTACACAAGCAGAAGAAATTGCATTAAGTTAATATGAAAACATTTATCAGATGTACTGTATAACCTCTTTCCAGCTTCTAACTGAAAGTTTTACTTAAACCTTCAGTAAAGTTAAACCTTTTTCCCCAAAAAAGACTGAACATAAACATTCTTCATGACAAGTACTGGAACCATTGGCATTTATGCATTTGCTGACATCAAAGGGAGAACAATGGAAGGGACCAAGACAAGATTTTTGTTACCAGATTCCATTTTATACAGTCCCCTCACCTCTATTAGTCATGTCACTAAGCCACTAGTGAGTTCTTTCAATGAAGTCCATTCATTCTGGAGAACAGCCTCCCTAGGTTTCCTTCAATAAATTATCCAAGACTTGGAGGTCAAATCCCTGGTTTTACTGCAGTTGGAGATTACAATAACCAGCCTAATAAGAGTCAGATAGCCATGAGAAGACAACCCTGAGGAGAAGAATGTTGATGACGCAGCCTTCCATCATCCTGCTCTGTTGTCCTGGAGTACCACAGTAGCACCTGCCTCCAACCCATGTGGCTCTGTATATAGACATACCCTATTAGAGGTTATTTCTCCCTGCAAATGAGGCACAGGAATTGTCAGAAAGATTGCTAAAATTAGAGACTTTGGATCAAGCTATGCATTGTGACAGTCACCTTGAAACCTGTTCACTCTGCATTTAAAGACAGGCAACAAGATAAACTATAGCTGTCTGCCTTTAAAATTTTAATTATGAATGTAAGATATATAGAGCTATTAATTGGCAAGCAAGGTTCAGTTAAATCTTAAGCAATTTTTATATATAGATCTATAATATCTCTCTCAAACAAAATTTATCAAAGTTTTCCTGTTGGTTAAAACACTTTCTTACCTGCTGTTTTACCCTGATGTCCTATAGTCAACAATGCTTTATGAATTCAGATTTTCCACATCAATTAAAAAGAAAAAAAACCCCAAACCAAAAAAAGCTGAGTGATGCATTGGTGTGAACCTGCAACTTCAGAAATAAATACGAGACATTTTAGTGGTAAGTTTCAGCAGTGGTTTGAAAGACCACAGCAATCTCCCCAAGCTTTGAAAGGCAATGCATGCTCAGACCTCACCTACTGCATCAGACTGACCCACAATACATGAGGAAATGGATTTGCAATGTCTGTAATGCTCCATTTGTTTGAGAGGAAGATGCCAACAGACTAAAGACCATCAGGGACCACAAAGACAACTTCAACAGTTCAGAATGAAGCACCACTAGAGTTCAAAAACCAGCTCCATGTGGGTTTTCAGGACTGTAAGACCAAAATTAATCAAATCACATTCCAGCTGCTCTTCTCTTACCAATTGTCCTTGTGCACTTATGTGACCTCTTACAAAACATTTTCCTTTGCTTTGAAACAAATTGTCCTCTAGACAGTGTTATATGCTGGCTGCTCTGGGCTGAGATAGCCTGTTTTTTGCAGAAAATAAAGTGGGTTTTTTTTATTTATCTCTCTTCTTTAAGTTGATAAACAGCTTGGGTAACATTACTAATATCAGACTAGTTGATCCAATTACCTTGATGCAAGTTCTCACTGGACTGTGGATTGTTCATGTTAGGTTGCCTTTCTTCTTCTAAGATGTCTCTAATTTAAAGTGGAGAGCCAGATGGGATATCATGCTTGCCTGTGCTTGATATATGTCAAAAGCATAGATTTATCTCTCAATTTCTTAATAACATGTCAAACAACAGAGCAAATCAGAGCTGAATTTTCTGGATAAAGGAAGAAATAATTCCCAGCTCTACAGAGCAGGACTCCATCATTATTTTTCCTCAGTTTGCTTCTTAATATATTTAAGGTCATTCTGTATATATGGTCAAATTTTTGCCACTTTACTGTTTTCCTGCAAGCCAGCTATTGAAGATCTCCCCAAGACCCAGGAACAAGCCTCCACTGCCACCAAACCACTCTTCCACAGGCATCACAGACAGCACATCCAAAAGGGCCATCTCCACAGCATCCCTGTACTCTACATACCAGAAACATTACGTATGATGGCATATACTCTGTGAGCATGTGCACACACATACGTATCGTGTCCAGTAGGCCAAGGTCTGCAGTAAGTGTTTCAGCAAGGAAGCCAAGATGTATTTGGCACACAGGATAAGAACACTTCTCTCTACGACACAGCCAAATCCTGCCTTCTTCTGACCACGAGTTACTACAGCACATTTCCAGTAACTTTTGTTAACCTTCTAATTTATGACTTTTAAGCTCCTGTTCAGGCAGTAAAGTCCTCAGACACATTTTTCTCCCAGGTTTTTCCTTGTCATACATTTCAACAGCCCATGTTCTCTCTTCAGGCTCTCATCCTGAACACTTTTGTTGTTCATTTTGGGTGTGGCAAACACCTGGAAAGGCAAAGTACAGTGTGTACTCAGAGAATAATTTTACTGCATTTGCACACAATGCCAGCGCTAAAATTTGAGATTGACACTCACAAGAATTTCAGGAAGACACCATTATTGTTCCGGTACTGCTGATGCCCCGGCAGAAGAGGGGGGCCACATCACCTCTGCCCTTGCCTTTTGCCCCTTCTCCTGCTTTAGGTCAGAAACTTCAAGAAATGGGCTCAGCAGATTTTTAGCCCCTGGTCAGGATGGTTCAAGGCAGAATCCCCCCGTGTATGAAGTAGGATTACTGGGGCATGCATACACTCCAGTTCTGTCTCTGAACTGCAAAGAACAGAAAAAAGCGCCTTTCAATGAAAATTAACTTTGAAAGAACAAAAGGACTGGATGAGTATCTTACTGAGTGCCCACCTTTCTCTACTACAAGGAAGCTGGTAAGGTTAAGCTTCCATAGATAGTGCAAAACCACTCAGGTTTGGTGGCATAGTCACATAATATTCCACTTGGTTTAAGAAAGATTTTCCTTTCAAAATGGTTCAGTTCGTAATAACATCAGCTTTAGCAGAAATTAATTCTCCATGAACTCCATGGAGGCCAGTGTTTTGGCAGTCAGTTAAATATTCCTGGGACTGTCCTCTGGCCCTGTGGTTAGACAGTACATAAGACTCATATCCATACAGACACTCCCACTCAAAACACTGCACAGTCCACCCCTAAAGCACATTTTCCTCAGATCCTGTGTCTGAGGTTGTCACACAGGTGCTCCACAGTGGGTCTGCCAAAGAGGGAACCATTGCCACCTTAAAGCATGTTGGTATCACAGCAAACACACAATGACTACCCCTCTCTGTGGCTGACTGGGACCAAGGGGTTCCTAATGCACGCAACAGTCTTCATCTTTCTCTGAAGTTTTGTCAGAGGTATCACCTGTGCTACTAAAGTCATTGAGTGAATTCAAACTTTCACACACTGTGATGAAGGTAAGGAGCTTTTCCTTCCCTGGCATGGAAGTCTTCTTCCTAATGAGACACCCCCAGCAGAGGAGGCCCACTGAATGCCACCCTCTGCACTGCTGCTCCGATCAAAATCCCCTGTGTACTGCACTAGGTCCTGGGGCACAGGGAGCAAATGGCACGAAAAACTCCAAATAGGGCAATACGCTGAGCATGTGGGAAACAGATTTGAACTATGATCCTCGAAGAAGCAACTACAGGTAAAACAACAGGAGCACAAACGGGGAATTCAAGCAATCACCAGAATGCAATGGCAAAACAATTGGGCTCCATTTCTGACCCTGAAATGCACTGACAAAAACTGGTGAGATTTCCAACAGCCAGTCTGCCTGGAACAGCCTGGGCACACAGCATCTCCAAACCACATGAGGCTGCCAACAGCAACTACAAGGTAATCCTGCAGCAGGCAAAATAATATGTGGGAGATTTTCAAACCTTGCTATTAAAAACATCTTTGGAATGATGACTCTGTCCTGACACTCAATAGAGGCAACCCATGCTTCACATTTCAGTGGCAACAACTCCCTTTAGGGAAGAGAAACGTCTTGCACTCATAAGAGAGCTTGAGAGAGCTGCAGCAGGACAGGCACAGGCTGCTGCAGTGGTTTCAGGCTTTGCCCACCAGCCTTTCAGTCCAGGGGTGAGGCTGCCCATGAGCTCCCTGAACACATTCAAAGGACAAGCAGAATTTTCTCTGTGCACCTCTCCACACCCACATTAACATTGCTGTAAGTAAGGTGAGTAAACTCATCCCTGTGATAGATAAGTGAGTAAATGCTTGTATCATGCACCCAGAGGTAAGCAAATGCCATTTACTTGAACTTATTCACAAACTTATTGCTACACACTGTCCTCTTGATACACAGCCACACCAGACTCAGTCAACCAGTCTAACCTGCAACAGCAGCTAGCAAAAAAAGAGACAATTAAAAGCTTCCATTATGCAGCATTATTGAAGGGGAGAAACTTGGAAACAAATTTAGTTTGTCTTTCACTTCCAGAAGCCTGGACCTCTAACTTGGCCCTTTTGACACCACATTACAGTCAGCAAGACACTTCAAACACCCCTGCCATTGGCTTCTGTGGCACAAGATCAGGCTCTTCATGAATACCATACAAAATACTATGCTTCTGTCTGAAATGAATCCTCTTAGCTGCTCAAACAAATGCATCTGACATTCTCTCCTGAAGGAACTGCTGAACAGGGCATCTAGAAGGCTGCCGTACAGAGCTCTAAGAAAACCAAAACACATTACAGAAGAACTTGGGCAGCCATGAGACAAGCAAATACATTAGACACTGATGAATTCACTATGTTCCCTGAGCTGTTTGTATGCCATTTATCTCAGTTTCTAGTTAATTCTTAATAGGCATTTCCCCTGTCCCTTGCCAAGCAGTTGGCAAACTCACTGTGCGCGCCCCAGTAACAAACATCCAAGCAGTGGGTCAAGGTAGATGTAGTAAATGGAGTTTTTACTCCAAGTAAGAATTTTGTTTATAATCCTATTTCTCTTGCATCTGAAAATGAACAAACTCTTTTGCCTATATGAAAGAATTGAACTGCAACATTCCTTCCTTCTCCACCATATTCCACTTTATGCTACAGCTGTTTTAATTCCTGTGTAGGTACAACATATCATTCCTGTTGCCTATGCAGAGCTCTCTACAAGGCTACAAAGTAGATTCTTTAGTTAAACAACAGTTCCCAGCATTCAAAGTCCTTTATGAAGTGGAGTTGCACTGACCCTAAACCAGGGCAGTATCAGGACAAGACAAAGGGAGAGAGCTCTTGCAGCCTCACATTTCAGCACACTTCTGTTTTGCTGCAGAGCTTCCAGCCTAGCCCACAGTGATGCCAACCTGTCAAAAGCCCTTCAAAAGCAACCTTTCAAAAGCAGACCTATCAGCAATTGTGTAAGTCAGCAATCGTATATACTTGAAATACTGGCACTCTCACTTGTACAATGCAAACCCTCAAGCTGCCTCCTCTGGTTCCAGTTTTCCAACGCTTTGGGCTGTTAGAGAGGTTGTGCTGCTGGGCACCAGTTCCAGCTGAGGGCTTTAACCCCTGGCAGAGTGCAAAGGCAATGCCTATTGCCCAGCTGCAGCGCCCACAGCCAACGGTGCTCCTGCCCCAGGGGACCCACTGCCCTGTCAACACCACTCCGCATGGCCCCTAGACATGCCATTTTCTCCCAGTGGCACTGAGGTCTCCAGGGGGATACCCCAGGATGAGCACAGCCTGCACTAACCCAGTTGTGCTGCTCCAGGCACACGTGCTGGCCCCTCAGGTGTCTCCACACAGCACGAGGGCAGGCAGCTGTGGGCATCACAACAGCAGCACACCCTGCCACAGGGGGTTTCTAACTCCCGGCAGGACCCACTGTAGCTGCCACTGCCCTGGCCTTCAGTAGGGCTGGAGCCCCCAGTGTGAACAGATTCAAAACAAGTTACTACAAATTAAACTGGAATAAGCCCCATTTACACTTGAGCCTTCACAAAGAATAATCCCCTGAATTTATACAGCCTATCAAGCCTGAACTACCCACCCCACAGTGCCAAGACAGCCCTAACAGCTGAGATCCTGACATGTACACTCCACTGACAGCAAAAGAGAGGGCACTGGTGTGGCTTCTAAGCATAATCAAATCTTCAGTCAAGTAGCTAAGGCTGTGAAATCAGAACTGGAGGGTTTTTTATCTTGCCCATGGTGTGTGTGTGCATGCTTTGGAGTTGCATGGGCTCACCGCAGCACACCATGGGGATACAGCTTCCCACCCTCTGTACAAGTTGTTACCTTTCAACCCCCCTTCCTTTTCCTCTTCTTTTGCCTCCTCCTTCTGACACAGTTTCCAAAGTTTCTCCAGCTACACTTTTACCCTCCAGTTTGTTCCAAGACCCCAACCTTCTTCTCTCCATCTTCCAGCTCTGTGTTGCTGCTGTAGTCTTGAGCTTTGCATGAAAAACAGGCTATCAAAGCCTTTATCCTCAGCTGTACACTTTTAAGTTTAGGCTCCCTGTCTACCAGGACGATTCAATTTAGGTTAAAGCACTGCACCTGGAAGCGTTTGCCAGATCCTGCCCAAGCAATAATAAAGTTTCTTTGCCTCAGGACCTGCTGAACCCAAACACTGTTTTTTCTGGCACAAGATGCCAATTTACTCCTCGAGATAAATATTAAGCAAACAGGAATTTTTTTACTTTAGGAGCTAAGAAGCTACAACTTTTTCCTGCAGCCACAGTCACACCCCTCGTGCCTGCAACACTGAGCTATTTTTAAAAAATTCATTCCTGTGGTATTTTCTTAAAAGCCATAAAGCAGTAGGGCATTCTTTCAAACACACTTTGCTATTATTACTCCATCTTTGCCTCCTGATTTCCAAATTCAGACAGATTAGCCATCTGTCAAAAGAAAAAAACAATTATTATCTTTGTACCCTTTCCTCTGTCACTTGTTTCCCCTGGGCAGCAGCTCAGACCTGTCAGGAAACCATCTTAGCTCCTTCCCTAAGACTCCATTACATCTTGGAAATGTCCTTGCCCTGAATGTTGCATCTTGGACCTCCTGCACACTAAAAAAAAGAAAACTTGTACTTCTTTCCAATGTTTCAAAAAGCAAGAACACTGAACCAAAACCCACATGTTGCCTACCCATGTAATAACAAATACCTGAAAAAATAAGATTAGTAGCTTAAATTCAAAAAGGGGCACCAACATCAGCCACTTCAACAATCATACTGTTCCCTTCATCTCAGGAGATGACAAGTAAAAAGAGTTTGTGACTTAGCTAGTAATTTTAAAAGAAGCACAGAGTTCATAGCAAATGATGATACAAACCCGTATCAGCTTGAGGACCTCTTGTTAAAATAGCAGGCATAGACACAGAGCACTTAGCTGTTCTCTCTCCTCTGTACTTGCTCTCCCACGTAAAATACAGAACTTTTTTTTCTAAGACTAGGTAAATATAAACAAAGATTAAAATTAGGACAAATATCTCCTTCCCCTGATTTCATCATCTGAACCCTCAATTAAACTCCTAAGTATGCAAGGAGCATCTATTTTCTATTCACACACCATTTATTTCTGCTTGCCCATGGTCCGTGCTAGGGGAGAGCACTCCCATGAAACACACCTTTCACTCCCAGCTCCTGACTCCATTTCTTTTTTCCCATCCCTTTACACTTCTGGCCATCTCCTATTGACAAAATCAGCTTTTTGTGCCTGAGCCCAGAGAAGAGGCAGTGGCAACATGCCCTCATGAAAATGGAATTGCTTCTTGCCACATTCTGTACCTGCCAGACCAAGTCTGCAACCACCTGTCCTCCTCGCCCTAACCTGCTCTGTTGCTGCTGCCCTCAGCAGTGTCTGTGAGGCCACAAGACATGCCAAGTTCTGGAGAAACCTCTCACGCCTCTGGTTTGCATCTTGTCACAGTCCCTCTGCTGCTGGAAACTCACCCTTAAACAAAAGCCTCTTTCCAGTCAAAACCTACCTTATTGATATGCAATGGAGTTCAAAGACTGGTAATGGTCGATTTTGAAATTTAAGATTTTTCTCCTGCATGTTAATGTTCTTTGCCCTCTACTCAACGAGTCCATCTTCAAACTACTCTGTCCTAGGGAGATGATGAATGTCAGATACTGTGAGATAAGTGCAGGTCAGAGCTTGACCCATCGGTATCACCTTCGTCCTGGAGCTCAGCTACTGACTCAGAGACAGCACAACTACACTGAGTGTTACTGCTATGCTAGGAAAGGACATTCACATAAATCCATCTGACAGCAAAGTTATAATAAAGGCTTTAGTTCAAACAGAACTATGCTGGGTTTCATCAGCTTATTTTCTGCCCCATGGATTCCAGCATCATTCATTGAATAAGAAATAAAAATCAATTCTCACATATGTCAGAATCACAAAATTAACTTTGCTTCTTCCACATCAAACTTATGGAAACAAAAAAGGTGCTGGGTTGCAGAGCTCTCTGAAGCTGAATGCTAACAACTGCTGGATGAGAAATCAACAGACAAAAAGTTATCAACAACTTATACCTAATTTCAGTGTCCAAACAGGAAGGACTTCAACAAAACAGAGCAAAATTCCACGAGAAAAATAAGTAAACATTTTTTCCTCCAGTCAATATTGCTTACAATAATTCCAGCGGTTTATCTACATTTCTAGACTCTCTATTTGTTCTTACAGGCACTGGAAATGTAAAAATAAAATGAACTTTCAACCTCCTCTGAACAATCTACAACGAAGTACAACAGATAACAAGCTGAACATGCCTCTAGGCAGCCAATTCCAGTATGCACATTGACTGATACAGAAGGAACAGCATATATATACACATATACATAAAAAGGTATAAACTTATTTATGCATTTAGGTAAATCACGTGACAAGGATTGCCTGTGAAGTGCCGCCAAAGCTCGTCAGTGCTGGGAAAGCAGGACCTCCCAAACCCCTCCCTGGGGCTTCCTGGTGCAGCAAGCACTACCTAAGAAGGAAAAACCTCCCCTAGTGCCAGGTTTTCCCCATTTCACAGGTGCAAATCCTCAGCAGTTTGTCAGGCTCTGTTTGCTGTAACAAAAGCTTTCAGTCTCCTGACATTTTAAGAGAGTTCAAAGAAACATAACATGAGCTAGTTAAAAAATACCATGTGGAGTGTGTATACACACCCACCATGCTCTAAGCCAAAATCACAGAAAGCAAAATTTGTTTAGCCTAATAGCTCCTGCTACCTATCCCCCCTCTCCTGCAGAACTCCTCCAAAACAGTATCTGCACTGTTGCTTTGCCTGGTGTGCTTTGAAAGCCCCCTCTTCACAGGCAAGCAGACTGTACCTCTGTGTACACCCAAACTGTGCCTGGCACAAGGAGGCAGAGCGTGGCATCTCCAGGTGGTACCTGATGTAAACAGATGCTGGAGAGCTCACTGCAGTGAGTACTGCAGTACTTTTCCTGACCTTCAGCCAGAAGGTTTGTTTTACCTAATTTGAAGCTCCTCCTCTTGGGAAACCACCCAAAATTTCTTTGTACAGTTCAGGTCATGTCTTAATAACCTGGCCAAACTTAAGTCCTGCAGCTCTTTTGATCTTTCCTGTTTAATCAAACTTGGTAGTTGCTTTGCCACTGTTGATGCTGCTCTCAGCATTCCTCTAACCTGCAATGGTCTCCTCCTGCTTCATACAGCTGCACAGAGCCAGGCAGCATTGTAATTGCAGACAGTGTGTTCCCAAAGCTAGCACTAGTGAGACCAGCTCAACACCCAGACTGGGCTCAGCAGAGGAGCACAGAAGCCTGTGCAAGCTCCCTGTTGCTATTGCTACACTGGCTTTGAAACTGAACAAGATGAAGTCTGTCTGCACCACCTTGCAGCATGGATGCCCAGTTTTATTAGCAAATCCATTCCTAAACATCACTTGACCGTTGCCTGGCTGCTTTGTTCATGGCACAGGCAACATCTTCCTGAAATTCCTTCTGCAGCAACTTTAAATTTCAGAGGACTTAAGGGCATCCCATGCCCACTGCCAAGCCTTCAGTTACAGCCCTTCCTCCTCTTTCAGGCTGAGATCAATCTATTTCCCACAGTGGGAATCAGATGCAAGGACTGCTACAGAGATAAGAAAAAATGATCAAGAAATAAATGGTAAGTAACAACAGTCAGCTAATTCAGGTAAATTACCACTACCAATATTCTGCCTTGTTGTTAGGAAAATTCCACAGGCCTCAGATTTCCACTAAGACTGAACAATCACACAGCCTACTGTAGAAAATAACAGAAAGTTACAGACTGCAATGAGTAGTCAGGAATGAGGCTTCTCGCATGACCGTTCTGGGATATTTTGATTCTGTGCCAAAGCCTGACAGCAGCCCTGGATTAGTGTCTCTTAGAGATGCCTCGAGGCTGCTCTTCCCACCACACAATTCATCACCGTTCTACTCAGCATCAGCACTCTCTGAATGCCAAATGCCAAGCTTTGCTCAGGGTGTATTTCACGCCACCGTTGTGCTGATGCAAAAGTGATGCCACAAAGTGGCAGGAGAGAAGGCACTGGGCTCTCAGACTAGGAAATGTCTGAAGAATTGATGGGGAAATTCTTATGCCACTCTAAGGTAAAGATTGCTTTTGGAAAGTCAATAGTGCCCAAATAGGTGATGCTACACTAATGGATTAATATTTTTATACTGTGCCATTGTGATCCATGAGAGATCTTATACTGGATGCTGTATGAACAGGAAGCTTTCTATGCGGAGGAATCCCACCTACCATGTCATTTGCTTTAACAGACCAAACTCCTCAAATACTATTTTCTTCTCTTCTTTAGGATACTTTTTATCTGAACAGATTCTTGCTAATAAAAAAAATTACTTGACCCTTGCAATACCCTCCTGACTGGTACAGTGCCATCATCCAAAAGAAACCTCACTCTCGGATGAATTCAGCATGTCCCACTAACAGCACTTCAAGGTCTGATATTCAGCATTATAAAATTCTTTGTCTTTTGAGTGTAGGAGTTTCACATTAGGCCCTGCCAAGGTCAGTATGTAAGATAAATACTCTCCCACTCATGGCCTAGATGGAGGTCTCTCAAGCACCTCAGGTTTGCTATCTAATACCTAGGGAAACATGGCAATCAATATTTCACATACTAAATTAAGTCAGATTTCAGAATTCAAGCAGGATTTTACTTGAGCTACTCTGTTCTTACCCTCTCTGATACAGAAAAGAAGGGATCCTCTGTAAATCTCAGATACTTT
>JAOXXN010000471.1:25269788-25287586 GCA_026770055.1 Myrmophylax atrothorax | reverse complement strand
TCTAGGCCACTGTGAATAGTTTTTTCTCCAAATGAACCCAATAGTATCTGTAGTTTTCATAGTGTTTGACCTGAAATGAATGTGCCCTGATAAAGCACAATGACATCTCACTGAAATGTAACTACTGTACATTTGATTTGGCAAAGAGATGGAATTTCCTTCTGGAAATTGTTTATAATCCTGAAATCTACATATTCCTCAAAACATCTTAGTTATTCAATTAAGTTCATAATGAAAGAGAAGCCATTCATAGGTATAATCTGTTAAATCCAGAGCAGAAACTTTATGCCTGAGGACACACATCAACACATGAATGAGAAGATTAGGTGAGTTTATCTTGGTTGGACTGTATCTGTGTAGTTTGTGTCAATCTGCAGAGTTTCACTGTCAATAACAGCTACTGCTGTCTGCACCACCAAGCTAGAACAGACTAATTAAGTCTAGTTAACTCCAGATCCTGACCCCAATGTGTCCAACAAACTTCCAGAGAGTTAAGGAAAAACTTGCCCCTTTTAATTTTCAGCATCAGTATGAGCTATTGAGACTTGTCAGAGACGCTGACATCTAAATATGCTCCACAAACTTCTGAGTTTTGACTGTTTCACTGTATTTCCTGAATCTATTATGCCTGAAATTTTCCTCCTCTGAATTACACAGCTCATCCATGTCAAAATAAATTTATCACCTATTACTTTCCACTCTTCTGCTCAGACAGTTATTTCACACCTCCAGCAGACAAGGGCAATGCAATGGCAGGGCACCAGGTTTGCTAATCCAGCATCACAGAGGAGGTTACAGCACTTCCACCTTCTTCAGTGTGTGCAACTGGCAGTCTCCTGACTAGATTTCTACAAAATATAAACCAGATTTATGTTTTCAGTTTTGAGAGCACTCTTTCCTGAGTTCACAGACTTGGGTGTCCACTTTGCCTCTTTCAGTTTAAAGAGATACAGTTTTTCTTGTTCTGCTGTAATTGATGAAGGCTTTTACTCAAAAAAAACGTTTCACAGGGAATTTAAAACCTACATAGAAAACATTTCATACATGAAGAAAAGTTGGTACCTCTGATAATTCCCTTTTCAAGAGAAAACAGCAAAACAGAAAACAAGTAGGTTTTAAAGGGGCAAGAGACAATTCCTAAGGGAAACTAAATCCATGGATCTGACACAGCAGTGGTACAGCTGGATAGAGCTCTATGTCTTGACCATCCAAGTCAAAAATTAATAAATAAATCAAGATATTTTCTAATGTGGAGTAACTCAACTTCTCACAGAAAAACTCATCATTTAATTAAACCAATACCTTTCTGTCAGTCAAATTAAACTCAGTTTCGCTTTAACCATAATTCTGCTCTACAAGACCTCTGGCTACAAGCAGAGTGGGTGTATTTTTCCACACCCAAAATGTGAAAGCTGAACAAAGTAGTCGTTTCCACATTTGGTAAATCAGGTGGTCAGCACCAGCTCTCTCCCATTCGAACATCATTTGACACTGATGCCACTTGCCAGGGGGAAGCACGACCACTCTGTCAGCAGGGCACAGCAGTCTCTCGTTAAGAAGATGCTAATTTAATTCTGAATATTTTAAAACAACTAAAAAGCCTGTCAGTCACTGCATACAGTTTTCCAGCTTCTATTCTTTGAATATATGAGCTCATCACAAACCTGCCACTGATAAAACATGCAAGCTATCAGTTCTCTTGATGGCACAATGCCTGTGGCACACAATGAACCACCTCTCCACCTCACACATTTACTCAGTTCAAGTGGCAGCATCTTCTTGTCCCCAAACTACTTTAAAAAGCTGGTTGCTTTCTGCAATTAACTTACAATGTGAACAGTGGAGAAGCAAACCACCTTCAGTTCAGCTCAGCTTGAGAAATAGGATTCTCACAGCTCACACTAACATCAGCTCATAGCACAAGAGGAAATGCCAATATTGCTCTTTAATGCTGAGTTTGGTAAAGTTTCACGCTTAGATATCTCTGCCAAAATCAAGCTATCAAATGACAAATTATTGTATTGTCCCAGTGATTTGCACTGGAACACACTCCCTGAAATGCATTCACGAAATGTCATAAAAGTACATAGCTAGAACTGGCAGAAATAATAACCCCAGAAAACAAAAAAAGGAGATAACAATGAGTGAATTCATTGCAGGAACAGCAGCATATCCAAACAATGACAGAAAATCAAACCCTAACAACATACAGAAGTCATGCAGAACAAACATGACTGCTATCATTTTAGTAAAGACCTGGACAGACAGACAAATCAAACACTGGAGCACAGCCAAGTTTCCTCCCATAGTTCAGTATGGAAGTTTCTGGCTAAAACAATGTTATTTACAACCAGCTTCAGTATCTCACCTCTGTGTTCATTCAGGGGCATATAAGATTCAAATTGTTTTCTTTCTAACTGACAATATTTTACTCACCACAAATCCTAATAGAAGACACAGGGTATGAGACACATCCAGAAAATACCCAGTCTGGATTGCTTCATTCTACTTTTCTTCTTCTGCATCCAGATTTCCCTTGCTGCCTTGGCAGATGCCTTTAATAACAGGAGACAGTGTTCAGCTCAGCTGAAGATATATTACGATCTTCGTTGAGTAGGACTATGGGATTTGCTCCACAGTTTGAGCAGCTGTCTGAACTACTATTGTAAATGTAGCAATTCTTTTTTTCAGCTACTCACTATCAAGCTTGCTGCATTAATGTCATAAGATTTCCTGTGTGCAATTTTAACTCTAAATAAATCATCAGGCCTGATCACAGGCTGAGTGAGTATAACATTTATACCTCCAGAGGTGGCAAAAGGAAAGAAAAGAGACAAAATAACTGGCTGTCATGAAACAGAATCTGTGTTACAGGGGAAAACTGGACACTTGCATCCCTCAGGATTCTAATTAGCACCCTGTCTTTCAGCCCCAAGCTGAACAGCCACTTGAAGACACTGAAGTCTTGTTTGACAGTTGTATACAAATCCCAAAACCATTAAGGGAAACAGCAGGATATGAAAGCTGGCTAAAACCAAAAACCCTAGGCTTGAAAAAACAACACAATGCTGCCATCAGTCATGCATCTGGTAAATAATAACTGAAATAGGTGGCAAATGTGAAAAAGGGCACAAAGAAATCCGAAGAGAGAATCTGCTACATTATATAAAATGACCCACATATTTCTCAGGATACCCATATGTCATGAGTGTACCACAGTACACTTGTCATGCTAAATGACTGTCTGCAAGTCAGAAGTATATATCTGACAATCGTTTCTTTGGCAGGAAATGTTCTGCTCATCATGTCTTGAACATCTGCCATGAAAAGTGTACCTCATTTACTCATGACTGTGCGTTTGATTCCACAGAGAGG
Source organism: Myrmophylax atrothorax (assembly GCA_026770055.1). Taxonomy (NCBI): domain Eukaryota; kingdom Metazoa; phylum Chordata; class Aves; order Passeriformes; family Thamnophilidae; genus Myrmophylax; species Myrmophylax atrothorax. The sequence continues at coordinate 25,284,211 of JAOXXN010000471.1, read as the reverse complement.
CCAGACCTGCCTGTGGGACTCTGCAAAGCAAACACCAGCTCCATTAAAGGCAGTAAACACCTGTATACCTCTTAAACAAATAGTTACACAAGAGCAATACTGGGAGAACGGATGCATTCCAGACTTGCACTAGTTGAGAGTTTCTGGATAACAAATTAGTTCAGCAACACTTGACATTAATCCCTTTGTTCTCTTTACTTATTAAGTTGTTCCCATGTGTTTTCTGCGGTTAGATAGTCTGTTACCTGGAAGTACTCTGAATATTGAAGAAAGAGTACAATTTCTACTCTTTTTTAATGGTAAAAAACATTCCATGCTGACAGTACATTCTGAATGCCTTCACAAACATTTTATTTGACTTTGCAGGTCTCCCAGGTTTCTCATAGCCCTTCTTTCCCCCCTGAATTGGTTTGAAGTTCAAACTCTTCCAGTAAATACATGAATGTAACTCCCACCTGCACTGCCAATATTCTCCAGCCCTACTGATATCTGAAGAAACCTATTTGGGGATTGAAGACTCTGGATTTTTTGATTAACTCACAGTAAAATATTCCTTTTAATTAAGCATAATTTTGTATAATTAATCTGCACAGAAAGCATTATTTTACCTTGTTATCTCAGATTTCCCCAGAGAAAAATTTTACAGTTCAGATAATCCCTACCTCTATTGTCATAAATCATTGTATCTTAATAATGCAGCCTGCAAGTACAAAGAGCTTCCCACACACTCATTCTGTCAAAACAGTATATATATGTCATATATGGCATACAGACGAATTCCAGCCTTCAGCAAAACAAATCCTGCCACAAGACACTGTGTAGGGCCAATCTGTCAGCAACACTGAGGCTCTTTCCGTCTTCACAGCTCTGGTGTTTCATGTATGTCAACAATCCAGGAATCATCAGTACGAGCCAACTCAGCAACAACCTAGTTGTTTAGTTTCCTAGGCAGTTTAGTTCCCCACTTGCCCCTCTTCGGAAAACTGTTCCCTAAAGTTCTATTCTTATCTATTAAAGTGAAGGCTGTCTTCCACTTTCATCAAAGCTGTGCAGGATTTTGCTTGGTGTACTTGAACACATGTGCAGGGGTGTCCACTGGAGCACCAGCTTTGTTATTTTGCTTTGGAGGAGGGAAGAAATACAAAGTATTCTGCCGTGAGAGCAACGTGGGGATTCATTTCATGCAGCATCAGCAGCTCTCATGTGCCCTGCCAGTCCTGATGTTGTGTTGAGAAGAGTTGCACCAGGGAGGGAGGATTCAGAAGAAAATATTTAAAATTGAAATGAAGAAGACATTTCAAGCCTTGAGTCTATTCTGAGTACCATTCACTGGTCCATTTTTAAGTCATCTCTACCCTGTAGTCAAAGCTGGACACACACACACAAGACACAGTTACAGGTTTGCCCAGCGTCACAAGCAATGTTTCCCTGGCAGCTCCTCTGTATGAGACGTCAGCTGGACAGACACCTCCATAAATACGGTTTTTTGAGATAAACAGAAATGAACTTTGGTCTGTGCTGAAATACTTCCTTATTTTCAGCTCCTGACTAAACAGTCATGAGTTCTCAATAACCCTATACTATCTTCCCACAAAATAAATCTATTCTAGCTTATAGGGCAGAGGGGCATATGAAAAAACTTTCCCCTAGCAATTTGGGCTCAAAAAACCCTGCAGAAATTGCTGTTAATATGGTCAACACTTACTAACCTCTGTTTCTACAGGTGAGAGCAGCCCTTTTTTGACAGGCCTGTGTGTAAGGCTCCTTGCTTTCAGAGAAGGGCAACAGCCTGCCATCCACAGCTGTGCTGCTGTAACACAGGGGCAGCTGCATTAGAAAAAGGTACAGAAATAGTTTTACACACCACTACCTGGTTTGGCAAGGACACCAGTGCACCAGATATTGGAATGTTCAGTTCCTCCAGAAAAGGGAGTTTCAGCATGGAGGGGACAATCCTGAAGAAATGCAGGCAATATGAAGTTCAGATTTTTCCTCTCTCTCTCAAAGTGTTCTTTGTCTCAGAGAAATGCCCATTTATAATTACTTGTCATGTCATCAGGTTTGGAAACATTCAATTAAAAACCCCAAAACCTTAGTTATCCATTTGGAATCAAAGATAACACAACATACTATTTAGACACTAAAAACACCACCTCTGCTTTCAGGAGCATACATGCACCTGGGAAGCGAGGCAGGGGAAGGAGGCAGGCAGAGACAGCCTGTGTTCATATACAAGGAGAAAACTGGGAGCATGCAGGACAGGCTGAAGGAGGAAGCAGGGTTAGAGATTGAGCACTTGTTGAATGATTTTGATTGACTGGTGGACAAATTTGGGTAGAACATCTTTTCTACTCAGTATCTCTATCATCTGTACACTCCATCGTTTTCACTGACATGAGCTTTCTAAATTTTTAATTGCCTTGATGACAACAATATAATTTCAACTTCCTTAGTATTTAATTTTTAAAAGCTACAATAAATAATGGGGTTTTGGTCCAAATCCTGGTTTTTTTTCCTAACTATTCCAAAATATGCTTGCATAATTGTTATTGCTTGACTTCAAGCAAGAAAAACCCTGTACTGGATTCACTTATGTATGAGAAATCCCATGGTTTCCCAAGCTCCATGATGAACATTAAAAAAACCCCAAAACCACCCAAAAAAATCTCCCAAGCCCCAACCACTCAAATAGGTGGTAAAAAAAAATAATAGAAGGAGGGGAAAAATCACTTCTGAAATGTATTAAGTACATGTGCACTCATACACAAAACCTATCTACAGTATTATCTTTCTGGAACTTAATTTATAGTTTTGGAGAGTTGTATATGACCAAAGGTTAAGACCCTTTCTTGCAGCAAGACATGCCTGCCTCTTCTGTGAAGTTCACTGAACTAGACTGGAGGTGGGGGAGGAGGATTACTTACTGTTTTGCACTCTAGGTGGGGATTGACATGCAGGCTTTCAACATCAGCCAAAAAGTAATCGGCAATTACAAACTGTATCATGTGACAAAGACCATGCTGCACACATGTAGAGTGTTCTGGCTGCAAACCTCTGCTTGTCAAGAGCTAATGAGATAATTTTTCTCCTTGGAAGTTACGCCACTTCTGAATCTATGAGTAAAGGCAGCCTTCACACAAGCAGTACCTCCCATAGAGCAGGTCCCTGAAACAAAACCTTACCTAATTGTAGGCTGCAACTCAACAACTGCAGCCAAGAAAGGCTCCTCCTACCTCTGACAGTAGTGGCTTGAACATAAGAAGTTCCAGGACTGGTGTGTACTCTCAAGGGTTGTTTACAACCCTTCAACACGTCTTCAGTGGGTGGCCTTTCTCCATTTTGTTTTTGATTGTTTCTACCCACTCCTCTTTCCTTTAAAGTGCCGTCCTTATTATTCTAACAGCTATTCCTTGGTGCAATTAAGACTCTCTGGCTATAGGAAGTATTTTTAATTTTGGTTTAATGAAAAGAAGCACCACAGCAAAAGACTCTCAGGTCTTTGAGGATTCAGACAAAGCTTGACATTTTGATCATCCCTGCTAATTGTTTCTGTTGCCAGATTAGAATAAAGTATTTAAGAAATTTAATCCTATTTCTGACTTAAAGCTGGAGACATGGACATTACCTTCAACCTGATGGTGCCTCTGCTCATCTTTGTAAGTATCTTGCTGAATCAGTAAAACAGTGCAGGAAAACAACCTTCATGCCTGCTGATATCTGAACTTAGTATGCTTTCTTATTAAACAGTACTCCTCTGAAAATGAAATCTGAAACAGGATCAGCAGAGACTTTGAAAGGATTTTGTTGTCAGTCTGAGATTTCACAAGAAAAAGAGATACAGGAGACAATTCTGGTTTTTCTTTTCTATTAATCAACTAAGTGAAATCACTCAGGACAAATTTTGTCAATGAATGCCTCAGTCAGGCTTGTTCTACTGCGCAGGCAGTATAGGTGGTCTGCAAAACTGGTTAACAACACTAGAGGGATGGCTTTGCCAGCATTTCCCACTGAAACCATTTACAGACTGTGTAGGTAAATCCTGACCCTTAGGAGCACAAATTTTCCAAGCTCCAATCCAAATTGTTAAGTGTTTAGCAGCAAGTGTGGAGGCCTGATTTCCAAGAACTTGGGTCCCATTTAGACACTTAACAAAGGGTTCAGATTTTTGCAAGACCTTTGTGTAAGTAACTGAAGACTTGTGAAAACTGGCCACTTGTTATAAGAAGCAGTTTCTATTGCATGAAATAAACTTTACTTAACTTGGTTCATGGCTAGTGACACAGACAGTAGTCTGATATGTTTCTGCACAAAACTGCAAGAGATCAGTGCTGTAGTAATCTATCAAGATGCTGTACATCATAAACAGGCCAGGCTCTGCCAAAGGACAACACAGCACTGCAGTAAGTGAATAGGTGTACAATGGAAATTACCCTAACCCTTAATGTAGCAGGACAATGGAGTCAACATGCAACAATACCCAGCCAATGGCTGGGGCAAGCATTCAGTCCTTTTCATCTGCTCCCTGCATCAGTAACGACAGCCAGCTAGACAAAAATTTACAATAAGGTGAATTCCTCACGACACCTCAAATATGTACAGGCTTAAGCCAAGCTCAGTGTAAGAGCACAGGAATCATTGCTCTCTGATCCCTGAGACAGTCTGCTCAAATTTTAGATAAAAACTTATACAGATAAAAAAGTATACCTTGAAATTCCTCATAATGACTCAAAATTCCCAGTCCCTTATGCCCAGTTTCACATCCAAATTTATGACTCATCCACTGCTGCACTTTTGATATAAATTGTTCTATTGATGACCAACCACTCCAAAACTGTAGGACATGATGCTTAGGGGCTTCTCCAGCACAATTTTGTCCTCAGAATATATGTCCACCTGTGCTAAAAAAGCAAAATCCTGAAAACACAAAGCCAAAATTCTGAGAAAAATTGCTGGGCATGATCTCTTGTAATTTGTAACTCAGAATTATTAAATGCTTTTATTGCTTCAACTACAGTAGAAGTTGAAGGTAACAGAAAGAAATTAGGGCCCCATGTGCTAGTGGCAAAGGGCCTGGGAGGGTGCAAGCTAACAGCATTGTTTGTAGACAAGAGCTTTTTAGCAGTTTATCAACTCCCCATAGTGGTTCCGCAGTGATCTTTCTGAGTTCCTGACTGAAGTTAACAATAGTTCTGCAAAGTTCAGAAACTCCTACCTTTCACAGCATGTCCAACAATGGTTTTAAGCTCCAGTTCCCACGTTTATTCTGGATTCAGTCATCAGTTACTTATAAACACTTAAACAAACAGTTAAAGGGCTGCAATCTAAAGGGCTCTTTTTTTTCTTTTTTTTTTTAGACAGACCTCACCTCAATGTGAGGGACTTCCTCTAGACTGTGCAGGCATATATCCAAATTTCTGTATTTAGAGAGAAAGAGATAGACATATATACTGCATTACATGCACCAGTTAAGGGTTTCTCAAAGCTCTCAGCAAATTTTTCCTGTCACCCAGGAGGATGAAAAGCCTGCTTGGAGGCCACCTGCCGTAGAAACTGGAGAAGGGTTGCAGCTGCAATGGATGCCTTCCACCCCCACTTCCTCAGGGGACCAGAGATACCCCATGATGCTTCTAGGAAGACCTGGGAGATCCTGGGAGAAAGGGCAGTCCTGGTTTTCCAAGAATAGCAGATGGTATGTGGTGATTTTTCCTGGACAATGACTTGTCCCTCCTAGAACACATACACACATATGCAGGTAAGGTATGAAAATGAGAAGTACATAGTTTCTGTATCAATTTATATTTGCACAAGACCCAAAGGCAAAAAACTGACAAAATTTCCATTTGCCACCAACATTCCATTTTGTAACATGGCACCACAGTAACCAGTCTGTCACAACCAGAGCATGTTATTTATTCAGCTTTAAGTACTTCAAATTCTCATCAAGTTTGCTGAGCACACAAGGTCTGCCCTACTGCAAACTGAACAAGATTCCCTGAGTACTGGGGTCACATGGAGGGGTATCACAGAGAAGAGATGAGACAAGATGAAAAGAAGCTTGAATGAAGCAGAAAGTGAAGGAAGGCTGAGACTTCCCTTTTCTTTTGGAATCCTCCAGATGATCCCCTGATAACACAGGCTTTCTTCCAGTGCAGTATAATAAATTCCTAATACCCATATGTTTAGGCTACTATGACTATTTATTGCACAACTTTTAAGTGCAGCACACATAGTAGAACTATTTGAATTTTTTCCACTATCTTTTCCCACTACTTAAAAAAAAAAAAAAGTCAGCCGTCTTGTCTTTGCCACAACAGGAGGTGACACTTCATGACACTGTCTCAGGATGTGCTAACCCAAGAGCAGGCCTAGTCCACGAGGGGCGTTGGTGCTCCTGTAACAAGCACTTAGCAAGAGGCAGCAGTTTGAAGCACCAGCCCTAGGTGTCAACTATGCTACCTCATCAGAAAAGAATAATTAAAGAGTAGCTCCCTAATGCCTTCAATTCTCTCCTGCAACCCCTACTGGTTCTCATCCATCATCATGAAGACTTCTCTCAGTGATTCATTATGAAAGGGCTGCCTTTCCAAGGGAGGCACTGAGAGGAATTTTCCACTTCTCCCTCCCTTCCTCCCCCTGTGCACAGCAACAATCTCATTTCATTACAAGCCCAGGATTCTCAGTGGCTTTGAACAGTTGCTAATAAGGAACAAGTTTCCAGGAACAAGAGACAATGAGTGCATTAAAAAACTCTTCAGAGAAAGAAAACCCATCACATGTTTCCAATAAGGCAGGGTGAGTGAAAGGTAAGGGTCTCTGAAAAGGTGAATGAAATCCGTGAGGGAGAGAGAGAAAGCCAAGAAGCACAGCCAAACACTGGTTTACCTACAGGACTTTCAGAAGAAATGCAGGGTAGATTTGCACATGTAAGACCAGGAGACACAAAGCATTTCAAAAGCAGTAAGCATATTTGAAAGAACTGAGCCCAGATTTATTGCAACAACACTGGGTTCTAACTGTCCATTTTTGCCAGTATCTCCTTGAAAAGTAATTGCAAAATTTCTCTCTGCATGAAGGTGTAAGAGGACTTACCTATTTTAGTAAAGCCCTTGGATTCATGCAAATGTGGGTGTGCTGTACGCCTGTACAAACACTGCAAAGAAGAAATTTTAATTATTACAACTTCTTTGAGCTATTCTAGTTAAGTTCAGAGGATCCTCCAAAGAGCTGGCAGTTTTTAATAGACTTGTCAATTTAAAGAAAGCTGTTTGCTACCTATACTGTTCTAGTTATATGCATATTATACCTCTCTCTATATCCATAGAGTTTTATTCTAAAGTAAATTCTCCCTATTCCTTTTTTCAGGTATGTATTGGACATAGGGCATCCTTCCAGACCTGGAGTAGGGGTGTTGCAGTTGTTGAAAAGCTGCCTTTAAAGCAGCATTGAACTGGTTCTACACTGAGGACATGTAAGACCTGAAAGCCACAAAGATCCTCTCTTAAGGACATCGACCTACATCTGATGTCACCTTTTTCTTTGAGGCTGGAGAAACAACATTGCTTGAAATAACAGTTTGACTTAAGATAAAGATTTAAAACCAGAGATATTAGCTCATTCAAATTTCAAAGGATTTGAGAAAAAATGCATTTAGGGTAGGAACTCAATTGAGTCAAATCAAATTAACTGATGTAATGGCAAAAAAGGCAACACTTTTGTGGAAGCTGCATATTGTGTGCTCACCAAAAGTACGTTTCTGAAACTCCAGGTTTGCTTAACACTTCTAAAGTAGTAATTATAATTACATAGCAGTAGATAGACTGTGCTACTCTTGTTGTCATTCATGCCAGAACTACACATTAAGCTCCCCAAAAAAGTTCTTTCTGTGGATGAGATTTTAAAACAACAGAAGTACAGCTCTGACTTGTATTGAGTCAGCTTGCTGTGAGAATGCCACATGAGAAACGTTTAAGGCTAAACCCCTGTCTTTCAACAGCTATTAGAACATGTCAGGAACAGCCACAGGATGAATGTATTCAATTTCTATAAGAACAGTGACAGTCTAAAACTATGAAAAACTGAGTACTAGCAGGATATCACATGCTAATTTATCTAAAATGATGACTACTAGTAAAGGCTAAATATCACACCATTGATTCCATGACATTCAATTTCAAAATTCTAGTCTAGATGTATCCCAGTTAATGAAAATTATTTGTTCCTTATCAAGTCCTTTTAATGGCAATCTGAAGTGGAGAAAAGGTGGATGGGATAGGGAGATATCCATCCAAAAAGCTTGACACTTCCTACCTTTTGGTATTTTAGTACAGCATATAAACACATCAGTGAGATTAGACCCCTGTGCTATACCTTCATGCAGGCCCCAATGCCTGTATTTGCCCTTTGGGAAGCTGTGAGAAAACTGTTAGCAAAAGGAATTTGGCATTTTACTAGTGCTGAGGTAGGGTGAATTTTTATGCCTTAACAAGCCATAGTAGGACAGAAGAACACTATGCAAACTAATCCACAGTTAACTCTGTGCACACAATACAAACTCACTAGAATTGCTAAAAGACAAAAAAGAACTGATAATCAAAAATAAAAACACTTCTTTATTATGCTCTGACCTCTGCTTTGTGAGGGAGGCTATGATTGTATTCCTGGTATTCTAGGGTTGTAAAACTTGGCATTTGGTTAATTTAATTTTACAGAAAGTATCAGTCTTTATTAACATTAAAGAAAAATCTAAGTATTCTAGTAATTGAAAATACATATTTTATTACAGCCTAACTGCAGCAGAGTGTTTATTATACACTATTAACATGATTGCTGCATGCAGCTAACCAAAATTTATAACAAGTTTTGTAATAAGAGGGCTTCTTCATCACTATTACTATATTCTTGATATGTGTTGTGAATTGTTTGTGGCAATGCTGAAGTTGGTTCATTAATAGTACTTACTAGTGAAAGGACTGTTTACAAAATTAGACTCATGTCATCTATCTCTGCCTTCCCCAGGAAACAGCTTATTTCTAGGGAAAACATATTTAGTCTTTGCTGTATTCATTTTCTTCATATTCACACGAAGTACTGTGGTCACAGTATTCACTGCATTTCTTTTTTCTACACTAAGTAACATCGGGAAGTGTTATTAGCCTTGTTTTAGTGAGGGGAATTGAATCACCCAGATTACACAAGGCATATCAAAAGTTTGTAGCAAGGAAGGGAATAATGGCCTGGTAATTCAAGCTACTGTCATAACCACTGGATTTCTTAAAACCCCATAATTATTCCATATACCTGTTCTGTACTCTCAGTTTCACTTCTTTGACCAGCTCAGGTGGCAAGAGGATACCACCAGATGCTATTTCTCACTAAAATGAGGCAGTGCCAGGTAATTCCAGACAGACAAAGAGGAGACAAATTTAATACTGCTTCAGTTAGGAAATGAAATAAACCAGCGACCTACAACATTTCTCTATGTTGTTCTCGTTGAATACAAGGGTTACACATTGTTTTACTGTGTATGCTCTTTTGTACAAATTGCTGTGTCTGGAAATGGTGTCTGCGCTCCTAAAGCACGTAAGGACCTACCACTAGGGAAGTAAAATACGTGAAGAATTACAAGAGCACATGCACTGGGGTCTCTATACCTTTATGTGCAAGACCACTATCACAGATTCATCTGAACATGGATTTACACTATGGTTAAACACATTTTGAGAAAAGGCTTTAAAAAAACACCTTACATATTGCTTCAGTGGTAGGAACACCCTACTGATTTTATGTTTTTAAAGGTTCTTTAAACTCTGTAATAACATTGGTTTACTAAATGTTGACATAACAGCACAGCTATATTACAATATTGAATTATGTTGACTCACGTGCTTATGGTAGAAGAATAATTTTTCAACCACAATTAATGGAGTACAGACACTGTTGTCATAGAAACATTGACTGTTGTCCAATAGGTATTTTGGTGCTACTATTTAAAAGGCACTACCAGCAGCAAACTTTAAGCCTCATGGTTACTTGAAAGGCAAATTAAACACTATTTCCAACACAGTCTGTGGTTTCTGGCATCAGCTTTTCACTAAGGCTGGAAATATAAAAGATTGACAATACTAGTATTATAGCTTGGGATTCAAAGAAAAGGAAGGATTTGCAATTTTGCTAGTTAAATATACAAATCTGATATTAGCTCAGTCAGCACAGATCACATTACATTACTTGTCCTGGAATGAAACTCTCTTTTGGGAAGAATAATAATTCTTTCAGTCAATCTTCACAAGTTAAGCCCAAGAGAAGAAACTAAAAATAGCAAGATAAGACTGAAGGCAGTACTTAAGTTTCTAACATAACAATGGGAGAGGCCAGTCTGACTCATCAACAAAGAAAAGATAACTGGAAATGGGAGACAAAAAGGCTGTACTCAGTCCCACACAATTCCCAGACCTCCCAGTAACTCTGAACACTGTGAAAGATGGGTCCAAGAAGGGAGGTTCCTAAGATAAGAACAAGTAGTCTCAGTCTTTGCTCAAAAAAAAAAGTGGACCAAATAGGACTAATATCCACTTGCAAAAAGAACTCAAGAAACTTACACACAAACTGCAACAAAAACCTCAAAGGACTGTGTCTTATCTAAAGAAGGACACTCCAGTGTCAGCAGCTGATCCATGATCATGACAATGATTAGTAAGTCTGAGACTGCCAAAAGAAGGTTTAACTCATTTGCTCTGTTCTCCCTAGAAGCTGACCTGGGTACCCTCTGGGAATATTGCTGTCCTGGCAGGAAGCTATAGGCTGGGACAGAATCAGGATGCTTTCAAAAGGGCAGGAAAAAACAGACTAGGAGCGGCTCCATTTTCCAGGCCCAACGGTGGGAAATATTTAGTTAGGGTATTTTTCTGCTAACAGCAGAAGACATCCACATGGAACAGTAATATTTTCTCTTATTAGATTTTTATGGCATTATATTGCTGGAATAACAGGAAAAAATTACATTTTTATGCTCTCATAATGGTCCAATGCTACATAAACTAGATAAAATTATTAAATGAGAAATTACCACAAAAATGCAAGAATTTTTCTTGTCCATGGAAAAGGATATCAGAAGCTGATTTCATGACCGAACACTTGTCCTAAATAACTGAATTAAAGCAAATAGTCATAACAGGCCTATTTATTGGCATGGTATAAAGTACGCTGACTAAAGTCACAAGTGCAGGCACATCAGCAGCTGTAAGTTCCAAGCAGCTATAAGCTACAGAACTTTCCAGAAGCTTTTCTATTTTCATGGGAAAAGTTCAATACTGTTCAGGAGTTCTTGATATTTTCTACTTTCATGCACATCCTCTTTCACAACATCTCCTGGAAAATACAGGTAAACATTACTTTATAATGTAAACCTTGACTAAATATCAGCTTTTAAGTCTTCTGTCAAAAACATATCCATATACAAATGGAATACAGAGGTTATGAATCTTGGCTAAAGTGAAGACTGAACTGACATCTATAGATATTCAACATTTAAATACTAAAACCAGTTGTATTTTTCAGAAAAGATTTGTAGAAGCTATTAAATATTAGGCAATTTTACTGAAATAATAACTTGGCTTCTCTAAGAATGAAAATAACTGTAGGAGATAAAGTACAATTCCTGCCCTTCTTACCAAAGGAACAAGTACCTGGGTTCACATAACATCTTTTTTTCTCCAAGACATTCTATTCTTTGTACTTACAGTCCTTTTCTGAATACCTGTGTAAAGAAGGAAACATCAAGCTGGGATTAAATACAGTATTTTCTGAACCACTGCATTGGGTACAGCCCAACAGTCACTCACCAAAGGCAAACACTTGAAAAGGGAGTGTGAGAAATGGCATGAAATCTTCCTCTGGTGTATCCTCCCAGCTTCTCCTAACCAACACATCAGAAAAGCCCCGCATTGAATACCATTTCTCAACCATTGTGAGATACAGCTCTTCCACGAAGTCACCTAATCCTTTTACATGAGTATGAATTAAACTAATGGCCTCTTCTGGTGACAAATTCCACATTTTAGGGACATACCTTTGGCAAAAGATATAATGTTCTCTTTTCGTTGCCTCTTTTTCCAAAACGAAGAGTTTCAATCAACATGGTGAACATCATCATATTCTAACTCTATTATATATCCTTTCTGATCCTGTGTATCTTTTTATTTTCTTCTTTTTTTTTTTGGTTTTGTATTATAAAGCATCTGTGCTGTGTTCAAAATGTTCCATATGAGTTAATTCTCTGATGGCACACTTCTTTTGTTCATTTGCTTCCTTAAAATCACAAATAACCTCTGTGGCTTTCTGGCTTCTGCTAGACATTGACAACCATGTCTTACCTGTCAATGAATTCTCTGTCAAAAATGGTTAATATGTTGTTTTGCAGGGTCCCACGTGTACCCTTTCCTAGTGAATCTCTGACACTGACTATCACAAGATCTTTGTCGTTCTCCATGCAGCCAGCCAAAACCACTTATAGTGGATTTTGTAGTATCAGGAAGCTTGTTATGAACCTCCCTGCTCCACTCTGTTTTCAGGTAATTTTTAAAGTCAGCTGAGGACCATGGGCCTCACCAGGGATTGTTGTAGAAATGCTCTGCCAACAGAGGAATGTGATGACATTTCATTTTTGATCCCCTACCTGGTCACTCTGCCAGGCATCTTGGACTTTTAGAGTGAAAAACTTCTTGAAAGCTTCAGTACATTATGCTGACCTTGGACAAAAGAAAGCCCAAATATCTCTCTCTATATATATACATATAGCTGTATCTCAACATGTTGTAATTCCACCAGCATTTTTTTTGACTCAAGGGGGTTTTTTTAAACCACAGCTGAGTTAAAATGAGCTAAAAGGTGCCTTTCTTACCCCATATTCTTTCCACCCATCATATTTTACAATGAGGTTTTCAAAACCATAGCTGTGGCAAGAGGAAACCTCCCTGGAGACAGCACACAGTGCTACTGATCAGCTTCTGAGGATTCAGGATAAAATCTTCTCCCCATTGGACAGGCGAGAATGTAGACTTCCTCTTTCAGCACCTTCTACAAAGTCTCATCTTCCATGGTTTCAGTTAAAAAAATCCCTCACAAAACAACAAAACCCACAACCACCACCACTGGAAAAAGTCCACAGAATAAGTGATCATGTTGCCTGTGATTTACAGAGACTGCTCACAGCATTCTCACTGACCACCTCTCTCTCAGAACTCTCACAGTTGGAAATCTCTTGTGAGAGAAGAAAAGTTACATAAAGTTAGCTGCTGCAGTGTTCTGTTTGACAAATTAGAAACTATTCATGATATAAAATCCTCAAAGAAGGCATGACAATAATCATATCTCTCAGAGCAAATCCTCATTACTCTGTCCGTATCGTGGAAACAGTCGTGTCTCAGATGATGCTCTAACAAAAGAGATTGTGCAAGGTAATAAGTGATTGTAATCAGGTGAACAGATCTTTGCTGTCATTGTTAATTTTACAATTTAAATCCCCACACTTCAGTGATTATTAAGCCTCATGTAAAAAGACTTTCTGTCTTCTAAAACAAACTCTTCCAAATTCCCATTAAATTTCAGTGCCATACTGTCACTCTAGCACAACTGGTTTTCCTGGATTAAAGGTACTATTTTCAAGTAGCATTCTTGAAGACTGATTCTTTTCCTAGCCTTTCTTACACCTCCCTCATTATTTCTAGAATAAAGGACCTAACAAGCTAGCAAACCTAACCTGGGAATTCAAGTGGGACAAATTAGGGTGGTTTTCTTTTTCCTCGCACCTCCTGAAAGGTGGTACTTGTCTGAATCAAGTTTATTTTTAGCTTCTCAGCAGCACAGAGATGGCAATTCCCATTTCTATCAGTGCTTTAAATACTTTTGGCTTCTTACTGCAAAGTAATTCCCACATCTTTACTACACAGTCACCTTATGCCCTTCGTGGAAGCCTGCTTTCACTCATCTGCAGCACTTGCATCCAGTTTAGTTTAGAAACAGGTTTGCTGTCTCAATGTGTCAGTTTTAAAGCTCATGTTTAAGGACTTAAAAAAACCCAACAAAATTGACAGCACTAGCAGAAAGAGTAGAGGATATCAAAGAGAATTCTGCACTTCCAATTCGTACAAAAGTGTTTACTTCAGAATGTTTCCATATGAAAATTAAAACTGCAATGTAATTTTTAAGGTGAGAGTTTCTAAAATGGAAACACTAATATTTGCAGATGAAATAATTTGTAGTCCTAAGACACAGTATTGTTGAAAGCTCACCTTCCTGGTAAGCATAATTGTTTCAGAAATTGTTGCATGTGATGTGTTTGTGGAAGTAGATCATTAAATTCTCCATAGAGAAGTAGAACTTTTCCACCTCCTAACACATTTTGGATTGACTCAGCAGCAGCTCTT